>CM077650.1:32681413-33201413 GCA_039707465.1 Rhabdophis nuchalis
TAGGTAGAGGGATAGAGAGAGAGAGGGAGAAATACAGTAGGTAGGTAGGTAGGTAGGTAGATGGATAAAGAGAGAGAGAAGAAAAATACAGTAGGTAGTTAGGTAGGTAGAGTGATAGAGAGAGAGGGAGAAATACAGTAGGTAGTTAGGTAGGTAGAGTGATAGAGAGAGAGAGGGAGAAATACAGTAGGGAGGGAGGGAGAGAGGGAGGGAGGGATAGGGATGGAGAGAGAGAGGGAGAAATACAGTAGGTAGGTGGGCAGAGGGATAGAGAGAGAGAAGGAGAAATACAGTAGGTAGGTAGGTAGGGAGAGGGATGGAGAGGTAGAGGGAGAAATACGGTAGGCAGGCAGGCAGGCAGGCAGGCAGGCAGGCAGGCAGGCAGGCAGGTAGGTAGGTAGGTAGGTAGGTAGGTAGGTAGGTAGGTAGGTAGAGGGATAGAGAGGGAGAGGGAAAACACAGTAGTTAGGTAGGTAGGTAGAAAAATAGAGAGGGAGAGGGAGAAATACAGTAGGTAGGTAGGTAGATGGATAAAGAGAGAGAGAGAAGAAAAATAAAGTAGGTAGGTAGGTAGGTAGAGGGATAGAGAGAGGGAGAAATACAGTAGGTAGTTAGGTAGGTAGAGTGATAGAGAAATACAGTAGGTAGTTAGGTAAGTAGAGTGATAGAGAGAGAGAGGGAGAAATACAGTAGGCAGGTGGGTTGGTAGAGAGATAGAGAGAGACGGGGAGAAATACAGTAGGTACCTAGGTAGGTAGGTAGGTAGGTAGGTAGGTAGGTAGGTAGGTAGGTAGGTAGGTAGGTAGGGGGATAGAGTGGTAGAGGGAGAAATACAGTAGGTAGGTAGGTAGGCAGGGGGATAGAGAGAGAGAAGGAGAAATACAGTAGGTAGGTAGGTAGGCAGAGGGATAGAGAGAGAGAAGGAGAAATACAGTAGGTAGGTAGATAAGTAGAGCAATAGAGAGAGGGGGAAGAAATACAGTAGGTAGGTAGGTAGGTAGAGGGATAGAGAGAGGGGGGGAGAAATATAGTAGGTAGGTAGGTAGGTAGGTAGGTAGGTAGGTAGGTAGGTAGGTAGGTAGGTAGGTAGGTAGGTAGGTAGGTAGGTAGGTAGGTAGGTAGGTAGGTGGATAGAGTGGTAGAGGGAGAAATACAGTAGGTAGGTAGTTAGGGAGAGGGATGGAGAGGGAGAGGGAGAAATTCAGTAGGTAGGTAGGTAGGTAGGCAGGCAGAGGGATAGAGTGGTAGAGGGAGAAATACAGTAGGTAGGTAGGTAGGCAGAGGGATAGAGAGAGAGAAGGAGAAATACAGTAGGTAGGTAGGTAGGCAGAGGGATAGAGAGAGAGAGGGAGAAATACAGTAGGTAGGTAGGTAAGTAGGTAGGTAGGTAGGTAGGTGGATACAGAGAGGGAGAAATACAGTAGGTAGGTAGGTAGGTAGAGTAAGAGAGGGAGGGGAGAGGGAGGGGAAACCGAGGCAGAGAAGGAAGGGGGTCGCTGAGAGGGTCTATGAGGGGAAACTTTTTCATTTAACCAAACTTGGCCACAGGAACGGGTACCGCTAGTCTATATAAATAAAAATGTAACTATGAATTTGTTCAAAACCGCTAATCTCAGAAAGTACTGCACCGATCGCCACCAAATTTTCACAGAACATTCCTTACAAGTGCAGCACCAATGATATGTATAGATTGTGTGGATGGCACACCTGTGCCAGATGCACGCTACACAAATGCGGCACTTCTGAGTTTTTTAACTCCCTTTAGCTGCTCCCACCCCGCTGGTTCTTATGCTGCGTCACGCACACGTGCAGCAGCGCGTGCTGACGCCCTTCCCCCAACGTCACATTTCCAACGGTTGCTTCCTCAATGAACTACCCTTCCCACAAGGCCCTGCGGCCCTGGCAGCGTGAGGCATATACGCGCGTGTGGATGTATGCACGCATGCACAGCCCCCTGTCCGAAGATTACCGGGATAAGGGGGCAGAGTTTCGGGGCAGGGCTCCCCACCCCCACCCCAATCGGAGCCTCCAGGTGGAGAGGCAGTCTACCTGAACTGGGGGGGAGGAGGAGGAGGAGGAAGGCGTCCTTGCAGCCCAAGAGACAAGTCACCCGGGCGCTTTCGCTCTCGGTTCCCCGTCACCCCTCGTGTTTGCCGGCGTCGACGGAGCCTGACCTGCCGCCAGCGGAGGCTGGAAGCCAGGAGAATCACGGCCAAAAGTTTTTCCGCCGCGACCGCCCTTTCCTTTCTTTTGGGCGGGGGAGGGGGCATTGGGGAGGTGAGGGAGGACCTGATGGTCGCTTGGAGGGAGGGAGGGGGGCCTGGAGGAGGTTGATTGGGGGGGGGGGGTTCTGGGCAGGGGAAGGTAGGTTGGTAGAGGGATAGAGAGAGGGAGAAATACAATAGGTAGTTAGATAGGTAGGTAGAGGGATAGAGAGAGAGAGAAATACAGTAGGTAGGTAGGTAGGTGGAGAGAGGGAGAAATACAGTAGGTAGGTTGGCGGTTATACAGTGGTTGTGTGTACACAGGTTGGTTGGCCATTTAACGTAGGTAGGTAGGTAGGTGGAGAGAGGGAGAAATACAGTAGGTAGGTTGGCGGTTATACAGTGGTTGTGTGTACACAGGTTGGTTGGCCATTTAACCAGACTGGGCCAAAGCAACGCGTGGCCGGTTACAGCTAGTTCTTTCTATTTTAGGACCTTGGAAGAGAGCAAATACTGATATACTTCACATATAACTTTGTGCTATACATACCTTCCGTTCCATCCGTTCCTCCCGTGTCTCTGCACGAGTAGGTGGGGGAGCATCACGTGGGTCCTGAAAGAGAAACTGTTTTGTAATAAGTCTGAATATTAAATTAAGGCAAAAATGTTGAGAAAGTAATTGTAACAACACCCATTCTGATTCTACAAGCATTAGCGAACAAATGAAAGACAGTTAAGACCAATACTACTAGACCTACCTCAAACTCACGGATGTAGGGAGCAATACCACTGTAGGGCTGATTATGATGTTTCTCATGGGGCAATTTTTCCAAAGGAGGCAGATAGGGTATAGGATCACGGGGTGCAAATAGTGCCAACAGATTTGGGGGCAGGAACTGTGTCATCTTGAAACACCTGTCATTTAAGGGGGGGAAATTCAATAAGCTTTAAAAAAGAACAGTAGTGGCTAATCCATGTAATTAGCATGGAAACAAAAAAACCCGCAGATTTTAAAGCCAAACATATGAACACATAACATCTCTCTGCAACAGGGTAAAAACAGTAACTAGGTTGACAGATTTTGTGGGATATCTCCAGTTTGAACCTTGTTGTTACTCACACAGAAGACAGTAACCTGAAAGTTCTATTTTTCCAAGTGGAAAATTTTCCACTGGAAAATTGTTTTGCTTAAGTGCTTTATCATATATAAACTATTTGAGATGAAAGAGGCCCCAGCAAATCAGACTGTTCTCTATAAGTGCTATTTGGACAGCTTTTAAAAAGTGGCATTCCCTCCTACAATCTGAATTTGTACAAGCCACTGTACCGCCTCAGCATTCAAGCCCTGGTTTCACCACATGGGTTAACTCCTCTTTACTAAACACTCCTTTCTCCCACGCGACCTGGAGCTCCATGACATCTGTTTCAAAAAGTTAACGCGCACAAGGAGTTTGCTTCCGATTGTAGTGCCCCTTGCCGCTGTTATCCCAGCAGCCCCTTGGACCTCACTTGCTCTAGCTTGCGCGCATAAAGACCTCTTCCTCCTCTCTCAAGCTCGCCTCACGCCCTCTTCTGTAGCAGGCCTTCTTCTTCCCATGAGATCTTGCGCAAAATCACTGCCCTCGGATCACTCGCTACCGGCAACAACCCACCCCCGGCCTTTTTATTCCCAAGTAGCACCTCTTCTCTATCCTGCACGAATGACCCAGAAAACGGCCTTCTCCCGCTTCTCACGAAACAACGCCCCACACGCCCCTCGCGGACGCACTTTGAGTCTCACTAGCCGTCGTGACCGCCCGTTCCGCGCCTCCCGCCGCCTCAGACTAGGCCTATTCGGCGCGCACTCTGCGCATGCTTGGATAGATGCCCCATCACTACACTTGAATCCTTACGCGTCGATTCTTGATTCGTTGTCGTCTGCTGATCAATCCGCGCAAGGTTGGGGGTTTTTTTTAGTTGGAAGGGCGTCTGAAAAGAAAATAGTCTGCCTCAATACACTATCTTCGTCTATAGCAGGGGTCCCCAACCTTTGCAACTTTAAGTCTGAAGGACTTCAGCTCCCAGACTTCTCCAGCCAGCAAAGCTGGCTGGAGAAGTCTGGGAGCTGAAGTCCTTCAGACTTAAAGTTGCAAAGGTTGGAGACCCCTGGTCTATAGATGTAAATTTGTATGCTACTCAGTGGTGATAAAGGATTGATCCGAGCATTGAGCGCAGATTCAGTGCTGGCAACAGGAAATCCTGTGCAACTTTCCAGGGGTTTCAAAGTCTGTAGAGATTCTCAGTCATCCAGGTCATGGTTGTCCCAAAGGTGCTTTTTTTCAGGAGACAACTGGACAAGAAAGTCCAGTTGCCTCCTGAAAAAGCACCTTTGGGACAACCATGACCTGGATGACTGAGAATCTCTACAGACTTTTAGCTATACAATTTGGGATGAACACCCTGTGAATGGTGTGGGAGTAGGAATGGATTTCCAGAGGGGAAAAAATGCAGACTACAGGAACCATACTACTCAGGTAACCCTGAGGACACAGATAAACCTGCAAGTGCTTCAATGACCATCTAAAACAAGAGTGTCAAACTCCAGCCCACGGGCTGGATGCATCACATGCTGGCCACACCCACGCCCGGTTTAGCGAAGGGGGGAAAAGTTGCGATATGTCACATGACAATGCCATGGCGACACGAGTTTGACACCCCTGCTCTAAAAGGATGCAAATGACTAGCTGTCTGCAAGGAATATAAATCCTACTGTAGAGTTATGGTAATAATGATACAAACTTGTTGATTAATAGAAACATTTGCTTTCTGTAACACACATATATTATGCCTTGTATTTGTAATGTATATGCTTGCATGTGTGGATTCCTTTGTGTCCTGGGGTTGATTTCCTGGGGTCCTGTTATTGGGGTCTGTAAGATATCTGGCAAATGTCAAATCCTCTGATAAGATCTGAAATCTTCATATGCCACCTCTGCTTCCGTCAGGAAAAGAGAAGATGCTCTCAAATTCCAGTTTGTGCTGCTAAATGGGCAATTAAGCAAACAGAGAAGGGAAAAGATAACAAACCTTTTGAGCCAGGAAGGATGCAAATCTGAGTTAAGATATATGATCCAAGTTTTACAATGTTAGGTTATATGACTTAAGGTTTGACTTGAAGTTTACAATGTTGATTAGAATGATTTAGAATAGCTAGAGTAATTAGAATTCGAAGAACAACGATCCTTTTGAAGATCAAACATCTTTTCGTGTATAAGAAAGGACACTGCACCCTTGAGTTTAGGAGTAGTTGAGTAGTTGAGTAGTTGAGTTTTGTAGATCTTTCCCACCATGTCCCTTGTACATGGGTTTGGGATTTCTTACCCAGAACTTTAACTTTGATCAAAGAATAAAGTCTGTTTTCTCTGTTATTCAAGCCTCCGTTTAAGTCTCTTGTTTGGCTCATTGTGACTTGAACGTTTTCTAAGGGTCTCAATGTATTTTCAAAACCTTACATTTTGGCGCCCAACGTGATGGAACTTGGAGGCTCCTGTTTGGTTTGCCAAAACCTTACATTTTATCTGGCTCCCCATAGAGCTGAACCCCTTTGAGGTTCGGCAGGCCTTCAAGAAGGTGGACTGGAGAAACTGGCGTGGGCCACAGACGATGTCAAGAGCGCTCCCGGTAAGTTTTGAACCGGTGACATGGGCTTGGCCGGACGCCAGCAGATCCTGAATCCATCCGGACCTGAATGCCAAAGAGGCTTGAAGAAGATTGTACTCTGCTAGGTGAGTAGAGAATTTTCTTTTCTTTTGGGGAGAAGAGGGGGGTGTTGCCTTGTGTGTGTGTGTATGAAAGAAGGATATTCCTACTAGAGGATTGCCTTCAACCTGAGTGAGGAGATCTAATCTGCGTTTTGAGTAAGATCAGCCAGAAAGGATCGTGTTGAAAGGTGTGTGTTTGTTGGAATAAATGTAAAACTATTTAATTGCATGGGAGGGGGATCTGAGCAAACTCCGAGTCCGGTTGGGGTGACCCGAGAAATCCTTTAAAAAGGAGAGTTTGTCAGATTCGAGCTTACACAAAGCCCAAGAAACACTCCCGACTGATAAAGCCCCATAGAAACTCAGGGGACCGGGTTTTAACCAACTCAAACCCTACTGACAAAGCCCGAGAAATTCTTTGCAAAAAGGAGGGTCTTTGGCAAAGCTCCGAGCTGACGAGCCCGAGAAATTCTTTGCAAAAAGGAGGGTTTTGCCATGCCCCGAGCTTCTGTCAGGAAAAATCCCCTCAGAAAGAGGCTCTTTGGAAGAGTCGGAGCCGTGTTCCCCTCTGGACTGCATGTTGGCCCAAAGGGACACAGAAAAAACTCTCTGCACATCTATCTGACCACTCTGCTCTCAGTCCAACCTAAGAGTCTCCATACATTTTCATCTTTAAAACTATGCCAGCGTGTGCTGGGAGATGAAGATAGATATGGACAAATTTGGATTTTTAAAACTATGCCAGCGTGGGCTGGGAAATCCAAATTTGGAACTGAACATCCCATGGCAGAGACAGATAGTAACCATCTAGTGCTTAAAGAGATCAAACAATGGGTGTAAACTTTGAGCAAAAGTAAGAAAATTCAGCAGGTAATAAAAGGTAAAGCCTGCCTGAATGAGAAGACCTAAATAATTGGACTTGATTAATTTGATGTGAAGATTTAGATAATTTGACCTGATTGATTTGATGTAATTTCTGCCAAAATTCTTGTGTGCATCTATACTAATAACATGTAGAATTGTGTGCATCTATACTAATATGCAGAATTGAATGAGATTGAATTGATTGTGATATGTTTGACCAGCTGGCAAAATAAGTAAACTTTTCACTTTAACCTTGAAGCTGTGGGAATGTGAGAGAAGTTAAGATTTAAACTGCTCTCTGAATTCCCCCACTGTTTCACGAATAAGCCACAGGTTCCCCAAGCAAATACAAATTGAAGATATAAAGGGACTTTCCCAAGTCTGAAAATGTTGTCCCATGATATGTGTGCATGTGTGTTCATTTCCAGACCTGGAGGGAGGATCCTTTAATAATAAAAATTTAGCTCATTGGCTTTAATACAGCTCCTTGAAATGATTGTAATGATTGATTTGCATGAAGAAAGAGTGAAATGGGATTTTTGTATGTGAAATTGGTTTACACAATCAGTCTGATTGTAGTGCAAATGTGAGTATGTTGATGATGAAAGTTGGTGTGAATGTACTTTGATTCCCTTTCCTATAAAGAAAGAATAAGTTGCAAGGTTGTTTAATGGTGTATGGTGTGTATGTGTGTTTCCAAATCTGAAAGGAGGGTGAGATCCTCTAATGCATGAACAAGCATGAACCTCTGATTGCAAGTATGAATGTGAGTGTGTCTCCTATACTCTAGGAAGTGATAAGTGAAAGAGATGTGGCCTGTGAGATTCCCCCCCCCCCCCACCTCTTTCCCCCTCTTCCCTCTGGGTTATTCTTTGGAGGGAAGCAGGCAAGGGGGGGGGGTGGGCAAAGAGGTGTGTGGGTGCCTGCTTGTTTTAACTGTGTGTGAGAGAGAGACAGATGACCCAGTGAGAGCATCTCCCCCCTTTCTTTTCCATTAAGGGGGGGCTGCTCACATTAAGGGGGCTGCGGTTTTCCTGCTCATTTTAAAACTTTTTTTTCTCTCTTCTGAGAAATTCAGGGCAAATGGGTGACCTGCTCATGTGCACCTTTTGCCTTTCACTGTTTTGATTTTCACCTGCATACAAAAGCTATGATTTTGATATTTCTTTTTCTGCTCTGAAAACAATTTGGATTTTTCTTTTGGAAATTTTGTTTGAGCTTTAAAAAGCTTAATTGAACCTATAAGAAGAAATGATTTTGAGATATTTTGAGATATTTTGATTTTGAGATATTTTGCCTACATTTGTAAATGTTTCAACATACTTAATGAGAATTAGCTTCCATCTGAGTGGAATCTGACTTTGACCCAACATACCGTACCTCCTTAAGATTCTTTTATATTTTTTTTATATTGAAAAAGTTTTATTGGTTTTACATTTTTTAACAGGATAGGGTAATGGTTACAAAGAAATTTTGAGAGCATTCACGTTAGAGTCGTCGGACCTTCCGAGACCTCAAAATACACAATAAAAAAGTTAACATAGAAAACATTTTCCATACCACTACAAGATGAAAGCAAGTACATTTACCTAAATTCTCCGTTCCATGCTGTCAGACATTTACAAAAAGTCCAGATAGAAATATTATGCAAAATTGTTCAAGAAAAATCAAGGCAAAGTTATTTTTTTGATCTAAGTCTTTTGGCTATTGTATCTTCTTTCTCTCCTCCCTGGCCCCCCGTAGGCGGGGCCGTGGCCCCCTCCGTCCCCCCTGGATCTTCCCCCAGGACAGAGGAATATTTTTTAAGAAAGGCTTCCGCCTCAGCAACTGTTTTAATCCTCACTCTTCCTCCTTCCCAGAACACCAGCATCCCTTCAGGTGTCATCCACTTGAACCAAATCCCGTGATCAAACAAGGTTTTAGACAAGAAGGAAAAATTCCTTCTTGCATCTCTAATTTTTCTAGGGATCTGCTTCAAGATAGTGACCGTTTTTTGTTGGTGAGTTAGAGGTTTCTCTCTCTGCGCTTTCAGGATTTCCTCTCTGGTTGACCTTCTAACAAATTTCACATGTATCTCTCTAGGCACTTCATTTATCCTGGCATATGCAGAATTAATTCTATAGGCTAGGTCAATGTCCCCCCTGATCTCATCCTTAGGTTTATGTAAATAGTCTGCTAAAATTGTACTCATAAGATCAGGCAGGCATTCACCAGATTCCTCAAGAACATTCTGAAATCTCAAAAAATATGTCATTCTTTCCATATCTATCCTAGACACATGCCCATTTATTTCCCCCACCTCATTAGAAACATTTTTAATCTCTCCCTTAGCCCCCTCCAACCCCCCTTCCAGTTCTTCATTCTTCTGTGTGTTCTCCAACACTTGCTTCCGGGTATCCAGTAGCTCCTTCTTGAAGGTAATATTTTCAGCCCTCTGGGCCTTTATTTCTGATATCAAAGTTTGCATAGAGGTTTCAAGAGAAGCCATCCTTTGTTCCAAATTTACAAGTGCTGCTTCTTGTGCCATGGTTAAAAGTTAGAGTCACTGCCACCAAGATGGCGTTTTCCGGGTGGGGCTGGTGGGGCAAATCAGGAGCTCAGTTCAGTTCAGGGCTGTGAAGTTGCAAACAATTCAGAAACCAAAAGAGACACAGTTTCCCAGGTCAGCAAATAGTAATAACGAAGGTATTCCAGAGAAGAAATCACAAATCCATCAAAAGAATTTTTTTTTCAAAAATCCAGAGAGAGTCCTGCTTTCAAAGAGATGCTGGAAATTTTCCTTAGTTGAAATAGTCAGGCAGGACAAAGAAAAGCCACTTCCACCGCCCATCTCAGAGCCAGAGGGAGAGAGTAGCAAAATAAGAATTTTTTAACCAGCCAGACCTAGAAACAATGTTGCAAAGAATCGCATTCCACTTTCCCTTGTTAAAGACCGTCCGGAGTGAAAGTTTCCACTTTCTCTTTGCAGAGAAGCCATTTTAACGTGCCGCTTAAATCCGAGGTTTTTTTTTTTAGAAATAAACACCCCCCTCCCAGTCCGTTCAGCCTGGCTGGCAGCAAGGGGAAAAAAAAGGTGTTCTTTTAAACTCACTCTCTTTTATTTTGAAGCTGGTTTTTTTCCTACCTCCCTCTTTGATATCAGAGTTAAAGTACTCCATCCTATGTCATTTTTGTTTGTTTGTCTCTGATATCTGCTTTTGGAGAATTTGCTTCCATCTGAACTGATTCTGATTTTTTTTGGAGTGTTGACTCAAAGTTTTTTTTATAGCTTTGTTTTATTTTCACTTTTCGAAGACAAAAACAAGGAAGTCCGGTTAACTTTGAAAAAGCACCTTTGGGACTTGATGTTTATAACAAAAAAGATACACTGGTCCAAGAGGAAAGCTAAAATGCAGGCAATACCTTTTTTAACCGCTAGCCAAAATGCTACAAAAAATATAAGTTTGTGTTGGTATTTCTGTAATACATATTAATCAAGGGATGGAAAGCCTGCCCTAGTCTAATGCTCTCCTGTTGTTTGGGATCCCAAATTCCACACCAGCCACAGAAGGTTGTGTTGGATTGTTCCACCTCAGGGTTCATGTTTAAAGGCTTGCCAGTTTGTTGAAGGGTTGTTTTTTTTGCAATGGTGTATTTACAGACATGTAGATCTAACAGGCCTATTCTTTTTTTTCAAATATTTTTTATTAAATGTTTTAATCTTTAAAAACAGTGAGAAGACATAACAAGTATAAATAATTTTTAAAAAACCAAAAAAATCAAGAGTGCAAAACAAAACAAAAAACAGAACATATCTAACAATCTATATAAATAAAAAGCTAACAATGAGTTTGTTCAAAACCGCTAATCTCCAAAACTACTGCACCAATCACCACCAAATATTCACACAACGTTCCTCACAAGTGCAGCACCAATGATACATACAGATTGTGCGGCTGGCACACCGGTGCCAGGTGCATGCCACACAAAAGTCCAACTGCGGCTCTGCTCACTCGCTCACTTGGCCCCCTCCCCTTCACAGCCCCTCCCACCCGGCCGCTTTCCACTCACGTCACTTGCATGTGCCGTCTGTGTCATACGCGCGACGGTCGCCTCCTCAGTGGCCTCTCTCTGCTCCGCTGCCGCTGGCACCCAACCCTGCCCGCCGTTACTCAGCAGCCCCCGCCTGACCCACCGCCATCTGATCCGCCCCCCCCGCTGTAGCTCAGCAGCCCCTGCTTGAACCCCCGTCGTCTGACCTGCCCCCCCCCGCCGTTGCTCAGCAGCCCCCGCCTCACCCGCCGCCGCCTCATCACCCGCTGTTGCTGACCAGCCCCACCTGACCCGCCCCGCCCACTGCTCTGGCTGACCCTCTGCTGCACCCCCTCACCGCTGTGGCTAACCCTCTTCTGAACCCCACCACCAATGTGGCTGACCCTCTTCTGCACCCCCCACCACCACTGTGGCTGACCCTCTGCTATGGCTGACCCTCTTCTGCACACCCCAAAAACTGTGGTTGACCCTCCGCTGCACACCTCCGCTGCACACCCCCACCGGGAGGGATGGAGGGAGAGGGAGAGGGAGGAAGAAAAAGAGGAGGGAGGGAGGGAGAGGGAGAAATACAGGAGGTAGGTAGGTAGGTTTAACCAGACTGGGCCACAGCAACGCGGGGCGGGTACAGCTAGTCTATATAAATAAAAAGTTAACTATGAGTTTGTTCAAAACTTCTACATAATGGAGGCCCCACTGGAGTGATGAATGGGGACTCTTCCTTGTCCCTTGTCCAGCCAGGTGAGGCTCTGCTTCCCAGGCTGCTAGGCAATGAGGTTGTCAACCAGTTGAGGTAACTGACCTTAACTGGTTTTATATAGAAGGGTTTTTGAGGTCTGCTTGTTCCATCTCAGTTCTTCTTAATATGTAACTTTCCACCAATCTCTTGTGTATTTGGATATTTTTGTTTAAACAAGAATGAAGTGTTAACAATGTTTTCATGTGAAATGCATATGAGATTGGAACTAGCTGTACCCGCCACGCGTTGCTGTGGCCCAGTCTGGTTAAACCTACCTACCTACCTCCTGTATTTCTCCCTCTCCCTCTCCCTCCCTCCCTCCTCTTTTTCTCCCTCTCTCTCCCTCTCCCTCTCCCTCCATCCCACCCGGTGGGGGTGTGCAGCGGAGGTGTGCAGCGGAGGGTCAACCACAGTTTTTGGGCTGTGCAGCAGAGGGTCAGCCACAGTGGTGGGGGTGTGCAGAAGACGGTCAGCCATAGCAGAGGGTCAGCCACATCGGTGGGGGTGTGCAGAAGACGGTCAGCCATATCAGAGGGTCAGCCACAGTGGTGGGGGGGTCCAGAAGAGGGTCAGCCACAGCGGTGGAGGTGTGCAGAAGAGGGTCAGCCACAGTGGTGGGGGTGTGCAGAAGAGGGTCAGCCATAGCAGAGGGTCAGCCACAGTGGTGGGGGTGTGCAGAAGAGGGTCAGCCACAGCGGTGGGGGTGTGCAGAAGAGGGTCAGCCACAGTGGTGGGGGTTTGCAGAAGAGGGTCAGCCATAGCAGAGGGTCAGCCACAGTGGTGGTGGTGGGGGGGGGTGCAGAAGAGGGTTAGCCACAGTGGTGGGGGGGTCTAGAAGAGGGTTAGCCACAGCGGTGAGGGGTGCAGCAGAGGGTCAGCCAGAGCAGTGGGCCGGGTGGGTCAGGTGGGGCTGGTCAGCAATAGCGGGGGGGGGAGGCAGCGGCGGGTGAGGCGGGGGCTGCTGAGCAACGGCAGGGGGGGCGGGTCAGACGGCGGCGGGTCAGGCGGGGGCTGCTGAGTAACGGCGGGTGGGGGTGGGCGCCAGCGGCAGTGGAGCAGAAAGAGGCCGCTGAGGAGGCGACCGTCACGCGTATGACGCAGACGGCACATGCAAGTGACGTGAGTGGAAAGCGGCCAGATGGGAGGGGCTGCAAAGGGGAGGGGGCCGAGTGAGCGAGTGAGCAGATCCGCAGTTGGACATTTGTGTTGTGTGCCATCCACACAATCTGTACGTATCATTGGTGCTGCACTTGTGAGGAACGTTGTGTGAATATTTGGTGGCGATTGGTGCAGTAGTTTTGGAAATTAGCGGTTTTGAACAAACTCATTGTCAGCTTTTTATTTATATAGGTGACTGAAGATGCGCTTTGCTGACTCTAGACTACTAGTAAGTGAGAGATCTGTTAGAGGTGCCAAACTGCTGCTTAAAACAGATAACAATTCAGGTTTTTGCTTGTGGTGCTATGGGGGAAGATGGCAGAGGGAGGATGGAAGAAGAAGCAGCAAGTAGAAAAGGATAAAAAGGTAATGAAAAACTTCAATTGTGTGTTGTTGCTAGTTGGGAGCAAAAAGACCCAAGTGGTAGAAATAGATTGAAGCATTTGCTCTCTATCAGTGGAGAATGGCTTTGTAGATTGAGGAAGAACATGAGCAGACTTCATCAAGATGCACTGAGGTCAGCCTGGTTTACCTGCATTTGACCAATATGAGAAATGACACTAAAGGGAACATTTAGGTGGAATTACATTTATTCAGAGGTAGAAGAGATAATAGCTTCAAGGTCAGCAATGGAGAATCACGGCCGAAACTTTTTCACCGTGACCGCCCCTTCCTTTCTTTTGGGCGGGGGGGGGGGTGCGATTGGGGAGGTGAGGGAGGACCTGATGGTCGCTTGGAGGGAGGGAAGAAGGGGGTCCTGGAGGAGGTTGACTGTGGGGTGGTCTGGGGTGGGGAGGGGAAGGTAGGTAGGTAGAGGGATAGAGAGAGGGAGAAATACAATAGGTAGGTAGGTCGGTAGGTAGAGGGATAGGGAGAGGGAGAAATACAGTAGGTAGGTAGGTAGGTAGGTAGGTAGGTAGGTAGGTAGGTAGGTAGGTAGGTAGGTAGAGGGAGAGAGGGAGAAATACAGTAGGTAGGTAGGTAGGTGGAGAGGGGGAGAAATACAGTAGGTAGGTAGGTAGATAGAGGGATAGAGAGAGAAATACTGTAGGTAGGTATGTAGGTAGGTAGGTAGAGGGATAGAGAGAAAGGGAGAAATACAATAGGTAGGTAGGTAGGTAGGTCGGTAGGTAGGTAGAGGGATAGAAGGAGAAATACAGTAGGTAGGTAGGTAGGTAGGTAGGTAGGTAGGTAGGTAGGTAGGTAGGTAGGTAGGGGGATAGAGAGAGAGGGGGGGAAATACAATAGGTAGATAGAGAGAGCGAGAAATACAGTAGGTAGGTAGGTAGGAAGAGGGAGAGAGGAAGAAATACAGTTGTTAGGTAGGTTAGGGGTTATACAGTGGTTGTGTGTACACAGGTTGGTTGGCCATTTAACCAGACTGGGCCACAGCAATGCGTGGCTGGGCACAGCTAGTCTGTCTATCTATATAAATAAAAATGTAACTATGAGTTTGTTCAAAACCGCTAATCTCAGGGACTTCCTTCCGGTTAGCTGGAGGCGACGGTCGGGTCTTGTACTTTTCCGCCGCTTGGTTGCTTCTGCGGCCCCTTCAGGGGCAGGGGGCTCTTGTAAAGTGCCCCCGCTGCACGGGCGGCTTGCGGTGAGTCCCCCCACCTCGACGGCGGTCGGGGGGGTGGCTCCCGCTTCGACCTAGGCGCAGGAGAACGGGTTGCAGGGGGGGGGGAGTTCCTCTTTCGTCCCCTTCGCCGATGGAGAGCCGGAACAGCTGCTGAGATTCAAGACGGGCTGAAAGCCGAGGGCTGGAGGCAACGCCGAGGCTCATGGCTACAGAGTGGATTGTGAGTGATTTTCACTTAATGCTTTCGACTTTCATTTTAAAAGAAGAAGGAGGAGGGAGTTTGTAAAACCCCTCCTCGGAAAGGAAAACAAAGCGGCGTTTTGAAATGTTCCCCAAGCTTGGGGAGGTGGAAGAATCAACATCCGACTTTTAAACTACAAGTGAAAGTCTCTTACTTTAAGAATTTCAATGATATTTTGTATCTTTGTCTGGCAACAACTGAAATGAACTTTCACTAGATCTCCGCAGTTTCCAGAGGGGCGGGGAAGATGGCGTTCCTTTGTTCTCAGCAGGAAATGTTCACTTTTGAAATTTGCTGACACTCCCTCGTCTTTGGGACTGAACTCTTTAACAGTGGATTGATTTAATTGACTATTCCTGTGGACTTGCTCCGCGACTCGACTGAGGACCTAGTGACCGCATGGTTAAGTGCGGCGACGGGGGCCTTGGACCGAGTCGCGCCCTTGCGGCCTCTCTTGCGGCGTCGAACCACCTGGGCTCCTTGGTTTACCGAGGAGCTCAGGGGGATGAAGCGCCACAAGAGACGCCTAGAGAGCAGATGGAGATCATCTCACTCCGAAGCCGACCGAACACTAGTGAGAGACCATATTAGGACTTACTTAGTGGCGATAAGAGTGGCCAAACGCGAGTATTGTGCCACTCTTATTGCATCCGCTGATAACCGCCCTGCCGCCCTGTTTGGGGTGACCCGCTCCCTCCTTCAACAGAGGCCGCGGGAAGCCCCTTTACAGGGTCGAGCAGAGGAATTTGGGATTTATCTGCAGGAGAAAATCACTTGGATTCGGAGCGAGTTACCTTTCATCGACAGTGGTCCAGTCGAGCGTGCCGAGGCTGTTCTTGTGACACCATCATGGGAGGAGTTTGATTTTGTTACTACTGAGGATATGGACAAGTTGTCAAAGAGACTTAGAGCTACCACATGTTTATTGGACCCGTGTCCCTCCTGGCTTGTACTGGCATCCTGGGAGACGACACGAGGCTGGCTCCAGGGCATTGTCAACGCATCTTTGAGTGAGGGGTCCTTGCCTGCCGTCCTGAAAGAGGCGGTAGTAAGGCCCCTCCTCAAGAAGCCGTCCCTGGATCCAGCATTATTAGAGAACTATCGTCCCGTCTCCAACCTTCACTTTTTAGTGAAGGTTGTTGAGAGTGTGGTGGCTCAACAGTTTCTGCGACACTTGGAGGAAGTTGATTATCTAGACCCGCGCCAGTCCGGCTTCCGACCCGGGCACAGCACCGAGACGGCATTGGTTGCGTTGGTTGATGATCTCTGGAGGGCGCGGGATAGAGGATTTTCCTCTATCCTAGTCCTATTAGACCTCTCAGCGGCTTTTGATACCATCGACCATGGTATCCTATTGCGCCGACTGGGGGGGGTTGGGGCTGGGAGGCACCGTTTTGCGGTGGTTCTCGTCCTACCTCTCTGGTCGGTCGCAATGTGTGTTGGCAGGGGGGCAGAGGTCGACTTCGAGGCCCCTCATATGTGGGGTACCTCAGGGGTTGGTCCTCTCGCCCCTACTGTTCAACACATATATGAAGCCGCTGGGTGAGATCATCCGTGGTTTTGGGGTGGGATATCATCTGTACGCTGATGATACTCAGTTGTACATATCCACCCCAGACCACCCCAACGATGCCGTCGAGGTTATGTCCCGGTGCTTGGAGGCCGTACGGATCTGGATGGGTAGTAACAAACTCAGGCTCAACCCGTCCAAGACTGAGTGGCTGTGGCTTCCGGCACCCCGATTCAGCCAGATTATTCCAACTCTGGCCATTGGGGGCGAAACACCGGCCCCCGTGGAGAGGGCGCGCAATTTGGGTGTCCTCCTGGATTCCCGGCTGTCTATGGAAGATCATGTGGCAGCCGTGGCCAGGGGGGTGTTTCATCAGGTACGCCTGATGCGCCAATTGCGCCCCTTACTGGATCAGGGTGCCTTACGCACAGCACTCAAGCACTCGTCACGTCTCGACTCGACTACTGTAATGCTCTCTACATGGGGCTTCCCTTGAGGTGCACCCGAAAGCTACAGCTAGTCCAGAACGCAGCCGCGCGGGTGATTACGGGAGCGCCTAGACACTCCCATATAACACCAATCCTGCGCGAGCTGCACTGGCTTCCTGTGGTCTTTCGGGTGCGCTTCAAGGTTCTAACGACCATCTTTAAAGCGCTCCATGGCTCGGGGCCTAGTTATATGCGAGACCGCCTCCTGCCCCATACATCCCTTAGACCGATACGCTCCCACAGAGAGGGCCTCCTCAGGGTGCCGTCGGCCGGACAATGCCGACTGGCGACACCCAGGGGGAGAGCCTTCTCTGTGGCGGGACCAGCCCTTTGGAACGACTTGCCCCCCAAACTCCGTACCATCTCTGACCTCCGCCTCTTCCGCAAGTGTCTGAAGACACACCTATTCCAACTAGCCGGCCTAGCGTAGCCTCTAACACTGACTCATAGATAGTTTTAAAATGGGGATTTTAATTCGGTTTTAGCACAGGCTTTTAGTTGAATAAGTGTTTTAAAAAAAAAGTTTTATATGTTTGTATGTTTTTAGTGTTCCTGTGCGCTGCCCTGGGTCCGTTTGGAGAAGGGCGGGGTATAAATTCAATAAATAAATAAATAATAAATAAATAATAATATTAGGACCTTTCCCAGATGTGCCTTCTTTCCTTTTTCTTATTTGATTGCTTTTAAAAATTGTTCTCTCTCTGGACTGTAAGCAAATTGAACTTTGAATTTGGATATTGACTTTTGCACTCTCTTCACCTCACGGACTACCTCTCCAACAGACACCATATTAGTGACAAGAACTTAATACTTTCATTATGGCTTCAAAAAAGCAGCCACATCAAGCCAAGATTACTTCAATGTTATCCAAAGGAACAGAGGTGGAAGCTACACAGTTATCAGCAATAGAGGAAACTCTTCAAAATATTATGAAATAAATAAAAGAAATCCGGAAAGACAATGTTAGCTCAAAATTGGAACTTTTGGAGACACAGAAAGCACTAATGGAAAATAAACAAAGAATTGATGCATTGGAGGGGGGGACGGCTGAGATGAGGGGAGAGATAAAAAATTCTCAAAGGCAAATTGTGGATTTAGCTAGTCATATGTCTAGGATGGATTTTGAAAGGATGTCTTACTTTTTAAGGTTTCAAAATGTTCCTGAAGTTGCTTCTGAAGATTTAAAAGATTTAATGTGTACGATGTTAGCAGATTACACTAAACAGAGCAAAGAGGATATTTGGGGGGACATCGATTTGATTTATATATATATATATATATTTTAATTGAAAAAGTTTTACAAAAACAAATTTTTCCCCTTTTTTTCCCCTCCCCATACATATAATATAAATCAAATACAAGTGCTCTACCCCCCCCTCATAATATGAATTTCTCACAAAATATAACACTATCCAATTGTCCCCATCCCTTCCCTGACCACCCTATCCCTCCCCCACCTCCCATTCCAACCCACCCCCCTGACTTCCACTATACACCACTCTGATAATTCCAAGCAACCCAGATATTATCTTCTCTGTCCACATTATACCCCTTGCATTCCTCCTTATCAATTTAAAAAAAAAACAAAATAAAAAAAACCCTTATTACAAACCCATCATAAACACTCACACCTTCAACATTTGGTTAAACATTAGGATACATGATAAATTTTTAGGCTCTAAATACCATCTATAAAACATATTATAAAAATTCTCCCCAGATCACCAACAAAACATTAATCATATCAACTTCCATCCATTATTCATCAATCCAATTCTTAGTTACCAATCTACCATCTATAAAATATATTATAAACTTCTTCCAACAGATGTTCCAAAATTTCTCAGTTATCAGCTGCCCCCATGAGTAAAAAATTTTCATCAGGATTATTAAGTTCCAAAAACGTGATAGGGTAACAATCAGATCAACTGCAAATGCTCTAATTCTGTATACCTTTTGCCTTATAGCTATACCATTTAAGGAATTCAGGTCCCGAATTGTATTCCACAAGACTTCTAAAATTAAAATAAATGACATTGAAGATAATAAACCTTGTCCAAATCCCATATCCATTTTTTCCCAAGTCTTGATTAGAGAGTTCCAGTTCGTTCGCTCGTAGGCCTTTTCCACATCCAAGAAAACCAGCATTGCAGAGATCTACATATTTTTATCAAGATAGTCAATTAAAACTATGACTTGCCTTGCATTCTCCTACACCTCTTAAATAACTGGCATCAATCTGTTGGAGTAAACACCCATACCTCCTAGATTCTCCCTTCCAGCATTTTAATTAACCATTAGGTTACATACATGATAATTTCTTAGGATCTAGATACCATCTATAAAATATATTATAAAGATTCTCCCATAAATTCTATATCTATGCAAATTTAGCATTTAACTTTCAAAATTCAATCCAAGTTTTTCCCCAGATCACCAACGTGATTTTAATCCTTCCGCATCAATGTTCATAAGTCCAACTCTTCAGGTCTGTTTCCATCTCTTCCGTAACTGTTTATAATACAACCAGTTTAAGATAACTCCTTCTTCCAACAGATGTTCCAAAATTTTCAGTTACTGCCCCCATGAATAAAAAACACATCTTTATATAAATGCATTCTCCTACACCTCTTAAATAACTGGCATCAATCTGTTGGAGTAAACACCCATACCTCCTAGATTCTCCCTTCCAGCATTTTAATTAACCATTAAGTTACATACATGATAATAATTTCTTAGGATCTAGCTACCATCTATAAAATATATTATAAAGATTCTCCCATAAATTCTATATCTATGCAAATTTAACATTTAACTTTCAAAATTCAACCCAAATTTTTTCCCAGATCACCAACGTGATTTTAATCCTTCCGCATCAATGTTCATAAGTCCAACTCTTCAGGTCTGTTTCCATCTCTTCCGTAACTGTTTATAATACAACCAGTTTAAGATAACTCCTTCTTCCAACAGATGTTCCAAAATTTTCAGTTGCTGCCCCCATGAGTAAAAAACACATCTTTATATAAACAACCCCCGAGTGACTTTTCATCAGGATTATTAAATTCCAAAAGTGTGATAGGGTAACAGCCAGATCGACTGCAAATGCTCCGGTTCCAGCGCAAAGAGACAGGCCTTTAATTTACCAACAAAAGGAAGTCGCCATCTTGAAACAGATCCCAAAAAAGGCCTTTTCCACATCCAAGAGAACCAGCATTGCAGAGATCTGCATATTTTTATCTAGATAGACAGTTAAAGCTATGAGTTGCCTTGCATTCTCCTTCGTATATCCACCTTCAATAAATCCTACTTAATCATGATAAATAACTGGCATCAATCTGTTGGCTACTTGCTTCTTCCTTTTATCCTTTTATCTTTCTTAACTCGCTGGGATTGAGGCCTCCTCTGCTTCTGCGGTTTCTGAATTCGTCTGGTGATAGACCTGGTTTCACATTGATCATCTAATTTAAACATTGGTATTCCAGCAGTTCCCTCTATAGCAGTCTTCGACAATTCCTCCAAAGTAGAACTTAAAAGAGGTCCAGGAGAATCCAGCTGAAAACACTGTATATGTTCTTCCGTCACTTTTTCAAACTGTTTCTGCTCCATCTCAATATCTGTTGGTGTAAATGTGCGCGAAGGTGTGATGCTTGCCTTCAAAACTGTATAATAAAATTCTTTGGCTTTATCTAAAGTATTCAAACGATAACTCACACCTTCATATCTCGGTATAATACCCATTGGCACATCCCATCTATAATGTTTGATTTATAGAATTAACTCAGCATATGCTAGAATAAATGAGGTACCCAGAGAGATACATATTAAATTTGTAAGAAGGTCAACGAGGGACAGGATCCTGAGAGCACAAAGAGACGGTCCCTTAATATACCAACAGACTGAGATTACCATTTTGAAACAGATCTCGAAAAAGATTAGAGAAATAAGGAGGAAATATTCCTTCTTATCAAAAAGATTATATAAAAAGGGGGTGTGGTTCAAGTGGTTGATGCCAGAGGGAATGTTAGTGTTCTGGGAGGGGGGGAGAGTAAGAATTAAAACAATTGCAGAGGCGGAAGCCTTTTTTTAAAAACATTCCCCAATCCTGGAGGATGAAAATGGGGGAGCGGAGGGGGCCACGGCTCCGCCCACTGGAGGTCAGGGAGAGGAAGATACAATTGCTAAAAGACTTAGATCTCACAAATGACTTTTTTCTATATAGTGTAACCGCTATTTGGATGTTTACAGAATTAATGATTGATTGCATGAATATAAACTGATATATTTGTATCTCTTTCCACTTTGTAGGGAAATGAAAAATGATTTGTATTATCTTATCTTTTTTTTTGTAAGAAGCCTCGGAGGGGGGCGACACCTCCGACATAGATGTCCTCAAAATATCTTTGTATTGACTTCCTGTTCCGGCTTCTGGCGGCGACGGATGAACCTTGGGGTTCGTCCGCCGTTTTGCTCTTTTTCCTGCCCCTAACGGGGCGGGGTGCCCCCCCTTTTTCTTTTTGGGGGGGACCTTCCGTAGGGCTGGCTTGCCTGGACTGGTTCTGCTGGCGGCAGCTGGAGGAACGGTCCTTGTCTTCGGTCCAGGTGGAAGAAGACATGCTGCGGGGGGCTTGGTTCCCTTCGCCAACGGAGGACGGCAGTAAATAATGGATTCGGAGAGAACGGAGCGCTCAGGTCGGATGGCTTTGCCGGGGCTTGAGATGCAGGGCGGAGAGTAAGTGACTTTAAAACTTTTTCTTGCTGGCGGCTTGGACTGGAAGAGACGTGGAGGGGGGTGTTTGTCAACCCCCCCCCTCGGATTTATAACAGCGGCGTTTAGAAATGGCTCCTCATTGCGAGGAAGCGGATATTTCTCATCCGGACTTTTGCGGAACGAGTGAAAGTGATTTGCGGCTTGTTTCTATACAATGTATCTAAGTCCGGCTTTATTGAAACAATTTCTTTTTTTACTCTCTCCTGCTGGCTGCCTGGCTGGGCGGTGGAAGATGGCTCCTCTTTGTTCCTGAATGACTATTTTTTTATGGAAAATCACCAACATTTCTTTGTAATTTGGACTGTCTCTCTTTACTAATGGAAATTTTTTTTTTGGAATAACTGGTTCCTTCCCTGGAATACCTTCTCTTTTTTTAACAATTGACTGTGGAACTGTTTCTTCTCTGGGCTCTACAGCTTGTTACAACTCTGAGCTGAACTTTTTTCTCCTGACTGGCTCCAGCAGCCGCACCCAAAAAACGCCATTTTAGTGGCACTGATTATAATAGCTTATCATGGCTTCAAAACAACCAGAGAATTCGGGACTGGAACAAAGAATGACGGCGATGGAGGAAGCATTAAACTCCTTGGTGCTGGAAATTAAAGCGATGAGGAGAGACCAGTGTAGCTCTAAGCTTGAACTTTTGGAAACACAAAAAAAAATGGTTGGAGAACACGCAGAAGACCGAGGAGCTGGAAGTGGGGTTGGCTGGGGCGAAGGGAGAACTTAAAAATGTCAACACTGAAATTGCAGATTTGTCTGGTCATATGTCTAGGATGGATTTTGAAAGAATGTCATATTTTTTAAGATTTCAGAATATTTTGGAGGAAACTGGTGAATGCCTTCCTGATCTCATGAGTACAATTTTAGTAGACTATTTACATAAACCTAAAGAGGAGATCAGGGGGGACATTGACCTAGTCTATAGAATTAATTCAACATATGCCAGGTTAAATGAAGTACCCAGAGAGATACATATTAAATTTGTTAGAAGGTCAACCAGGGAGGGAATTTTGAAGGCGCAAAGAGACAGGCCTTTAATTTACCAACAAAAGGAAGTCGCCATCTTGAAACAGATCCCAAAAAAGATTAGAGAGGTGAGGAGGAAGTATTCCTTCTTATCTAAAAAATTATTTAACCACGGGATTTGGTTTAAGTGGGCGATGCCAGAAGGGATGTTGGTGTTCTGGGATGAAGGAAGAGTAAGGATTAAAACAGTTGTTGAGGCGGAAGCCTTTCTTAAAAAACATTCCTCTATCCTGGGGGAAGATCCAGGGGGGACGGAGGGGGTCACGGCCCCGCCCGCTGGGGGCCAGGAAGGAGAACAAGAAGATACAATTGCCAAGAGACTTAGGTCTAAAAAATGACTTTGCTTTTTATTAATACAGTATAACTTTTTATCTGGATGTTTGTACACGATTGCCAGCATAGAATTTAGAATTTATGATGTATGCATTTGTTTTCACCTTGCAGTATTATTGGAAAATGTATTATCAATGTCTTATTATGAAGCCCCGGAGGGGCCGACGACCTCGACGTGAAAGTTCTCAAAATATTTTTGTATTTTACCCTACCCCTACCCTACCTTAAAAAATTTGTAAAAACCAATAAAACTTTTTCAATATAAAAAAAATATATCTTTGTATTACCTTATACCCTTTTCCTATTTTTTTTAATTTTTTTGTAAAAACCAATAAAACTTTTTTCAAAAAAAAAAACCGCTAATCTCAGAAAGTACTGCACCGATCGCCACCAAATTTTCACACATTCCTTACAAGTACAGCACCAATGATATGTATAGATTGTGTGGATGGCACACCTGTGCCAGGTGCACGCTACACAAATGCGGCACTTCTGAGTTTTTTAACTCCCTTTAGCTCCTCCCACCCAGCTGGTTCTTATGCTGCGTCACGCACACGTGCAGCAGCGCGTGCTGATGCCCTTCCCCCCACGTCACATTTCCAACGGTCGCTTCCTCAATGAACTACCCTTCCCACAAGGCCCTGCGGCCCTGGTGGCGTGAGGCATATACGCGTGTGTGGATGTATGCACGCACGCACAGCCCCCTGTCCGAAGATTACCGGGATAAGGGGGCAGAGTTTCGGGGCAGGGCTCCCCACCCCCACCCCAATCGGAGCCTCCAGGTGGAGAGGCAGTCTACCTGAACTGGGGGGGAGGAGGAGGAGGAAGGCGTCCTTGCGGCCCAAGAGACAAGTCACCCAGGCGCTTTCGCTCTCGGTTCCCCGTCACCCCTCGCGTTTGCCGGCGTCGACGGAGCCTGACCTGCCGCCAGTGGAGGCTGGAAGCCAGGAGAATCACAGCCAAAAGTTTTTCCGCCGCGACCACCCTTTCCTTTCTTTTGGGCGGGGGGGGGCATTGGGGAGGTGAGGGAGGACCTGATGGTCGCTTGGAGGGAGGGAGGGGGGCCTGGAGGAGGTTGATTGGGGGGGGGGTTTCTGGGGAGGAAAAGGTAGGTAGGTAGAGGGATAGAGAGAGGGAGAAATACAATAGGTAGTTAAGATAGGTAGGTAGAGGGATAGAGAGAGGTAGAAATACAGTAGGTAGGTAGGTAGGTGGAGAGAGGGAGAAATACAGTAGGTAGGTTGGGGGTTATACCGTAGTTGTGTGTACACAGGTTGGTTGGCCATTTAACCAGTCTGGGCCAAAGCAACGTGTGGCCGGTTACAGCTAGTAAATAAATAAAAATGTAACTATGAGTTTGTTCAAAACCGCTAATCTCAGAAAGTACTGCACCAATTGCCACCAAATTTTCATGCAACGTTCCTTACAAGTGCAGCACCAATGATACGTACAGATTGTGTGGATGTCACACCGGTGCCAGGTACACGCCACACAAATGTAAAACTGCAGCTCTTCTGTGTGTTTTCCTCCCTCCCTCCCTCGCCCCCCTCCCTTTTGTGAATCTTCCCAACTGGCCCCCGCGCTTCTATGTCATTATCATAATAACGGTCGCCCTCCTCTTCGCTGCCGATGCTGACGCCCTCTTCCTCCTTCCACGCCTCTGACCTCTCCTCGCCCTCCTGCTCTTTCCGGCCCTCCCACCTCTCTGCTTCCACTGCCTTCTGATCAACATTTCCCCCTCCTCCGCCGCTGCAGCCACTCTCTCTCCCCCCCACCCCCCCACCCCCCAGATCTACAGTTAACTTAAAGGTATTTATACTGATACTAGCTGTACCCGGCCACACGTTGCTGTGGCCCAGTCTGGTTAAATGACCAACCAACCTGTGTACACACAACCACCGTATAACCCCCAACCTACCTACCTACTGTATTTGTTCCTCTCTCCACCTACCTACCTACCTACCTACCTACCTACCTACCTACCTACCTACCTACCTACTGTATTTGTTCTTCTCTCCCTCTACCTACCTACCTACCTACCTACTGTATTTCTCCCTTTCCCTCTCTATCCCTCCACCTACCTACCTATCTACCTACTGTATTTTTCCCTCTCTATCCCTCTACCTAACAACCTACCTACTGTATTTCTCTCTCTCTCTATCCTCCTACCTACCTACCTACCTACTTACCTACTGTATTTCTCCCCCCTCTCTCTATCCCTCGACCTACCTACCTACTGTATTTCACCCTCTCTCTCTCTATCTCTCTACCTACCTACCTACCTACCTACCTACCTACCTACCTACCTACCTACCTAGAGACAGAGGAGAGAGAGGCAGCGGCCTTGTGGGGTGGGGGGAATTGGTGGTGGGGGCGGCAGCGGAGGAGAGTCCGCTGACTCGGCAGCGGCCTTGAAGGGGGGGAGTTTGTGGTGCGGGCGGCGGCAGCACAGAGGCCGCTGACACAGGAGGGGCCTTGTGGGGCAGAGAGTTGGCACGGGCGGCAAGAAAGGCCGCTGACTCAGCAGTGGCCTTGTGGGAGGGGGAGTTGGTGGGGGTGGTGGCGGCAGCGATGACGGAAAAGAGAGAGGCCGCTGAGGAGGCGGCCATCGTGGATATGACGCAGAACTCCCCACTGCTCGTCCAAGTGATGTGAGCTGAAAAGCGACCAGGTGGGAGGGGCTGCTAAGGGGAGGGAGACGAGTGAGGGAAACACACAGAAGAGCTGCAGGTCTACATTTGTGTGGCGTGTACCTGGCACCGGTGTGCCAGCCACACAATCTGTACGTATCATTGGTGCTGCAGTTGTAAGGAACGTTGTTTGAAAATTTGGTGGCGATTCGTGCAGTAGTTTCTGAGATTAGCGGTTTTGAACAAACGCATAGCTACATTTTTATTTATATAGATAGGTACAGTGGTACCTCGGACCACGAACGCCTCTCATCACGTCCAATTCGCTTCACGACCAAAAATTTCCCAAAAAATGTGCCCCGGTTCACGAACACCGTTTCGCTGCACGAACGGAAAAGTTCGTAAAAAATGCTCCGCTGCACGAACTCCGCCTCACTTCACGAACTCCGCCTCGCATCACGAACTCCGCCCTCGCATCACGAACGGAAAAGTTCGTAAAAATGCCCGGATTCACGACCTCCGTTTCGCTTCACGAACCGGAGCCGCGGACATTTTAAAAACAAGGTCAGAACAGATTAACCGGATTTACATTGAATCCTATGGGAAACTGTGCCTCGCATCACAACCAAAAAACAAGGTCGGAACGGATTAATCGGATTTACATTGAACCCTATGGGAAATTGTGCCTCGCATCACAACCAAATCGGATCGCGACCAGAGTCATTTCACGAATTAAGTTCGTGATCCGAGGTACCACTGTATTTCATTAGATAGCTAGGTACTTAGGTACAGGGACACATACAAAGGAAGTAGTTATTTAGGTAGGTAGAGGGATAGAGACAGATAGAAACATAGTAGGTAGGTAATTACACGAATTCAAAGACATAGAGGGAGGAATGCATTAGGTAGGTAGGTAGGTAGGTAGGTAGGTAGGTAGGTAGGTAGGTAGGTAGGTAGGTAGGTAGGTAGGTAGGTAGAGGGATAGAGAGAGGGCGAAATACAGTAGGAAGGTAGGTAGGTAGGTAGGTAGAGGGATAGAGACAGAGAGGGAGAAATACAGTAAGTAGGTAGGTAGGTAGGTAGGTAGGTAGAGGGATAGAGAGAGAGGGAGAAATACAGTAGGTAGGTAGGTAGGTAAGTAGAGGGAGAGAGTAAGAAATACAGTAGGTAGGTAGGTTAGGGGTTATACAGTGGTTTTGTGTACACAGGTTGGTTGGCCATTTAAGCAGACTGGGCCACAGCAACGCGTGGCCGGGTACAGCTAGTCTATATAAATAAAATGTTAACTATGAGTTTGTTCAAAACCGCTAATCTCAGAAAGTACTGCACCAATTGCCACCAAATTTTCATGCAACGTTCCTTACAAGTGCAGCACCAATGATACGTACAGATTGTGTGGATGGCACACCGGTGCCAGGTATATGCCACACAAATGTAAAAGTGCAGCTTTTCTTCATGTTTTCCTCACTCGCTCACTCGCCCCCATCCCCTTCGCGGCCCCTCCCACCCGGCCACTTTTCAGCTCACATCACTTGCACGAGTGGTGGAGCAGTCTGCGTCATATCCACGACAGTCGCCTCCTCAGTGGCCTCCCTCTCCTCCTCTGCCACCGCCGCCCCCCCTCCACCAACTCCCCCACCACAAGGCCGCTGCCGAATCAGGGGTCTCTCCTCCACCGCTCCCCCTCCAGCAACTCCCCCCTGCACAAGGCCGCTGCCGAGTCAGCGGCCTCTCTTGCTGCCCCCTCCGCCAATGCTCCCCCACACACAAGGCCACTGCCGAGTCAGCAGCTTCTCCGCCACCGCGCCCCCTCTGCCAACTTCCCCCCCAAGGCCGCTGCTGAGTCAGCGGCCTCTCTTCAGCTGCTGCCGCCCCCCCTCCACCAACTCCCCCCCACAAGGCTGCTGCCAAGTCAGTGGCCTCTCCGCCGCCGCCGCACCCCCTCCACCAACTCCCCCCACAAGGCCGCTGCCAAGTCAGCGGCTTCTCTTGCTGCCCGCGCTGCCAACTCACCCCCCCAAGGCCGTTGCCTAGTCAGCCTCCTCTGTTTCGATGCCGCCGCCCAGGCCGCCAACTCACCCCCCCCCCACAAGGCCACTGCCAAGTCAGCGGCTTTTTCTTGCCGCCCATGCCGCCAACTCCCTCCCCCCACAAGGCCGCTGTCGAGTCAGCAGTCTGTCTTGCCACCTGCGCCAACTACCCCCCCCCCACAAGGTTGCTTCCGAGTCAGCGGCCTTTCCTCCACCGCCGCCACCCACACCAACTCCCCCCCCCACAAGGCTGCTGCCAAGTCAGCGGCTTCTCTTGCCGCCCGCGCCACCAACTCATCCCCCCAAGGTTGCTGCCAAGTCAGGGTTGTGACTTCTTTTTCTTTATGGAACAGCTGTTCGTCCCTTGTTCTTTTATAGATTTCATCTCTGACTGCTTTTTTTGCAAATCTTATATGTATTTCATGGGGCAACCTATATCTTCGTGCATAATTAGTGTTCACTCTATACATTTCATCTATATTATTCCTCAGTTCACTTTTGTCCATTTGCAGTTGGTCAGCTAGAAGATTGCTATATGAGTTTTGGTAGATCCTCATCTTTTGTCTCTACTATGTTCTGGAATCTTAGAGAGAGAGAGGATCATTCTAATTCTAAATGGACTATTTCTTCCCTTAGTTCTCTATTGGCTGCTGTCAATCTTTCTTCTATTTCTTCCAATTTCTTTTCAGTTTGTTCTGTCCTTGCTTCTACCATTTTTATCTTCTGCTCATTTTCTGCTGAATCTTTCCCATTCTATCATCCGACTTCTTTATATCATCTTTCATTTCCCCTAGGTCGCATTTCAGTTTCCCTAGATCATTTTTCACTTCCCCTAGATCGCCTTTCATGTCATCATGATTCTTAGTTATTGATTCTTGTGTTTTTATCATAAATTCCTGAACCATGTTTAATGAGGCTTGTAAACTTTGAAGGGTTGGTGCAGTTCCTGGTTTTTCACTGCTCAACATGGCTGTTATTAACTTCTGTCCTGCTGGAGAGGCTACCATTGGCTGTGTTTTCTTTACAGTTTTAGTAACTGTGGATGTGTTTGCCATCTTTAACTTTTGGAAAAACTTATTCCACAATACCATAAGTTTCCAATTTTCACACTAGGTCTTTCCCTAAGTACTGTCCCTTTCCAATCTCTCTTTTTTTTTAAAAATCTGATAGTTAACAATAGTAAAGTTATATGTCACTGATTAAATCCAACCCTTAATATCAATTTTCTATAGACAATTATAGGCAATTCTATAAACAGCTGTATATTGAATCACAATTACAGATTATTATATTTGTAGTTGATTATTATAGATTTTTCTAACTTAGCTGTACTAAAGGGGAAGGGGGAACAAAGGAGAGAATTAAATAAATATTTATGATATCTATAAGATTGTTAAATAGTCTATTACACTTTTTCACTATATAATAAATTTGCTAAAAGTGGCCCCTCCCAAGAGAACTTAGAGGGATAGCTTTGGGAGGGGTCGTTTGCAGGAAACAACACTTACAAATCATCGTTGGAAATATCTGGTCATTCAAGTTGTGTCTTCAAGTCTCTGTGTGTAAATGTGCTACAGTATTTGTAGCATGAGTCCGGGCTCGCAGCCAAGGAGATAGTGGCAAGATAGTGGCAAGCAGCCAAGCTTGTGTGTGTGCAGTGTGATTCCATGGGGCAGAACAGTTTGTTTCCTGCCTGAAAATTTAAACAGGCTTTTACATTAAGCCATTATAGATCAGCTCCGTGCTGAAAATGCCCAGCTTGCACAGCAGGTGGCCTTGCTGGCTGGCCAGCTATCTCAGCTTCAAGGGCACACTGCTCCACCCCAGCCTTGGAGGAAATGTCCGGTTACCGTGCCTGACAAGTTTGATGGCAACCAAGCCATGTTTCCAGCTTTCTTGGGACAATGCCAGCTCTTTATCAGGTTACTCTCTGGCTCCGCAGCTCGTTGGGCTACCCCGTTGCTGGCTCAGGTGAACCCTTTGCTGGACGATTTAAGGAGGTTCTGTGACCACCTGAGACTTATGTACAAAGACTCCATTAAAGAGGAGACTGCTACCAGGCGTCTCAAGGCTCTGAAGCAGGGCTGGGGCTCCTTGCAGGACTATGTCAGTGAATTCCAGCTCCTTAGCCAGGATTTGGCCTGGAATGAGGCAGCCCTCATGGACACCTTTCAGGATCGGCTGTCGGAGGACCTGCAGGACGAGCTGGTGCAGGTGGACAGGCCACCCACGTTCAATGCCCTAGTCCACCTGTGCCTCCGAATAAACACCTGGTTGCAGAGGTGGGGACATCGCCGCGTGGTCCCGGAGACCAGAGAGGTGTCAGCCCCGCAGGAGGCTCCAGCTCCATGGGAGGAGCCCATGGAATTGGATGCCGCCAGACCCCGCTTGTCGTGAATGGAGATGAACAGGCGGCGCTCCAGGGGGTTGTGCTTTTATTGCGGGGATCTGGGACACCTGGCAGATGGTTGCCCCAAGAAGAATAGGGGCCTGCAAGATCCTGGACCTACCCCTCAGTCCCAGAAATGGGCGGAGCCCGATCTAAGGGAGACCTTAGGTTGGGTGCACACCAAGAAGGAGCCCTGTTCCGAGCCAGAGACTGACAGCCCTCTCCAACACCTGATCTTGGCCGCACGCATTCTCCTGTCTGGTAGGCCACCGGGGATTCCGGCTCATGCCCTCGTCGATTCCAGGGCTACCACGAACTTCATTTGCGACCAGGTATGCCGTCCCACTGTGTCCGGTGGACCCACCGATGCTGGTCGAGACCATTGACGGCCGGGTGCTCCTGTCTGGACCTATCAAGCCCTTGCGCCTGGTCATCAGGGATCATGAGGAGGCCATCCAGTTTTACATTGCCTCAGGCCTGCATTTCCCAGTGGTCTTGGGTTTGGCCTGGCTGCGGGCTCATGACCCCCAGATTTACTGATCTGAGAACCTGGTCCGACAGTCATGGACCTGACCCAAGTAATTCAGGGCCCCACGCACGAGGGAGGACACACGCTGGACTTTTTTTTTTTTTTAACAATTTTTATTTTTATTTTTGAACAAACACAAACAAATATAACAAAAAACAAAAAACATAAACTCCATCTTCCATTACAAATTGTAGAAAATGTGTCAGTTGGTTACAAACTGTGCATCTCTTCCATAGTCATATTCATATCAAATCACATATTTTAGTTCAAATATATTTATATATATTACAATTATTATACCTCAACCTTCATTTGACTATCTTGTTTCCAGCCATTGATAAAATTTATTCCAAATTTCATAGAATTGTTCACTGTCTTGCTCTCTAATTTCAAATGTTAATTTACTCATCTCTGCACATTCCATAATTTTATAAATAATTTCTTGCTGTGATGGTAATTTGTCATTTCTCCAATTTTTTGCAAAGACGATTCTGGCGGCTGTCAAAATATTCACAATTAGGTATTTCAAATTTTTGTCGAATGTTTCTAAAGTAAGTCCAAGCAGGAAGAGTTCGGGTTTGAAATCTATATGTTTTCCTGTTATTTTGTCCAACCATGTGTGGATCATACTCCAATAATTTTTGGCCTCCGAGCAAGTCCACCACATATGGTAGTAAGTACCAGGCGTCTGATGACATTTCCAACATTTTTGAGATTTGTTCTTACTCATTTTTGAGATTCTTGACGGTGATAAGTGCCACCTGTAGAACATCTTGTATAAGTTCTCTTTGTAGGCTGTTGACATCGTCATTTTGTAATTTTGTGTCCACAATTTTTGCCACTTATCTAAGTCGATCCCATGCCCGAAGTTTTTCCCCCATATTATCATTGTTTCTTTCACTTGCTCTTCCTGGAGTTTAAACTCTAGTAAGTAGGCATAGAGTTTTTTAATTATTTTTTCATCGACGCCTGTTAATATTTTGTCTAATTCCGTCATTTTGTCATAAACCCCTCCTTTTTTTTGATCTTCCTTATATCTTGAATGTATTTGTGTGTATGTATACCAATTAATATCCATTCCTTCTTGTTTTAGTTCCTGAATAGTTTTAAGATCACCCCTTGAGTTTAATAGATCCGAATATCTGATTGTTCGTTCCTTTTTGTGTATTATTGCGTACGTAAATGCTTCAGTAATTGATACCCAGACTGGTATTTTGAAATAATGCAATTTCTTGATCTTCTCCCAGTTTACAATCAGAAATTCCCTTACGTAGTGCCTTCTGAAAATGCCATGTTTCCTGGTGGTTCGGTACCATAGAGCTGCGTGCCATCCTGATGGCAAATCATGTCCCTCTAAATCTAATAATCTAGTATTTCTTAGTGTAATCCAATCTTTAATCCACATCAGATTCGCAGCTTGATGATATAGTTCCCAATCAGGCAATCCCATACCTCCCCTTATTTTGGTATCTTGTACAATTTTTAATTTTATTCTAGCTTTTGTCCCTTGCCATATGAACTTTAAGACCATTTTCCTTAATTTTTCAAAAAAGTCCTTGCCCAATCTAATTGGGATTGTCTGGAATAAGTATAGTACCTTAGGCAAAATATTCATTTTTATCGTGGCTATTCTCCCTAGTAATGATAGTTGTAAATTCTGCCATCTCGTAAGATCTACTTCTATTTGTTGTGTGAGTTTAGAGTAATTCTCCTTTTTAAGGGTGCTGCATCTCGACGTCAAAAAGATTCCTAGATATTTAAGCTTGTTTGTGATTTGAATTTTCAAGATTTCTGTTAATTCTTCTTTCTGTCTTCTTGTCATATTCTTTGTTAAGATTTGTGTCTTGTCTTTATTTATTTTCAGCCCTGTTATTTTCCCATATTCCTCAATTTTCTCTATCAGTTTGGACGCGGTTTTAAGTGGTTCTTCGAGGATAAAAACTAGGTCGTCTGCAAAAGCTTGTAATTTATATTGTTCTTTCCTAATTGTCATTCCCTTTATTTCTTTGTCTTCTCTTATCTTTCTATTTAACACTTCTAGCGTTAATACGAAAATATTAATAGTGATAGTGGGCAACCTTGTCTTGTACCTCTTTTTATCTGGATGTTATTTGAAAGCTCTCCATTTATTATTATCTTGGCTGTTTGGTTGTGATATATAGTGCTTATAACATGTATAAAGTTTTGACCAAATTCCATTTGTTCTAGCTGTTGCAACATAAACTTCCAATTCACATTATCAAAGGCTTTTTGTGCATCAAGAAACATCAAAGCCATTTGTTTTTCAGAATGTGCTTCATAATATTCCAACGTATTCAAAATTATTCTCATGTTGTCTTTAATTTGTCTCTGGTAAAAATCCATTTTGATCTGGATGTATAAAATTGTTTAAGTATTTTTTGAGCCTTTCTGCTAGTATTGATGCAAATAACTTATAATCCGAGTTTAACAATGAAATTGGTCGGTAATTCTTTACCTGCAGGAGATCTGTTCCTTCCTTTGGTATCAGTGAAATATAGGCTTCTGACCAAGAATTCGGCATTTTACTACCAGACATAATTTCATTCATCAATTCTAATAAAGGAAGGGATAGTACTTCCTCCAAGGTTTTATAAAACTCTCCTGGGAGGCCATCCGGTCCCGGGGCTTTCCCATTTTTTTGTCTTTTAATAGCTTCAGTTAGTTCCATCATCGTTATCTTTGCATTTAGTATATTTCTGCTGTCGTCCGCTATAACTGGGAGGTTTGCCTCTTGTAAGTAGTTTTTAACATCCTGTTCTAGTATGTTTTCTTTTTCGTATAGTTTTATATAATATTCCTGAACAATTTTTTTTTCTCCTCGTTTGAGTAATGTATTTGTCCTTGTTCATTTTTTAATTGTTGAATCTTCCTTGTCTCTCTCTCTTTCTTTAGTTTGTACGCCAACCATCTTCCAGGTTTATTTGCGTTTTCAAAATAATTCTGTTTTGCTTTAACACTGTGATTTCCTTTGCTCTATATTCCAGTTTTTTATCTCTTGTTTTCTGTAGTATTTGAAATCTCAGGATCTTTTTAGTGAACCTTACATGTATTTCTCTTGGTAAAGCATTTCTGGTCGCATATCTCGTATTCACTCTGAACGCATCATCTATTCCATCCCGTATTAATTCCTGTGGAGTTTCTAATATCTCTGTTAACATTTCTGATATTATTATAGGGAGGTCCTCTCCTTTCTCTTCAATAACATTTTGGAACCTTAGAAAATATTCAGCCTTGTCTGTTTCCCATCCTAGTCCCATACTCTCTTTTTCCATATTGCTCAGCCTGGCGTCCAACTCTTCCTCTTTTTCATCTTTTTTGTCCAATCTTCCTTTCATCTCGTTTATGGATTTTTCTTGTTTTTCCATAGTTTCTTCCTAATAATAATAATAATAATAATAATAATTTAATTTCTTGACCGCTCCCTCTCCCCGTAGGGACTCGGAGCGGTGCACAGGGAAACTAAAAAACCATAAATATACAATAGATATACAACATCTTAAAAACAAATTAAACAGTACCTGTGCTAAAATACCCATTTTAGACTAAAATTCCCACTAAACAACTAAAACCCAATAGAGAGAGACTACCCTAGGCCGGCCAAGCAGAAAAGATATGTTTTTAATTTTAGACGGAAGGAGCGGAGGTCCGTGGTCGTTCTAATGTCGGGGGGAAGGTCATTCCAGAGGGCTGGGCCCGCCACAGAGAGAGCCCTTCCCCTGGGCGTCGCCCGCTGACAAAGTCTAGTGGACGGCACCCGGAGAAGTCCCTCTCTGTCGGAGCGAATCGGCCGTGAGGATGTATGTGGCAGGATCCGATCCCGCAAATAGCTAGGTCCCGAGCCATGGAGCGCTTTAAAGATGATTAATACCTTGAAGTGCACCCAGAAGACGACAGGCAGCCAGTGCAGCTCGCGCAGGAGAGGTGTTACATGGGTAAACCTAGAGGTACCCAGGATTGCCCGCGCGGCTGCGTTCTGGACCATCTGCAGTCTCCGGGTGCACCTCAAGGGAAGCCCCATGTAGAGAGAGTTGCAATAGTCCAGTCGGGATGTCACGAGAGCATGAGTGACTGTGCAAAGGGCGTCCCGATCCAATAGGGGGCGCAACTGGTGAACCAGGCGAACCTGGTAAAACGCCCTCCTAGCCACGGCTGTCACTTGATCTTCCATGGACAGCCGGGCATCTAGGAGGACACCCAAGTTGCGCGCCCCATCCACAGGGGTAAGATGTTCGCCCCCTATGGCCAGCGATGGAATTGGCTGGTTGAATCGGGCAGCCGGAAACCACAGCCACTCGGTCTTGGTCGGGTTGAGCCTAAGTCCGTTACTTCCCATCCAGATCCGTACGGCTTCCAGGCACTGGCACATCACCGCTACGGCATCGTTGGGGTGGTTTGGGGTAGATATATACAGCTGAGTATCATCAGGGTAGAGATGGTACTCTACCCCAAAACCACGGATGATCTCACCCAGCGGCTTCATATATGTGTTGAACAGGAGAGGCGAGAGGACCGACCCCTGAGGCACCCCACATGTGAGGGGTCTCGAGGTCGACCTCTGCTCTCCTGCCAACACAAATTGCGATCGGCCAGAGAGGTAGGAGGAGAACCACCGTAAAACGGTGCCTCCCACCCCCAACCCCCCCAACCGATGCAATAGGATACCATGGTCGATGGTATCGAAAGCCGCCGAGAGGTCTAATAGGACCAGGATGGAGGAACAACCCCCATCCCTGGCCCTCCAGAGATCATCGACCAACGCGACCAATGCCGTCTCGGTGCTATGCCCGGGCCGAAAGCCGGACTGGCGCGGATCTAGATACTCAACTTCCTCCAGGTGACGGGGAAACTGTTGTGCCACCACACTCTCAACAACCTTCGCCAGAAAGGGAAGGTTGGAGACTGGACGATAGTTGGTCAATAAAGCTGGATCCAAAGAGGGCTTCTTGAGGAGGGGCCTCACCATAGCCTCTTTTAGGGAGGCAGGCAAGGAACCCTCACTCAAGGATGCGTTGATAACCTCTTGGAGCCAGCCTCGTGTCACCTCCCAGGATGCCAGTACAAGCCAGGAGGGACACGGGTCCAATAAACATGTGGTGGCTCGCAGTCGCCCACGTAACCTGTCCATATCCTCGGAAGTAACGGAGTCAAACTCCTCCCAAGCAAGATCTGTCTCGTGGCATCCCACTGGGCCATCAATGGGGGCTAACTCGTTCTGTATCTGAGCGATTTTCTCCTGCAGAAAAATCACAAATTCCTCTGCTCTACCCTGTAACGGGGCTTCCCGCACCCTCTGTTGAAGGAGGGAGCGGGTCACCCTAAATAGGGCGGCAGGGCGGTTTTCTGCGGATGCTATGAGGGTGGCACAATGATGACGTTTGGCCACTCTCAGCGCCACAGTGTAAGTCCGTAAATGGGCTCTTACCTGTGTTCGGTCGGATTCAGAACGGGTAGACCTCCATCTTCTCTCTAGGCATCTCTTACGGCGTTTCATCACCCTCAGCTCCTCGGTAAACCAGGGAGCCGTGGTGACTCGCCGCCGCAAGAGAGGCCGCAAGGGCGCGACCCGATCCAAGGCTCCCGTGGTCGCAGTATTCCATGCGACCACAAGGTCCTCGATCGGGGCGCGGGTCAGGGGTACAGGGAATGGCCCAAGCGCCGTCTGGAACCCATCCGGGTCCATCAGGCGCCTGGGGCGGAACCAAATAGGTGACCCAGGTTCCGCCTCCCCGCGGAGGGGGGTGGCGGTTGGAAAGTCGAGCCGGAGAAGTGAGTGGTCTGACCATGACAAGGGCGTGATGACTATATCCCCTACACCCAGATCACTCTTCCACTGGCCAGAGACAAAGATGAGATCCGGTGTGTGTCCACCCTCGTGGGTGGGGCCTACAATTAGTTGGGTCAGGTCCATGGCCATCATGGAAGCCATGAACTCCCGAGCTACCTCGGATGATTCGCCCACCGATGGCAGATTAAAGTCCCCCATGACTAAAAGTCTGGGGGTCTCAACTGCCACCGTAGCGAATCCTGTTTTATCATCCAATGCTGTATCTTTTCCATTTTCCCTTCTGTCACGCTGGACAGATTAAGTCACACGCTGGACTTAATCTTTGTCTCTGGTCAGTGGAAGAGTGATCTGGGTATAGGGGATGTAACCATCATACCCCTGTCATGGTCAGACCACTCACTTCTCCGGCTCGACTTTCCAATCGCTACACCCCACCGCGGGGAGGCGGAACCGGATTCACCTATATGGTTCCGCCCCAAGCGCATGATGGACCCGGATAGGTTCCAGACGGTGCTTGGGCCATTACCTGTGTCCTTGACCCACACCCCGACGGAGGACCTGGTGGCCGTGTGGAATACCGTGGCCACGGGGGCCTTGGATCAGGTCGCGCCCTTGCGGCCTCTCCTGTGGCGACGAGTCACCGAGGCTCCTTGGTTTACCGAGGAGCTGAGGGTGATGAAGCGCCACAAGAGATGCCTAGAGAGGAGATGGAGATCCACACGGTCTGAATCTGACCGAACACAGGTGAGAGCCCATTTACGGACTTACCTTGTGGCGTTGAGAGTGGCCAAACGTCATCATTGTGCCACTCTCATCGCATCCGCAGATAACTGCCCTGCCACCCTGTTTAGGGTGACCCGCTCCCTCCTTCAACAGAGGGCGCGGGAAGCCCCCTTGCAGGGTAGAGCAGAGGAATTTGGGGAATATCTGCAGGATAAAATCGCTCAGATTCGGAGCGAGTTGGCCTCCACCGAAAGTGGCCCAGTGGGATGCCCCGAGGCAGATCTTGAGACAGTTTTGTGGGAAGAGTTTGACTCTGTTACTTCCGAAGATATGGACAGGTTACGTGGGCGACTGCAAGCTACCACATGTTTATTGGACCCGTGTCCCTCCTGGCTTGTACTGGCATCCTGGGAGGTCACACAAGGCTGGCTCCAGGAGGTGGTTAACGCTTCTTTGAGTGAGGGGTTCTTGCCTACCGTCTTGAAAGAGGCGGTGGTGAGACCCCTCCTCAAGAAGCCCTCTCTGGGACTTCCTTCCGGTTTCCCGGAGGCGACGGTCGAGTCTTGGACTCGTCCGCCGTTTTGTTTCTTTTACTGCCCCCAAAGGGGCAGGGAATTCCTTTCAAAGGAATCCTGCCATACGGTCGGCTTGCTGGGATTCCCCCGTCCTGACGGCGGTCGGGGGGGGGTGTCCTTGTCTTCGACCCAGGAGTAAGAGAACATGCTGCAGGAGGCTTGGTTCCCTTCGCTGACGGAGGATCGGAATACTTAACGCTTCGAGAGAGGGCTGATTTGTCGGATTCGGAGGCTTGGCTGAGACTCTTGACTTCAAAGTGGACTGTGAGTGACTTTTTCCCTTTGCTTGCAACTTTTGCTTAACAAGGCGATGGAGGGGGGAGTTTTTGAAACCCTCCCTCGGAAAAGACAAGCGGCGTTTTGAATTTGCTTCTCCGGCTGGAGAACGCATAGAAACCTGCATTCAAATTTTTTCTAACGATGAGTTAAAGTCCCTCTGGAACGATTGTGATACATTGAATCGAAGTCTGGCAACTAAGAAATAACTTTTTACTTTGTTGATTCCCGGAGGCTCCCAGCTGGGCGGGGAAGATGGCGTTCCTTTGTTCTTCTGAGATACTAATTACGGATGATTGCTGACATTCCCCTGTGAACGGGACTGCCTCTCCTTTCTTCTACTTTGATTGTTTTTAATTGATTAATTGATCCTTTCCCTGAAGTGCCTTCTTTTTTTTTTACATGATTGTTACAATTTGGACTCTCTCAGGACTTTGATTTGGTAACAACAACACCTCTGTTTATTGGACTTTGCTCTTTTTTGCTCCGCTAACACCTCTCCAGCAGGCGCCATCTTACTGACACAGACATAAACTTTTCACCATGGCTTCGAAAAAGCAAACCCACCAGCCTAAAATTACTTCGATGTTATCGGAAAAACCTGATACAGATGCTAGACTAACAGCTGTCGAAGAAACTCTTGCAACCTTGGTGAGAGAAATTAAAGAAATGAGGAAGGATCAAGTCAGTTCTAAATTAGAACTTTTGGAGGTACAGAAGAAATTAATGGAAAACTCACAAAAGACTGATGTGCTGGAGGTGGGGTTGGATGGGGCAAAGGGGGAGCTTAAAACTATTAATAATGAAATTGGTGATTTGACTGGTCACATGTCTAGAATGGATTTTGAAAGAATGTCATATCTTTTAAGATTTCAGAACATTCCTGAGGAGAGTGGGGAAGATTTACCTGATTTAATGAGTACAATTTTAGCAGACTACCTACACACACCTAAGGAGGAATTAAGAGGTGACATTGATCTGATATATAGAATAAATTCAGCATATGCCAGGATAACGGAAGTACCTAGAGAGATACATATTAAATTCGTTAGAAGGTCGACAAGGGAAAGGATACTGAGGGCACAGAGAGACAGTCCCCTGATTTATCAACAGACAGAGATCGCTATCTTGAAACAGGTCCCGAAGAAGATTAGAGAGATAAGAAGGAAGTATTCCTTCTTGTCCAAAAGATTATTTAAAAAGGGGGTCTGGTTCAAGTGGGTGATGCCGGAGGGAATGTTGGTGTTTTGGGAGGGGGGAAGAGTAAGAATTAAAACAATTGCAGAGGCGCAAGCCTTTCTTGAAAAACATTCCTCAATCCTTGAGGATGAACCTGGGGGAGCAGAGGCGGCTGCGGCTCCGCCCACTGGGGGCCAGGGAAAAGAAGATACAATTGCCAAAAGACTTAGATCTCAAAAGTGACTTGTTTTATTATATTATAATTTTGTTTGGATGTTTAAACATGTTTGCTAGCATAGTTTTTTTTCTATTACATTGATATATTTGCATTTCTTTCCACTTTGTAGTACAAATGTATGTTAAATGAAATATCTATTTTATGTATGAAGACTCGGAGGGAGTCAACGACTTCGACGAAAAAGTTCTCAAAATGATTTGCGCATGCGCGAAATGGAGGTCGCGCCGCGAAGCGCGGCTTGAAGCCAGGGGGTCGTTTGTACCCAGGAGGACGTTGCCAGCCCTCGTCGGTCATCTCCGAGGGCTGGCCCAGCAAGAGGACACCCCTGCCGCCATTCTGGGCCGCTCGGAAATGAAGAGCGGGCCCTGGGAGTGACGACAGGATGAAGAGCAGGGCAGAGCGGGCCCGAATTGGCCTTTGCGGCCTGGAGCGTCCCGGCGCGGCTGGAGGTAGGAAGCAGGCCGCGAAGCCGGGACGCGGAAGAAACAGACTTGCCGGGCCATGTCGGGTCGGGTCGGGAGGATTACCATCAGACCGCAAGGCCTGCGCTATAAGACCGCAATAACCCGATCCCGACCTGCGTTGTTTTTCACCTGATCCCACCCGACCTGAGGCTGGAGGCTGGAGGCGGAGACGGCTGGTGTGCTTTATGGATTATTGTTTGTGGATGGATTGCTGATGGAATGGAGTTGGAGCTGGTGCTGGAGGAGCGGAGAAGGTGAGAGGATGTTAGAGGAAGATTGGATGGAGCGTGGAGTGTGGAATGAGGAATGGAGGAACGAGGAGAAGGAAAGAAGGAAAGTGGTGGAAGAAGGAGGAGGAGATGGAAGTGGCGAAGGAGTGGGGAAGGAGTTGGTTACTGAGATGGAAGAAGAGGGAGAATGATGGACTGTTACAGTGAGATGGATGAGGAAGCCATGCAGCCGGGCCGTTGGTGGATCGTGGCCGAAGATGACCCAGGAACACCTCAAAGTGTGTGCCTTGGACTTGGGGAGTAAACCGTGGCAGCACATGGCAGCATTTTACATCAGGCCGCACGAGGGACCATCTAGTCGTGCGGCACTAAGTGCGGACTGAGACCTGTGTTGCCGAAGAAGACAGATGGATGTGGTGGGGTTAAGACTGAACTGTGATCCCCCCCCAACTGAAAGATCTAAGTCTGACTGTCTGAACGGTTTTCCCCTCTACTTTTTTAGAACTGAATCCATTTGCACAATTTTACCACTTGTCACTTTACTTGCCCTGAACTCTATTGTGAACTTGCTCCATGGCCCCTGGGTTGGATGACCTCCATGTTTTTAGCAGTGTATTCTAGGTGTGATCTCCTTTGCCTGCGGGAGGCTCCCCTCTCGCAGGCCTGGCCCCCCTGTTTAACACGGGCCCACCTTGAGGATGGACTGATAGCTCCTGAGAGGTGGGCGAAGCGCAAATTAAGGGGGGTTTTATTTAAATTGTTAATTCGGATTTTAGGGGGTTCCAGGGTGGGGGGGGGGGGGAATAGTCCTGGGAGGGAACGGCAAACGAGTGGGCCGGCCGGTGGAAGAAGGGTAACGGAGGGAGGGGAAGGGGGGGGCGTTTCCACTGAGGTGTTTTCCATCGATCTGGTCTTAGGGAGGGGCAGGGGCGGTGGGAGGCGGAATAGGTGTCATCGGTTGGAAGACCGTGGCCGCTGGACACAGGCGGTCACGCGCTCCAACTCTCCGTCCTCCCATCGCAGACTAGGTGGGCAGGAATCACAGACCCGGGGCCCTAGGCTGATGCTGTGCAACGCCAGGTCTGTGGTTCAGAAAGCCCCCCTCATTCATGACCTGGTGTCAGAGGGGGACCCGGACCTGGTGGGTATAACGGAAACCTGGTTGGGCCACGAAGGGGGTCTACCCCTCGTGGACATGTGCCCACCAGGTTACCGTGCCTTCCATCAGCCTAGGGCCCTAGGGAGGGGTGGGGGAGTGGCGATTATCGTAAAGGAAGGTCTTGAGCCGAAGGAGACCACAGTCCCTCAGACAACCGGATGTGAATCTCTCTGCGTGAGATGGGGCCTAGGGAGGCAGTTGGGCGTGTTAGTTGTATACCTGGCTCCTCGCTATGCAACAACAGCCCTGCCCGAGCTCCTAGAGGTGATAGCCGAGGCGGCAGTTGAGACCCCCAGACTGGTAGTCATGGGGGACTTTAACTTGCCGTCGGCGGGCGAAGCCTCTGGAGCAGCTCGGGAGTTCATGGCCTCCATGACGGCCATGGACCTGACCCAGGTAGTTTTAGGCCCCACTCACGAGGGGGGAAACACGCTGGATATGATCTTTGTCTCGGGACAGTGGAGTTGTGATCTGGGAATAGGGGATTTAGTCATCACTCCCTTGTCATGGACAGATCACGCTCTCCTCCGGCTGGACTTTCCAATCGCTTCACCTCACCGCGGGGAGGCGGAACCGGATACTCCTATATGGTTCCGCCCCAGGCTTCTAATGGACCCGGAAAGGTTCCAGAGGGAGCTTGGGCCAATTCCTGTGACCCTGCCCCGCGACTCGACTGAGGACCTAGTGGCCGCATGGTTAAGTGCGGCCGCGGGGGCCTTGGACCGAGTCGCGCCCTTGCGGCCTCTCTTGCGGCGACGAATCACCCAGGCTCCTTGGTTTACTGAGGAGCTCCGGGGGATGAAACGCCACAAGAGACGCCTAGAGAGCAGATGGAGATCCTCTCGCTCCGAAGCCGACCGAACACTAGTGAGAACCCATATTAGGGCTTACTTAGTGGCGATAAAGGTGGCCAAACGTGAGTATTGTGCCACCCTAATTGCATCCGCAGATAACCGCCCTGCCGCCCTGTTTGGGGTGACCCGCTCCCTCCTTCACCAGAGGCCGCGGGAAGCCCCTCTACAAGGGTGAGCAGAGGAATTTGGGATTTATCTGCAGGAGAAAATCACTCGGATTCGGAATGAGCTACCCTCCATCGACGGTGGTCCTGTGGGACTGTCCGAGACTAGTCTTGAGGTTCCATCTTGGGAGGAGTTTGACTTTGTTACCACCGAGGATATGGACAGGTTGTCAAGGAAACTTAGGGCGACCACATGTTTATTGGACCCGTGTCCCTCCTGGCTTGTACTGGCATCCTGGGAGACGACACGAGGCTGGCTCCAGGGCATTGTCAACGCATCTTTGAGTGAGGGGTCCTTACCTTCCGTCTTGAAAGAGGCGGTGGTGAGGCCCCTCCTCAAGAGGCCGTCCCTGGACCCAGCTTTATTAGAGAACTATCGTCCGGTCTCCAACCTTCACTTTCTGGTGAAGGTTGTTGAGAGTGTGGTAGCCCAACAGTTTCCGCGACACCTGGAGGAAGTTGATTATCTAGACCCGCGCCAGTCCGGCTTCCGATCCGGTCACAGTACCAAGACGGCATTGGTCGCGTTGGTTGATGATCTCTGGAGGGCGCGGGATAGAGGTTATTCCTCTATCCTAGTCCTGTTAGACCTCTCAGCGGCTTTTGATACCATCGACCATGGTATCCTATTGCACCGACTGGGGGGGTTGGGACTGGGAGGCACCGTTCTGCGGTGGTTCTCATCTTACCTCTCTGGTCGGTCGCAATATGTGTTGACGGGAGGGCAGAGGTCGACCTCGAGGCCCCTCCTATGTGGGGTTCCTCAGGGGTCGGTCCTCTCGCCCCTCCTTTTCAACACATATATGAAGCCGCTGGGTGAGATCATCCGTGGTTTTGGGGTGGAGTACCATCTGTACGCTGATGACACTCTGTTGTACATATCCACCCCAGACCACCCCAACGATGCCGTCGAAGTGCTGTCCCGGTGTTTGGAGGCCATACGGATCTGGATGGGTGGTAACAAACTCAAGCTCAACCCTGCCAAGACTGAGTGGCTGTGGTTTCCGGCACCCCGGTTCAGCCAGATTACTCCAACTCTGGCCATTGGGGGCGAAACATTGGCCCCCATGGAGAGGGCGCGCAATTTGGGTGTCCTCCTGGATTCCCGGCTGTCCTTGGAGGACCATGTGGCAGCCGTGGCCAGGGGGGCGTTTCATCAGGTACGCCTGATGTGCCAATTGCGCCCCTTACTGGACCGGGCTGCCCTTCGCACAGTCACTCAAGCTCTTGTGACGTCCCGTCTCGACTACTGTAATGCTCTCTACATGGGGCTTCCCTTGAGGTGCACTCGAAAGCTACAGCTAGTCCAAAACGCAGCCGCGCGGGTAATTACGGGAGCTACCAGAAGCTCCCATATAACACCAATCCTGCGCGAGCTGCATTGGCTTCCTGTGGTCTTTCGGGTGCGCTTCAAGGTCTTGACGACCATCTTTAAAGCGCTCCATGGCTCGGGGCCTAGTTATATGCGAGACCGTCTCGTGCCCCATACATCCCTTAGACCGATACGCTCCCACAGAGAGGGCCTTCTCAGGGTGCCGTCGGCCGGACAATGCCGACTGGCGACACCCAGGGGAAGAGCCTTCTCTGTGGCGGGCCCTGCCCTTTGGAACGACCTACCCCCTGAACTCCGGACCATCACCGACCTCCGCCTCTTCCGCCAATGTCTAAAGACATACTTTTTTCATCAAGCCGGCCTAGCCTAACCTCCCATGGGGACTGTAGAAAAGTTTTAAATTGGGTTTTAATTAATAATTGGTTTTAGCACAGGTTTGGGATCTAATATATATTTTAAATTATTTATGTTCTATTTTTGTATGTTTTTTAAATCTCCTGTGCGCCGCCCTGGGTCCTTTGCGGAGAAGGGCGGGATATAAATGTAATAAAATAAATAAATAAAATAAATAAATAAATAAAATGTCTTTTCACAACTTACCCTTTACCTTACTTGTAAAAAATTTATAAAACCCAATAAAACTTTTTTCATTAAAAAAAAAAAAAAAAGCCCTCTCTGGACTCAGCATTGTTGGTAAATTACCGTCCGGTCTCCAACCTTCACTTTCTGGCGAAGGTTGTAGAGAGTGTGGTGGCACAACAGTTCCCCCGTCATCTGGAGGAAATTGATTATCTGGACCCGCGCCAGTCCAGCTTCCGGCCCGGGCACAGCACCGAGACGGCATTGGTCGCGTTGGTGGATGATCTCTGGAGGGCCAGAGATGGGGGTTGTTCCTCCATCCTGGTCCTATTAGACCTCTCAGCGGCTTTTGATACCATCGACCATGGTATCCTATTGCATCGGCTGGAGGGGTTGGGGGTGAGGGGCACCGTGTTGCGGTGGTTCTCCTCCTACCTCTCCGGTCGATCGCAATTTGTGTTGGCAGGAGGGCAGAGGTCGACCTCGAGACCCCTCACTTGTGGGGTGCCTCAGGGGTCGGTCCTCTCGCCTCTCCTGTTCAACACGTATATGAAGCCGCTGGGTGAGATCATCCGTGGTTTTGGGGTAGAGTACCACCTCTACGCTGACGACACGCAGCTGTATATATCTACCCCAAACCACCCCAACGATGCCGTAGAGGTGATGTGCCAGTGCCTGGAAGCCATGCGGGCCTGGATGGGAAGGAACAGACTCAGACTCAACCCGTCCAAGACCGAGTGGCTGTGGTTCCCGGCATCCTGGTACAACCAGTTGACTCCATCACTGGCCATAGGGGGCGAACATCTAACCCCTGTGGATGGGGCACGCAACTTGGGCGTCCTCCTTGATGCACGGCTGTCCATGGAAAATCAAGTGACGGCCGTAGCCAGGAGGGCGTTTTACCAGGTTCGCCTGGTCCGCCAGTTGCGTCCCCTACTTGACCGGGGTGCCCTTTGCACAGTCACTCATGCTCTCGTGACATCCCGACTGGACTACTGCAATGCTCTCTACATGGGGCTCCCCTTGAGGTGCACCCGAAGACTTCAGCTTGTCCAGAATGCAGCCGCGCGTGCAGTTATGGGAACTTCTAGATTTTCCCATGTAACACCACTCCTGCGCGAGCTGCATTGGCTGCCTGTCGTCTTTCGGGTGCGCTTCAAGGTGCTGGTCATCATCTTCAAAGCGCTCCATGGCACGGGACCTAGCTATCTGCGGGATCGCATCCTGCCCCATACATCCCTGCGGCCGATCCGCTCCCACAGAGGGACTTCTCCGGATGCCGTCCACTAGGCTATGCCAGCGGGCGACGCCCAGGGGAAGGGCCTTCTCTGTGGCGGGCCCAACCCTCTGGAACGACCTTCCCCCCGAAATTAGAACAACCACGGACCTCCGCTCCTTCCGTCAAAAATTAAAAACACATTTCTTCTGCTTAGCCGGCCTGGGATAGCGTAACTGTTTTTTAGGGTTTTTTAGGGGTCTGTCTTAGTTTTAAAATGGGATTTTAGCGCAGGGTTTTAATTTAATTCTTTTTAATACTGTATTGTTTGTGGTTTTTATATGTATTTTTAATTTCCCTGTGCCCCGCCTCGAGTCCCTTTGGGGAGAGAGAGCGGGTTATAAATTAAATTATTGATTATTGATATTGATTGGTCGCGTTCCCATCGCTGCAATGTGTCGACCACACCCATCACATCTATGAGGCCGAGGTGCTGAGTTCGCCCAGGGTGTCCTTGCCGCCAGACTTAGCGGGGTTCACAGATGTCTTCGGCGAGCAGGAGGCAGACCAATTGCCGCTGCAACGGCCTTATGACTGCCCCATTGACTTGGTGCCGGACGCGCAGCTCCGGGTGGGTCGCCTGTACTCCATGTCCGAGCCTGAATTGGCCGCATTGTGGGACTTTCTGGACAAGTACCTCACCTGAGGTTTTATCCGGCCTTCGTCCTCGCCCCTGTTGGTCCCAGTCTTGTTCATCAAGAAGAAGACCGGGGATCTGAGACTCTGCTGTGATTACCATCACCTGAATGCGATCATGTTGCGCAACTGTTACCCTCTGCCCCTGATCCCTGAGTTGTTGGAGCGGCTCTGGGAGGCGACGGTGTTCACCAAATTGGACTTGCATGGCGCCTACAATCTGATCCGAGTCTGGGTTGGGGACAAATGGAAGACAGCCTTCGGTACCCGGTACGGGCACTTTGAATACACGGTAATGCCGTTTGGGTTGACCAACGCCCCGGCCGTCTTCCAGCACTTCATGAATGACATTTTCAGGGACCTCTTGGACCAGTTTGCCATCATCTACCTGGACGACATTTTGATTTATTCAGCCTCCCGGGAGAGTCATCGGCAGCACCTACGCCTGGTCCTGCAGCAACTCCGGGAGCATCGTCTGTACACGAAGCTGGAGAAGTGCCAGTTCTGGCAGACCACCACCGAGTTCCTTAGGCACCGTATCTCCCCTGAAGGAATTGCGATGGAGTCGGGCAAGGTGGAGTCCTTGCGCAGTTGGCAACCTCCTCGGAGAGCGAAGGATGTTCAGCATCTCCTCGGGTTTGCCAACTATTACCGGACTTTCATCCCCAGCTTCGCGTCCCTGACCGCGCCCCTCACTCGGCTCCTGCAGAAGAAAGTGCCCCATCATCTGCTAGATCCAGTCCGATCCAACAACAAGGCAAAATTACTGAGATGCTACAAAAAGAAGCAACTGGAGAGAGCTCTCAAGAACCAAGTACAAAGGAGATGCTGCAGAACATAATGACAGAAATACGCGAAATTAGAAAGGACTTGGCAGATTTAAAGTTAGAAATGCGAGAGACAAAAGGAAATACATTAGAAAATAAACAAAAAATTGACGTGTTAGAGAAAGGAGCAGAGGAGACGAAAGAGGAGTTAGGAGAAATAAGAAAAGAAACGGGAGAAATTAATATGCAGATGTCAAAGATTGAGTTTGAAAGAATGTCTTTTTTCCTCAGATTTCAGAACGTTCCTGAAGAGGAAGGGGAGGATCTTAGGGATTTAATGAGTACAATTTTGGCAGATCTTACAAAGAAAAATAAAGAATTTTTCTGGGGGGATATAGACATGATTTATAGAATTAATTCTACATATGCTAGGATAAATGATGTGCCAAGAGAAGTTCATATTAAATTTTTAAGGAGGTCTACGAGGGATGAGATACTGAGGGCTCAACGGGGTGGGTCATTAAAATTTCAAGACCAAGAAATTACCATATTGAAGCAGGTTTCTTGCTAGGCAGTTTTAATCTCAAATATTTTGTGGAGAGTTATACCTTCTCTCCCACCCGGAATGGCTGTTGCGGAGCCCGATGTTTATCTGCCTGTTTCTTTCTCTCTTTTTTTTGCAAAACAATTTTTTATTATCCAACAAACAAAGACAAACAAACATAAAAACATCTAGCCCTTATCAATCTCACATAGCATGTAGTTTGGGTACAAACATTTGTGCATCACCACTTTTGATTATATATAGAATCATAAATTGTCCATCAAAAATACAATAATGCATCCTTGTCATTATATATCATATATTCAGTTGCAATTAATGTTCCATCTTTTTAAGGCAAAAATTCTGAAGTTTAGTTTCATATACCTATGCCAGTATTCCATTACATACTTATTTAATAGTAATTTATCTTTGTATAGTCGCATATCTCATTCTATTGTTTTCACAATGCGAAAAAAAGGAAAAAAAGTTATTTTAGCTATAGTATATTAAATCATGAATTGTCCATCAGAAATACACTAATACATCCTTATTATTTGTACATCATATATTCAGTTACAGTTGATGTTCCATCGTTTTAAGACCAAAAATTCTAAAAATTTAATTTCATATACCTATGCCAGTATTTCATTGTATGCTTATTTAATAATAATTTGTCTTTATATCGTCACATATCTCATTCTATTATTTTTGCAATGTGAATAGAAAAGAAAATTCTCCAATATTTTATATTTGCTACTTTCAGTTATGTATAAAGTCACAAATTGTCCATCAAATATACATCAGTATATTATAATCTATTCCTTCATTCAAAACAAGTGCTCTACACATTCAAATCATGTGCCCTGGGTCCTTTTGGAGAAGGGCGGGATATAAATCAAATAAATAAATAAATAAATAAATTCCATTACAACCTTATTTATCTATTTAAGAATAAAGTAACTTTATAACATCACCTATTATTCTATTGTTTTTACCATCTGAATAAACTTCTCCAATATTTTTCATTTCCATGTTTTTTTCCCTAGCCACTGATAAAACAAGTCCCATACCTTGTAAAATTGTTCATCTTCTTGTTCTCTAATTTCAGATGTCAATTTACTCATTTCAGCACATTCCATTATCTTTTGAATAACTTCCTCCTGCATTGGTGTTTTCTCATTTTTCCAATTTTTTGCAAATACTGTTAATACATTAACAATCAAATATTTCAAGTTTTTACTATATGTTTCTGGTATGATTCCCAGTAAAAAAAAAAATCTGGTTTAAGATCTATGTGTTTCTGTATCATTTTCTCCAACCACATGTGGATTTTAGCCCAATATCTTTTAGCTTCAATGCAACTCCATCACATAGGTAGTATGAGCCTGGTGTCTGATGACATTTCCAACACTTTTCTGACTTATTCTTGAACATTCTTGCTATTCTCGTCAGGGGTAGGTGCCATCTGTAAAACATCTTATACAAGTTCTCCTTATATGCTGTTGACATTGTCATTTTATAATTTTGAGACCACAGTTTCTGCCATTTCTCTAAGTCAATCCCATGCCCAAAGTTTTCAAGGTGCTAGTTCTCATCTTTAAAGCGCTCCATGGCTCGGGACCTAGCTATCTGCGGGATCGGATTCTGCCCCATACATCCTCCCGGCCGATTCGCTCCCACAGAGAGGGACTTCTCCGGGTGCCGTCCACCAGACTTTGTCAGCGGGCGACGCCCAGGGGAAGGGCCTTCTCTGTGGCGGGCCCAGCCCTCTGGAACGACCTTCCCCCCGACATTAGAACAACTACGGACCTCCGCTCCTTCCGTCAGAAATTAAAAACTCACTTCTTCTGCTTGGCCGGCCTAGGTTAGTCTCTACCTCAGGGGTTAGGGAATGTTAATTTTAAAAATGGGGATTTTAGTGCAGGGACAGTTGATTTAATCTGTTTTTATTGTATTTATTTATGTATATATTTTATGTTTGTTTTAATTGTTCCCTGTGCACCGCTCCGAGTCCCCCAGGGGAGAGGACGCGGTATAGAAAAATAAAATCTATCTATCTATCTATCTATCTATCTATCTTTCCCCCCAAACTATCATATTTCTTCAACTTGTTCTTCATTTAGCTTAACCTCTAATAAATGTCCATATAGTTTTTAAATTATTTTTTCATCGATACCTGTCAAAATTTTATCTAATTCAGTCATTTTATCATAAAAACCTTCTGTTTTATGATCTTTATCATATCTGTATTGTATTTGCACATATGAATACCAATTCATTCCTATTCCTTCCTGTTTCAGCTCTTGCATAGTTTTGAGTTCACCCTCTGTATTCAATATTTCACCATATCTAACTGTTTGTTCCTTTTTATATATTATTGGATAAGAAAAAGCTTCAATAGTTAATAGCCAGATTGGAATTTTTAAATAGTGTTGTCTTTTAATCTTTTCCCAATTTAATAACACCTCCCTTATATGGTGTCTTCTAAAATAACCCTGCATTTTGGTTTCCTTATACCATAAGAAAGCATGCCATCCCAACAGTAAGTCATGTCGTTCTACATTCAGTAATCTGGAATTTCTTAATGTTATCCACTCCTTGATCCACATCAAACTTGTTGCCTGGTAGTATAGTTCCCAGTCAGGTAGACCCAATCCTCCTCTTGCTCTGGCATCTTGTAACAATTTTAATTTTATTCTTGCTTTTTTCCCCTGCCAGACAAACTTCAACACTATTTTGTTTAGCTCATCAAAATAGTCTTTCCCCAATCTAATTGGGATTGTCTGTAACAAATATAAAATTCTAGGTAAAATGTTCATTTTAATTGTAGATATTCTCCCAATTATTGATAGTTGGAAGTTTTCCCATTTCTTCAAATCACTCGCAATCTGTTGCGTAAGTCTCAGATAGTTATTCTCTTTAAGTGTACTACATCTGGCAGTTAAATAAATCCCCAAGTATTTAACCTTATTTGTAACTTGAATCTCCAAGGCCTCCACCAGTTCTTCCTTTTGTCTTGATGATATATTCTTTGTCAAGATCTTTGTTTTGTCTTTATTTATTTTCAGGCCTGCTACTTTTCCATATTCTTCAATTCTTTCTATTAATTTAGGTGCAGATTCTAATGGATCCTCAAGGATGTAAACCAAATCATCCACAAATGCTTGTAATTTATACTCTCCTTTTTTGATTTTCATTCCTTTTATTTCTTTCTCTTCTCTAATTTTCTATTTAAAACTTCTAGTGTTAAGACAAAAAGTAGCGGTGATAATGGACAACCTTGTCTCGTGCCTCTTTTTATTTCAGTAGGATCCATCAGTTCTCCATTTATCATTATCTTGGCTCTTAGTTTGTGGTATATGGTCTGTATGGCACGTGTAAATTTCTTACCAAAATTCATCTGTTCCAACTGTAAGAGAATAAACCACCAGTTTACACTATTAAATGCTTTCTGTGCATCTAGAAACATCAAAGCCATTTGTTTTTCAGGGTGCTCCTCATAATATTCCAGAGTGTCCAGGATTATTCTCGTATTGTCCTTAATTTGTCTCTTTGGTAAAAACCCATTTTGATCAGGGTGGATAAAGCTGTTTAAGTATTTTTTGAGTCTTTCTGCCAGTATTGAAGCGAATATCTTATAGTCCAAGTTTAACAAGGAGATTGGTCTGTAATTCTTGATTTGTGTTGTTAAAAGGAATGTCCTTCTGGGTTCGGCTCCAAGTGGGGAAGAAGACACTGGAGACATGGAGGCTGCTTGGAAAGATGGTTTAATGGTGGACAGGACCACATGGCTGGAGTCCTGAACAGAAAAGGTGCTCACATGCTTCAATGTTGGTGGACAGGAAGAGAAGGGCTGAGCAAGGGGCTTGCAGGGCTTTTTATCAACTGTTTGGCCCCACCTATCTGTTTCTTGTTCCTGTGTAAGAACTGTACTCTGATTGGTTGCCAGGCTCCCATGGGCTGAGTCCAAATTTGGTAAGGCCAGTCCTACCTTAATCCCATGACTCTGGAGCTGAAGAGGAGAACTCTTTATTATGTAAAGTGGAGTAGCTCAGGCTGCTTAATGGCCCATTGACAAAGGGGGTGGGGGCAGGAGGCTGCAGGAGACAAAACATGTTTCTTCCTTTTCACATCCAGGGAAATGTAATATTCTGCCTTTTCAACATTTCCTAGGATATTTCATTTTTCTGGGAGAGAGATGGGTGACAACTTTCCACAGTGTTAAGTCAGCCTCCTCTTTTGGCAGAAGTGTGATATATGCTTCTAACCATGATTTAGGTATTCTGCTCTCTGACATTACCTCATTCATAACCTCCAGTAGTGGAATGGACAGCAATTCCTGAAATGTCTTGTAAAATTCCACTGGTAACCCATCTGGTCCTGGGGCCTTTCCATTGTTTTGTTTTTTAAGTACTTCAGTTAATTCCATCATAGTTATTCTACCTTCTAATATTGTTTCAATTTCTTTAGGTATTTGGGGAAGGTTGGCTTCCTGCAGGTATTGTTTAATTTCTCCCTCTTTTATGTTTTCTTGTTCATACAACTTGCCATAATAATCTTGTATAATTTTCTTCTTCTCGACACTTCCATAGTGAATTTGCCCTTGGTCAAATTGCAAGATTTTCTTCGATTCTCTCTCCTTTTTCAATTTGTACGCCAACCATCTACCTGGGTTATTTGCATTTTCAAAGTAGTTCTGTTTAGCACCTCTAATTTTTTGTGCCAATTCTTCCTTTTCCAAGAGATCCATTTTGTGCCTAATTATGTCCATTACTATTTTAATATCTTTTTTTGTGGGAATTTCTGCAGCTCTTTCTCCAGCATCTTATGGTCATTTTCTAAACCTTTAAAGGTTTGTCTTTTCTTTATATTTCTCTTTCTTGTATTATCTACTAGCTGTACCCGCCACACGTTGCTGTGGCCAAGTTTGGTTAAATGAAAAAGTTTCCCATAATAGACCCTCTCAGTGACCCCCTTCCTTCTCTGCCTCGGTTTCCCCGACCTCTCCCTCCCTTGCCTCTCTTACCCTACCTACCTGCCTGCCTGCCTGCCTGCCTGCCTGCCTACCTACCTACCTACCTACCTACCTACCTACCTACCTACCTACCTACCTACCTACCGTATTTATCCCCCCCCTCTATCCCTCTACCTACCTATTTCACTACCTACTGTATCTTTCCCTCTCTCGCTCTATCCCTCTACCTACCTACCTACCTACTGCATTTCTCCCTCTCCCCCTCTCCACCTACCTACCTACCTACCTAGTGTATTTTTCCCTTTCTCTCTCTACCTACCTACCTACCTACCTACCTACCTACCTACCTACCTACCTACCTACTGTATTTCTCCCTCTCTCTCTGTCCCTCTACCTACCTACCTAGTGTACCTCTCCCTCTCTCACTCTATCCCTCTACCTACCTACCTACCTACCTACCTACCTACCTACCTACCTACCTACCTACCTAATGCATTCCTCCCTCTCTCTATGTCTTTGAATTCCTGTAATTACCTACCTACTATATTTCTATCTGTCTATATCCCTTTACCTACCTAAATAACTACTACCTTTGTATGTGTCCCTGTACCTAAGTACCTACTTATCTTGGGGGGGGGGGGGGGAGAGTGGCTGCAGTGGCGGAGGAGGGGGAAATGTTGATCAGAAGGCAGTGGAAGCGGCCAGGTGGGAGGGCTGGAAGGAGCCGGAGGGTGAGGCTTCGGCAGCATGAGCGTTGCCAGCGGTGAGGTGGGAGGGCCGGAAGGAGCCGGAGGGCAAGGAGAGATCGGAGGTGTGGAAGGAGGAAGGGGGCGTCGGTGTCAGAAGCGAAGAGGAGGGTGACTGTTATTATGATGATGACGTAGAAGCACATGGGCCATGTGGGAAGAGTCAAAAAAGGGAGGGGGACAAGTGAGCGAGGGAGGAAAACACACAGAAGAGCTGCAGTTTTTTTCATTTGTGTGGCGTGTACCTGTCACCGGTGTGCCATCCACACAATCTGTACGTATCATTGGTGCCGCACTAGTAAGGAACGTTGTGTGAAAATTTGGAAGCGATCGGTGCAGTTGTTTCTGAGATTAGTGGTTTTGAACAAACTCATAGTTACATTTTTATTTATATAGATTATCAAACCTCTGCTAACAGCCTTCATTGTATCCCAAGTGTTCTGCATCGATGTATCTTCTTTTCTATTTTCTTTAAAAAAGAGGGTCAATTCTTTTTCCAATTTTTGTACAAAGTCTTTCTCTTTTAATATGGTGTTATTTAATGTCCATCTAGATCTTATCCTTTGGCCTTTCCATTTAATTACCATTGGGTTATGATCTGCCTAAGTACTTGTTTCAATCTCAATTTCCTGTACATTACAAGTCACTTCCATTGTGGCCCATACCATGTCGAACCTAGAAAATGATGAATGTCTATTGGAAAAAAAAGATATTGTTTTTTTGTAGGATTCCTTTCTCTCCAGACATCTTTTAAGTTTATTTCCTCTATCATTTTGAAGAAGGATTTTGGGAGCGGTTTTCTATTTAATTTCATTGTTTTTGTGTTTTATAGTCCATATTCTGGTCTACAATTCCATTAAAATCTCCCATCATACAAATATCAGCACAGTCCAAATCAATTATTGTCCAATGTAATTTTCTATAAAATACATCTTGCTTATCGTTGGGGGCATTCATTGCAATTAAGAGTATTTTCTTAACCAAAGGCTTTGGGAATAGGAAAGGATGAGATGGCAAGTGAGATTGATGAGACATATAGAATCCAGACAAACTACACAAAAAAGACAAATCTTCATAGGAAGTCCATGTAAAGTTCATTAAAAAAATCAATTCGCGACAAGGTGCTGAATAGAACAAGAGACAAGCCGATTGTACATAATCAACGACAATTAACACTTTTAAAACAGGTACTGAGGACAATCAGAGAACTAAGAAGGCCCTATCAATTTTTAACATCTGTGCTGAATAAATACAAAATTAACTTCAGATGGTTGATGCCGGAGGGTATACTGGTAACTTGGAGAGATAGAAGATTCAGAATAGACGTGGAACAAGCAGAAGATTTCTACAATAATCTGGTTGGGCAGGAAGTTGAGGAAGACGAAGGAGAACTGTTGGAAACAAGAATGCAAGGACTCAGGGCACAGATAAGAAGAGAAAAGGAACTAGCAGAGACAACAAAGGAGAAAGAAGTTGTTTTAGAGAAAAAAGGGGAAGAACCAAGAGAAGTGAGAGATACAAGGGCAACAAGGAGTACACAACCTAAATACACATAGAATCATGTCAGGAGAAATCAAGATTCTATCTTTGAATCTACCTTTTAATTTTATATTTATTGTTTTTATGTTTGTATTTTGCCTGTTTTTAACTGTTTTTTAATTCCCTGTGCCCCGCCTCGAGTCCCCTCGGGGAGAGAGAGCGGGTTATAAATAAAACTATTATTATTATTATTATTATTATTATTATTATATCAATGGTCTAAACCTGCCCCAGAAAAGGAAAACAACCTTTTTAAAAAAAAATTGTATTAATACATTTTATTTACAAACATATAAATTACATATAAAATACACTCACACAAAACTTAGACATACACTACATTTACAACATACAATACGAACAGGAACTTCCTGTTCTTTCTAATAGCAATTGTTAATCGAAGCCGCTCATCTTATATTGTTTCCCCTTCTGTTATATTTCATTTGGATTTCACCATTCTAAACCCTCTTATTTTACTCATAACTACTGTTTTTAAGTTTTGCTGTATTCCTTCATTAGTTCTTGTTTCTTTCCTCCATCCACCTATACCATTTATCCCATATCTGATAGAATTCTGATTCTTCTTTTCCCTGGATTTCTTTAGTTAATTTGTCCATTTCAGCACAGTCCATAACCTTTCTTATTATTTCATCTTCGCTTGGAATTAGTTTATTTTTCCATTTCTGGGCAAAAGCAATCCTTGCCGCCGTAATTATATGTATTATTAAATACTGGATTTCTTTTTTATATTTTGCAGACACTATTCCTAATAGGAAGACTTCAGGTTTCCATTCTATTTTAACGCCTGTTATTGCCTCCAGCCACTTTTTGATCCTTTTCCAAAAAAATTTAGTCTCCTCACAGGTCCACCATAGGTGGTAATATGTTCCATGTATTGATTCACATTTCCAGCATTTTGGGGAGGTATTTGTTGAAATTTTTGCTAACCTTGTTGGAGCCAGGTGCCATCGGTAAAACATTTTGTACTGATTTTCCTTGTATGCAACTGACAATGTCATTTTTAAGTTCGTTCCCCAAAATTTTTCCCATTTGTCTAATTCAATATTATAGCCAAAGTTCTGCGCCCATTTTATCATTTGTTCTTTCACAATTTCCTCTTCCATTTTATACTTCAGGAGAAATTTATATATTCTCCCTATCATCTTTCCATCTGGGCTTTGAATAATTTTGTCCAATTCATGTGATTCTGTTTCAATGTCATATAGTTTAGTATCATCATTGTATTTAGTTTTGATTTGGAAGTACGTTAGCCAATCAACTTTCATGTTTTGTTCTGCCAATTCTTCAATTGTTTTCAAATTTCCCTGCCTGTCAATTAGGTCTCTGTATCTTAGCATTCTAGATTGTCCTTTCTGTCGGTGATAGCCAATTCGGGATTTTCACATAGTGGATTTTTTTGATTTTGAGCCAATTTTGCAATAACGCTCTTCTAATTAAATGTTTTTGAAAATATTTGTGTCATGATTAGTCGCGATTTCCAGTTCCTCTTCTTGCTTTTTTGTCATGTTCTTGGTTATCATTTTTGTTTTGTTTTGGTTGATCTTTAGTCCTGCCACTTCGCCATATTCTTCTAATTTTTGAATTAATTTCAAACTGGATTCTGATGGGTCCTCTAGAGGAAATAAATTTAAAAGATGTCTGGAGAGAAAGGAATCCTACAAAAAAACAATATCTTTTTTTCCCAATAGACATTCATCAGATGGACATTAAATAACACCATATTAAAAGAGAAAGACTTTGTACAAAAAATGGAAAAAGAATTGACCCTCTTTTTTAAAGAAAATAGAAAAGAAGATCCCAAGCAGAACACTTGGGATACAATGAAGGCTGTTAGCAGAGGTTTGATAATCTATATAAATAAAAATGTAACAAGAGTTTGTTCAAAACCGCTAATCTCCAAAGGTTCTGCACCTATCGCTTCCAAATTTTCACACAATGTTCCTTTCAAATATGGCACCAATGATATATATAGATTGTGTAGATGTCACACCTGTGCCAGGTACACACAACGGAAATGTAAAAAATTGTAAAAAAGGTAGGTAGATGGATACAGAGAGAGCAGTGGGCCACAGGTGTTATGTCATCCTTTATGACATAAAATACTCTGAAAATTAGAACTTTTGGAGACACAGTAAGCACTAATGGAAAATAAACAAAAAATTGATGGTCTGGAGGTGGGGTTGACTGAGACAAGGGAAGAGCTTAAAAATTCTCATAATGAAATAGGGGATTTAGCTGGTCATATGTCTAGAATGGATTTTGAAAGAATGTCTTATTTTTTAAGATTTCAGAACGTTCCTGAATCAAGCACTGAGGATCTGGAAGATTTAATGTGTACGATTTTAGCAGATTATATAAAAAAGAGTAAAGAAGATATTCGGGGGGACATTGATCTGATTTATAGAATTAATTCAGCATATGCCAGGATAAATGAAGTACCCAGAGAGATACATATTAAATTTGCAAGAAGGTCAACAAGGGAACGGATCCTGAGAGCACAGAGAGACGGTCCTTTAATTTATCAACAGCATGAGATTGCCATCTTGAAACAGGTCCCGAAAAAGATTAGAGAGATAAGAAGGAAGTATTCCTTCTGGTCCAAAAGATTATTCAAAAAGGGGGTCTGGTTCAAGTGGGTGATGCCTGTGGGAATGTTGGTGTTCTGGGAGGGAGGAAGGGTAAGAATTAAAACAATTGCAGAGGCGGAAGCCTTTCTTAAAAAACACTCCTCAATCCTGGAGGATGAAAATGGGAGAGTGGAGGGTGCCGCGGCCCCGCCCACTGGAGGTCAGGGAGAGGAAGACACAATTGCCAAAAGACTTAGATCTCACAAGTGACTTTATTTTTGTATAGTATAACTTTTATTTGGATGTTTATACATGATTGTTAGCATAGATTTTAAAATGATATATTTGTATCTCTTTCCACTTTGTAGTACAAATGAAAATTTATTGTATTATCTATAATTTTTTTTTATGAAGCCTCGGAGGGGGCCGACACTTCCGACATAGAGGTTCTCAAAATGTCTTTGTAACTCCTTATCTACCCTTATCCTGTTTTTATAAAAATTTGTAAAACCCAATAAAACTTTTTCAAAACCGGGAAACTGTCCAAAAAAAATAATACAATAAAATACTCTGAGGGAGAAATACAGTAGGTAAGTAGGTAGTTAGGTAGGTAAGTAGAGGGATAGAGAGAGAGGGAGAAATACAGTAGGTAGGTAGGTAGGTAGGTAGGTGGATGGAGAGGGAGAGGGAGAAATACAGTAGGTTGATAGGTAGGTAGGTAGGTAGGTAGGTAGGTAGAGGGATATAGAGAGAGGGATAAATACAGTAGGTAGGTAGGTAGAGGAATAGAGAGGGAGAGGGAGAAATACAGTAGGTAGGTAGGTAGAGTGAGAGAGGGAGAAGTACAGTAGGTAGGTAGGTTGGGGGTTATACGGTGGTTGTGTGTACGTGTTTGTGTGTGCAGGTGTAGATCTACACACAGATTGGTTGGCCATTTAACCAGACTGGGCCACAGCAACGCGTGGCCGGGAACGGCTAGTCTATATAAATAAAAATGTAACTATGAGTTTGTTCAAAACCACTAATCTCAGAAACTACTGCATCGATCGCTTCCAAATTTTCACACAACGTTCTTTACTAGTGCAGCACCAATGATGCGTACAGATTGTGTGGATGGCACACCGGTGCCAGTTACACGCCACACAAATGTAAAACTGCAGCTCTTCTGTGTGTTTTCGGTAAGCATCGATGAGGCTTACCGTGTACACACTAACTATGCCAGAAAACATAGGCTCCCGGGAGAAGTGCATGTAAGATTTGTTAAAAAACAACTAGAGATGAAGTGTACAAAAAACCAGAGAAGGGGCAATTACAGTCAAGGGAAAAGAATTGATTACGATTAAACAGATTCCACGGAGAATCCGTGAACAACGTAGACAATACCAATTTTTAACAAATCAGTTAAATAAGAACAGAATAATGTACAGATGGTTGGTACCAGAAGGGGTACTGATACCCTGGCAAGGAAAAAGATATAAAATAGAGAATATAGAAGCGCAGGAATTCTATAAAAAATTCTGCACAGGGGAAGAAGAACAAGGAAGTAAAGAAGACCTAGAAAGTAAAAGTCAAGAAGAAGAAACACCAGAGGACAAGGAAAGAAACAGTAAAGAAGAACAGAGGCAAGAATGAGAGAGAGCAGAAAAAGAAGGTGCGAGAGGGAAAAGTCAGATACAAACCAGAAGCAATAAAAAACACCCAATCTAAAGATGGACCAGGAAATAACGATTATCTCAATAAACTTGAATGGACTGAACGCACCAAAAAAAAGAGCGCAGACAGGCCGGCCTGGCCTAGTGCACACCACCTAGCCTATAGTCTGCAGTTAAATTGTTTTAAATTGGTTTTAGGGATACAGTTTTAACGTATTTAAATTTTTAGCGCAGGGATATTAATTTAATCTGGTTTTTAAATTTTGTATATTGTTATGTTTATATATGTTTTTTAAATTTCCTGTGCACCGCCCCGAGTCCCTTCTGGGAAAGGGAGCGGTATATAAATTTAATAAAAGTAAAAAGTAAAGTAAACTTAGAAAACTAAAGACGGATATAACCTGTATAGAAGAAGTGCACATCAAAAGGGAACATATGAACTTATTGGAAAATAAAAAATTAGGGAAATTATATACAGCACTGGCAGACCAAAAAAAAAAAAAGAGGGATAGCAACCTATATAAAGGAAACATTAAACTCTAGAGCAGTTTACTCTGATGAAGAAGGCAGGACTGTAATGATTGAAATAGAGACAACAGAAAAACCAATATTATTAATAGTCATATATGCACCAAATCAGAAACAAGAGGAATTTTATAGGAAATTACACAATAAAATAAACGAATTAGAATATGAAAATATTTTCTTAATTGGGGACTACAATGCAATAGTGGATAAAAAAATGGACTATGAAAGCAAAAGGAAAAATAAAACAAAAATAAATACGTTACCCAAATCCTTTTTTGTAATGGAAATGGAATATAAATTACATGATATTTGAAGAGAAAGGCACAAAACAAGAAAGCAATATACCTTTTATTCGAACCCACACCAGTCCCTATCAAGAATTGACATGGCCTGGATATCATCTGGTTTATGCAATCAATTAGAGGAAATTGAAATTGAACCAAATGAGTGGGCAGATCATAACCCAATAAAATTAAGATGGAAAGGCCAAAGAAGAAGGAAGTTTAGTTTAGTTTAGTTTAATCAGATTTCTATACCGCCCTATCTCCCAAGTGGGACTCAGGGCGGTGCACAGAAAGAATAAAAACACCCATACACATAATCACAGTATAAAAATAGAATTAAATTAGTAAATCTCTGCTAAAAAGTAATTAAAAACTATTAAAATCTTATATTTAAAATTAATCATTAATCTATGCCAGGCCAGCCAGATGGAAAAAGTGTGTTTTAAGCGCCCGGCGGAAGAGGCGTAGGTCCGTGATGGTGCGGAGGTCAGGGGGCAGGTCGTTCCAGAGGGCCGGACCCACCACAGAGAAGGCCCTCCCCCTGGGGGTCGCAAGCCGGCATTGACCGGTAAACGGCACCCTGAGGAGGCCCTCTCTGTGGGAGCGGACAGGTCGAAGGGAGGTATGTGGTAGGAGGCGGTCTCGCAGATAGCCAGGACCCGTGCCATGGAGTGCTTTGAAGAAGGAAAAGATGGATGATGAACTCAAACATTGTAAATGAAATGGAATACATTCAAATGCTGGAGAAAGAATTAAAACTATTTTTTAGAATAAATAAAAAAGAAGACACCTCAATTCAAAATCTCTGGGATACTATGAAAGCATACACAAGAGGCCTCATGATTGCCTACATTACAAGGAAAACTAGAAAACAAAAAGAGCAACAAGAATGTATGCAGAAAGAACTTATGGAAGTTGAAGCTGAATTACAGAGAGACCCAGAGAATAAAATTAAAAAAGGAAAAAAAGAGATAATAAAACATAAGATCAATTTAATAACTCAAAAGGAACTAACACAGAAAATTAAAGCGGCCAAACAAAATTATTTTGAACAAGCCAACAAACCTGGACGTTAGCTGGCATACAGATTGAAGAACGGAAGAGAGAAAAGGACGATATACCAATTAAAAGATGAGGAGGGAAGAATTCAATACAAAAGAGAAGAAAAGAAGCAGATTATTCATAAATACTTCGCAAAACTCTACGCACAAGATAGCATGGAGGAAACCAAGATAAAACAATATTTAAACACAGAAAAGATAACACCAATTTCAAAAGAACGAAGGGAGGTGATAAACAGGCCAATAATATCACTAATCCCGAAAGAAGAAACCAATTTACAAGAAATTCAAAATTACAGGCCAATTTCATTACTAAATTCCGATTATAAAATATTTGCAGCAATTATGGCAGGAAGAATTGTTAGCAACTCTGGGTTCAGAACCAGTGTTACAACTCTGGGTTCAGAACCAGTGTTACAACTCTGGTCCCGTAACCAGTGTTTAGAAATAAATGCGGAATAGTGTAATTCACCGGACAGTAAAGAGATACGTTGCTGTAACCACAAACAAACTCTAAAACAGTGATAGTAAGAAAATAAATAGTCTTTACTTTGTAGCAACTAAAATACTTCCTCCAAACAGAGATTCTTACTTCTCAAACAATAACAGTCCTTCACCCAACACAGAGTTATCTTACAGTGATGCAAAACAAATCCTCCTCCTCCTTCAATATTCAGCTTCGGCTTCTCAGACGGCAAACAGTAAGAACAGGAAATCAAAGGGAATCGAAAAGGGAATGGACTGTGATTCTGAGCTTGCTTTATAGTAGAGCTGAGACTCACAGCCAATCAGAATTCAAACACAGTTCTTAAAGCTACATAACTCCTTAAGAACATAGGCTCATATATATTGTCAACCCAATATAAGGCTGAATAGCCTAACAAGAATTAAACAGGTTTTAAATGAATGAATACACCCGGACCAAAATGGATTTTTACCTGATTAACTCTTTTAATATATTCCTGATCCTTTAGGATTGATCTATTGAACAACCAACGATAACTACCCTTTGGTTTTTTCCATGTAATCCTCATAGGATTATGGTCAGCCCATAAATTGGGTTCTATGTCTATCTCCTTCACTTCCGAGATTAACTCCATCAACATCCAGACCATATCTATCCTTGACAAGGATTCATGTCTATTTGAGTAAAAGGTGTATTGCTCTCCCTCTGGACATCTTTCTCATGATACATCATAAATATTTAATTCTTTGGCCATTTGGAAGAATGACCTGGGCAAAATTCTAGCTCCTTTTCTCCTTTCCACTTTTATAGTCCCACTTCTGGTCAACTATAGCATTGAAATCACCCATTAAACAGACATTTTCGTTTCCAATCTCTCGAATAATGCTATGTAGTCTATGATAAAATTTTCCCTGACCTTCATTAGGTGCATATATTACAACCAATAACGCCTTTTTTGGGTTTAACATTATTTCTACAATCAATATTCTCCCCTCCTCATCATGATAAATTAATTTGGTCTGGATCGTGTCTTTAACATATAGTGCTATTCCTCTTTTCTTTTGATCAGCTAATGCCGTGTATAGTTTGCCCAATCTAGGATATTCCAAGGTCTGGATCTGTCGTTTATGTATATGGACCTCTTGCAGTGCAATTATATCATAATTCAAATGTTTTAGTTTATTAAAGGTTGGATGGAAGCAATAATATCACTAATCCCGAAAGAAAAAACCAATTTAACAGAAATTCGAAATTACAGGCCAATTTCGTTATTAAATTCCGATTATAAAATATTTGCAGCAATTATGGCAGAAAGAATCAAACTGGTTTTAAATGAACGAATACACCCAGACCAAAATGGGATTTTTACCTCACAGACACATTAAAAATAATACGAGAGTCATCCTGGACATAATAGAATATTACAAGGCGCATCCAGAAAAACAAATGGTACTGGTTTTCTTTGATGCACAAAAGGCATTTGACAATGTAATCTGTAAATTTATAATTACACTATTGGACAAGATGAAATTCGGAGAAAAAATTACAAAAATGATAGAAGGACTTTATAACAGTCAGACAGCCAAAGTTCTGATGAACGGAGAATTAACAGAGAAGATCAAAATAAAAAAGGGAGTCAGACAGGGATGCCCCCTCTCTCCTTTGCTGTTTATATTGACTTTGGAAATTTTATTAAATGAAATTTGGAAGGATCAGGGAATAAAAGGTCTAAGACTTAAAAATGAAGAATTTAAGGCCCAAGCTTATGCCAATGACTTAGTATTCGTTCTAGAGGACCCATCAGAATCCAGTTTGAAATTAATTCAAAAATTAGAAGAATATGGCGAAGTGGCAGGACTAAAGATCAAACAAAACAAAACAAAAATGATAACCAAGAACATGACAAAAAAGCAAGAAGAGGAACTGGAAATCGCGACTAATCACGACACAAATATTTTCAAAAACATTTAATTAGAAGAGCGTTATTGCAAAATTGGCTCAAAATCAAAAAAATCCACTATGTGAAAATCCCGAATTGGCTATCACCGACAGAAAGGACAATCTAAAATGCTAAGATACAGAGACCTAATTGACAGGCAGGGAAATTTGAAAACAATTGAAGAATTGGCAAAACAAAACATGAAAGTTGATTGGCTAACGTACTTCCAAATCAAAACTAAATACAATGATGATACTAAACTATATGACATTGAAATTTGCTGATACATCAAAGGCCCCCCTCTCTGCGCTCTCAGTATCTCATCCCTCGTTGACCTTCTTATAAATTTAATATGTATCTCTCTGGGTACCTCATTTATTCTGGCAAATGCTGAATTAATTCTATAAATCAAAGCAATGTCCCCCCAAATAAATTCCTTATCTTTCTTAATATAATCCGCTAACATAGTAGCCATCAACTCTTTTAAATTTTCATTCGGTAATTCTGGAACATTCTGAAATCTTAAAAAGAAAGACATGCATTCAAAATCAATTTTAGACATTTGACCAGTAATATCTGTAAGTTCTTTCTTAAAGTCTTTTATCTCTTCCTTCATCTCAACCGGCCCCCCTTCCAGCCCCACAATTTTTTGTTTATTATTTGTTATTTCTCTTTGCGCCTCCAATAATTCCAATCTTGTGCTTAAATTGTCTTTCCGGATTTGTTGCATTTCATTCATTATTCTTTGAAACATCTCCTCTACGTTTAATGGCTGAGGGCTTGGTGACTTAGGATCCTCTACTTCTGTTTCCTTCTGTAACAAAGCTGAAATCTTTGGTTGTGAGGATGGGCTGGGTTTTGTAGATGCTGGAGCAGAGCTTGGTTTCCCAGATGGGGGTTTCCTCGATGCCATAATTAAAGTTTTAAGTGTTGGTGCGTAGAGAAGAAGGAAAGAAAAAAAAATGGCGCTGTTGGGCGGGCAGTCTGTGAAGTCCGAGACAAAAGCAGCTGTAGTTCAAATTAAATTTACAACGTCCAGAGAGAAAAAGGAAAAAAGGAAAAAACTTTCCAAACAAAAGCAGAAGGTTTCACGAAGGGGGAGAGCACCGAAAGACACCAGAGCAGGTCCTTTTCTTATATATTTTGAAATTAGCCTAATTTTGTTGAAATAGAGGAATGCTTATTTCCAAGAAAGAAAAGTTCCGTCCTGGGAACAAAGAGAACGCCATCTTTCCGGTTATGGACTGTGCTGAAATGGACAAATTAACTAAAGAAATCCAGGGAAAAGAAGAATCAGAATTCTATCAGATATGCGATAAATGGTATAGGTGGATGGAGGAAAGAAACAAGAACTAATGAAGGAATACAGCAAAACTTAAAAACAGTAGTTATGAGTAAAATAAGAGGGTTTAGAATGGTGAAATCCAAATGAAATATAACAGAAGGGGAAACAATATAAGATGAGTGGCTTCGATTGACAATTGCTATTAGAAAGAACAGGAAGTTTCTGTTCGTATTGTATGGTGTAAATGTAGCGTATGTCTAAGTTTTGTGTGAGTGTATTTTATATGTTTGTAAATAAAATTTATTTTTTAAATTAAAAAAATTTAAAAAAAAGAAAGAAAACCTTACAATTAATTTCCACCCTCCCCCCATAATCTTTCCAGCTGTCTTCTGGGGATTGAAAAGAGTCTTTTAGTCCATCTCAAGGTCATATCTGCTGGGTGGTGTTAGGCTTGGCTTGGTGGTAAGGCCGGTCAGTTGACCTTGGTAAGGTCTGCTCCACTCAGGTTGCTGTGATGACTTTGTAGTGGATGGCCAGATCCAAACCCAATTCTTTGGCTCAAATGAATGGAAGGTCTCCTCTGGAGGCAGCATCTGGGTCAGTGTAATCTGCTTTGTGGAGTTGTCTGAGCAGGGCTGAAAGACATGAAAACAGGGGCCAGTCCCCCCTTTGTCGGTGATCCTCCCAGGAAATGCATTGTTGGAGGATAAGAGATAGAGAGGTGGATAGATAGCTTGCAGGCAGAGTTTGAGGAAGAAAAAAACCCATTGGTACTGCAGTTATTAAACAGATTCACCAGTTACAAAAAAATGGGGGCACCATTGAGAAAAAGGAGCTGGATTCACATACTTCAGGAAAAGGATGGAAAGATAAAACCACTTAAACACATACAGCAGTGGTGGGATTCAAATTTTTTTACTACTGGTTCTGTGGGCATGGCTTGGTGGTCATGTCACTGGGTGGGTGTGGCCAACTTGATGTCACTCATGTCAAGGGGCACTTTGCCTAGCCTGGTCTCTCAAGACCATGGGAATGCCGCAACGGTCATAAGTGTGAAAAACAGTCATAGGTCACTTTTTTCAGTGCCATTATAACTTTGAATGGTCACTAAATGAACTGTTGTACGTCAAGGATTACCTGTACAAAAATACAAAAAGCTGCTTTGCTTGCAAAAAGCTGCCATAAATACCAATCATTAGATTAGAAATAACTGCAAGCCGGAGTTACAAATTAGGCAGGGTGCCAGAGCATCTTGAGGAATTAAAATAGTTAAAATGAAATGATAACTATCAACAGCCAACTCTTGCTCATAAAGTGAAACCCTTTAGCAGAGAGGTCATATAAGCTCTCCAGAAAGAGCACACCCAGGAGAAGTAATACTTAGATTACAGTAGAAGGAACAGATTTGTCTGAACTGAGGAGGAAAATAAGGGGGGAAAATCTGCCTCTGCCTACCAGCATCCATTGGTATTCATCGGGCTAGCATCCTGTCAGTGTGTGAGAGAGTTGAGGGGTATTTGGAAACTCAAACAGTATTTGCTGTGTGAACAAGGAGACAGGAAGGAGCCTGGGCGTGGCTTAGCTCAACTGTTCTGTAGTAAAGCTGTTTGCTGCTGTGAAAGTAAAACTGAACCTTCTCTCCTCTGGTGGTGTTTTGCATTTGGAACAGATTTCATTTCAGGTTGGGAGGGGGAGAACTCCTTATGTTATCCCCAATGCAGGTCCGAGCCTGGTGCTGAAGCCAATGATGGACACCAGACACGAGGTGCAGGTTTTCTGATTGCTTTTTATTGGAGTACTCCAAGGAAAAGGGTTCCTGGTCAACAGGCCAAAAACCAAGAACAAAGGATTAAGTAAGCTTTATACATTTTCACTAAAGGAGAAGGTGGGACAAGGTGAGATAATAAGAAATATCATCTAATAAACTTTTTAGTAATAATTCTACCATTTGTTCTCTTGGTCTCTAGCTGTCCCTATTCCTAAGCCTTGGCTAATGAATGCCCCAAGAGTTATCTAATACACATTTTATTTGCTGCGGGCCATCTCTATTCCTAACTTTTAGCTGAGGTCTGCAAGTTGCCCAACTCTGTTACTTTTATCAGCTTTCTAACTATCCAGAATTGTTACAAGTTTTATACATGCATATTTCCTGTGGATAAGCATTCTTTGTTCTTGCCAGACAGACACCACCACAATTAGTCTCCCTGATTTACTTTCAAGTGTGTGCCATGACCTGGCTTTATTTTAGCAGACAGCCCATCAATATGAAATTTGTAAAATGTTAAATTTCAAATTCAGATTCTTTCCCAGATGTTTTCATTTCCGCAAGCCAACTGCTTTGCTTCCCACAACCTGCTCAGACTAACCCAAATTACCCCCTAACAAGGTTTTGTTGTCCCCAATTCGGGTCTGAGCCTGGTGCCGAAGCCAATGATGAACGCCAGACACGAGGTGCAGGTTTTCTGATTGCTTTTTATTGGAGTACTCCCCAAGGAAAAGGGTTCCTGGTCAAAAGGCCAAGAACCAAGAACAAAGGATTAAGAAAGCTTTTATACATTTTCAGTAAAGAAGAAGGCGGGACAAGGTGAAACACTAAGAAATATCCTCTAATAAACATTTTAGTAATAATTCTACAATTTGTTCTATTGGTCTATAGCTGTCCCATTCCTAGCTCTTAGCTAATGAATGCCCCAGGAATTATCTAATACACATTTCATTTGCTGCAGGCCATCTTCGTCTCTAACTTTTAGCTGAGTTCTGCAAGCTGTTACCCATAATTGCTACAAGCTTTTCACGTGCATATTTCTTGTTGATAAGCATTCTTTGATCTTGTGAGACAGAGAGACAGACACCCCCACCCCCCCATTACAGTCTTTCTGATTTATTTTCAAGGCTTGCTTTAGCAGCCAGTCCATCAGTTTAAACCTTCATGGGGATGAAGCCAAGCTGTCACGTCTTTCCTTGGCTGCATCCAGCCCACAAAGTCAGCTAGCATTTTATCCTTAAACCAGTGGTGGGCAAACTCATTAGTCAAAAGAGCCAAATATCAACAATACCACAACTGAAATTTTTTTGAGACCCAGAAGGTGTGGCCTGTTTTGTGGGAGTGGCTCAGTGGTCATGTGACCAGGTGGGCGTGGCCAACTTGGAAAATGTGAAACTCACTTAACAATGGTCTTGCTTAGCAGCCAAACTTTGGTCTCAATTGTGCTAAGTTCTTTCTTTCTTTCTTTCTTTTTCTTTCTTTCTTTCTTTCTCTGTCTCTCCCACTTTCTTTCTCTTTCTCTCTTTTTCTATCTGTCTCTCCTTTGTCCGCCCATCTGTCACTGTGTGTGTGTGTGTATCTGTCTGTCTCGCATTCACTCACTTAATCACTCATTCTGTGTCTCTGTCTCTGTTCTCTCCCTCTCTGTCTCTCCCTGTCTCTGTGTGTGTGTCTGTCACTCTCTGATTCCCTCCCTCCCTCTGTGTCTGTGCCTCTCTCTGTCTGTCTGTCTTCCACCCCCCACCCCCCCCGAAGCCTCCTCAGCTCCTGGAAGTAGCCTGGCCAGCCCGGCGGCCGCGCTTACTCGCCCGCTCGTTCACCCACCCACCGGATGAAGGAACCTGGCGTCCGGTGGGTGAGCGAGCGAGCGAGCAACCGCAGCTGGTGGGTGGCCAAGGAAACTTACAATACAATACAATAGCAGAGTTGGAAGGGACCTTGTAGGTCTTCTAGTCCAACCCCCTGCGTGGGCAGGAACCTTATACCATTTCAGACAAATGGCTATCTAACATCTTTTTAAAGACTTCCAGGGTTGGGGCATTCACAACTTCTGGAGGCAAGCTGTTCCAGAGGTTAATTGTTCTAACTGTCAGGAAATTTCTCCTTAGTTCTAAGTTGCTTCTCTCCTTGATTAGTTTCCACCCATTGCTTCTTGTCCTGCCCCCAGGTGCCTTGGAGAATAGTTTGACTCCCTCTTCTTTGTGGCACCCTCTGAGATATCGGAGCACTGCTATCATGTCTCCCCTGGTCCTTCTCTTCATCAAACTAGACATACCCAGCTCCTGCAACCATTCTTCATATGTTTTAGTCTCCAGTCCCCTAATCATCTTGGTTGCTCTTCTCTGCACTCTTTCCAGAGTCTCCACGTCTTTTCTACATCGTGGCGACCAAAACTGTATGCAGTATTCCAAGTGTGGCCTTACCAAGGCACTATACAGTGGCATTAACACTTCACGTGATCTAGATTCTATCCCTCTGTTTATGCAGCCTAGAACTGTGTTGGCTTTTTTGGCAGCTGCTGCACACTGCTGGCTCATATTTAAATGGTTGTCCACTAGGATTCCAAGATCCCTCTCACAGTTGCTACTATTGCTGCGGCGGCGCCCATCAAACTGCCTGCCCGCCCCGCTGGCTCACCCACCGGAGGCCGGTTCACTCCCCCCGCCCAGGGAGCCTCTGCAGCCCCTGGAAGTAGACGAGTGGCCGGCTTGGGAGGCTACGGCTGCCTCTTTGGCGTTTGGGTAGCCGCTGCTGGGCTGAAGAGGATCCGCGGGGGGAGGGATGGAACCGGCAGCTGGTAGGGAGGGTTGCTGCGGCCCAGGAGTCCCACCGTTGGCGAGGGTGGTGGAAGAGCCGCACTCGCGGGGCCAAAGAGCCGCTTGTGGCTCGCGAGCCGCGGTTTGCCGACCACTGCCCTAAACCATCAAAGTATGGTTTAAGACTCAATCTGGGACGATGTCTTTAACAAGCCATGATTAACCACAACCACAAAACTCGGGCTAAACCCTGCCTACAATCACAATTCTCATCTCGACTAGGAGGGCCATCCGGGGGTGGGGATGATGCGTTTTGTCGTCTCCAAAAGCACCAACAACCGCTCACCTCCCTCTCTCCCTCCGCTGAGCAGGCCCAGCCACTTTTTTCAGGGTAGCGCGCGCTCCCCGTCCGCTTAAAAAAGGGCAGGCGGCACCTCCCCTCCTGCTTTCTAACGGTCGGTCGAGATGAAGAAGGGGAGCTGCGCACACTCCTAAAGGTAAGTCCTCCTCATTTCGCGGAGAGAGAAAAAGCAGGAGGGGCAGGGAAAGGAGGGATGTTAAAAAAACCAAACCCCAACCCACCCTTTCCCGTCGTGCTTTGCGAGGCCCTTGGCACTGACGTGGCGCCGGGAGCCGCCATCTTGTGGGCTGTGAGGGAGGAAGAAGGCGAAGGGCAGAAGCAGGCGAGGCTTCCGGCTGGCCCGGAGAGAACGAGGACGGAGTCTCCGCAGCCAGGCACCCCGCGACGCCGCTCGGTAAGCAGCCCGACCCTTCACGAACTCGGCCCGGCTTGGTCTGACAGGACCCTTCCTTCGACAACGGCCCGCGCTGAGGCTACCGGGCCTGGGTGGGGCAGAGTCTCGCGGCTGAGCTGTGAGTCTCTTCTCTCCCCTCCTTTTACCTTCCCCGTCCGTCCCGCCCCATGGGGGGCAGGGGCAGCGGGGTACCATCATTCCCCTCACCTCCAAGCCCCCCAGTCATGGCGCTTGGGCCTGGCTGAGTAGCGTCGATGACACGACGAAGCGGAATGGGACAACTCGCCGCAGCCAATTTGTCACGGACAACTAATTTTTGTCATTCACATTTCATTCTGTCCCTCCTTTTGCATCCTTTATAATTCTATTCCACCATTTTTTTGATATTCATATAACTCTTGTCCCGCAGCGAGTTGGCTGTGGTGAAGTGTCATAGACCCGGGGAGAAGGCAGAGGGGCCCCCGGGGGTGGATGATGGGGTTTGAGGGAGAGTGATGGGCTTTTTTCTTTCCTCGGCTGGAATTTGGCCCCAAAGACCAGGGATGGGTGGGCATTTAGGGTTTAAGCACTTGCTGTTGACGTCATAGACAGGACAAACAGTTGCGCAAGGGCAGGGAGTTTCAAGTGTGTTGTGAAGATACCCTTCCTCTTTATTAGCCGGAGTTGAGGAAATCAGACTCGAAAGGTCTGGGTTGTCAGGCCAGGACGAGAGTCTTAATTCATTTGGCCAGGGTGATGTAAGGATGCCTTGGGCAGGGGTTTGGGCTAGATGACTTCCAAGGTCCCTTCCAGCCCTAGTATTTGGGAGGGAGGGTCAAATATTAAGCCATGTCAGAATCACCATTTGCCAAACTTAGTTTATTGTACAGCGTCTTAGCTAGGTCTTTGTCTTCCTTAAGCTTGTTAGACCAACTAAGCCATGAAATGAGAGAGGAAGAGGGGAAGGAACAAAGGAGAAAAAAGGGAAGGAAGAAAGGGGATGAAGGGAAGGAACAGGAAAGAAAGGGGTGTATGACACTGCAATGATGCGAATGAGTCAGCAAGGTTTTTAGCTGTTATCCCTTTAAGAGCCTGTATAATAATAATGCCCTGTTAGGGCGTCTCACTGCCGTGTGCTTTTCCCTGCTGCAATTGCTGATTGACCTCTAGTGTATGTATAGTATACTTTTGTAGATAAAACCATTATTGTATTACAAACCTCTGTTTGCTGTTAGTGCTCTTGGGTTGTCTCACATAGTAAAGCTGTGTGCCCTCTTGACAGTAAGTGAGGGAAAGGAGTGGAAGCTGGTCAGTGGGAGATGCAACCTAGAAATGATGAATTCCCTGACAGGACTATGAAGCAGTAGAACAGCTTCCCTCCCGGAATTGTGGGTGTTCCATCTATGGAGATTTTCAAGAGAAGATTGAACAATCATTTGGTATAGGTCAGAGATGGCGAACCTATGGCACGGGTGCCACAGGTGGCACGCGGAACCATTTCTTAGGGCACGTGAGGAGTTGCGCATGTCTGCGCTGGCCAGCTGATTTAGGCCTTCTTTTGAGCCCGTTTTTCGCCCTCTGGAGGCTTCAGGAGCTTCCCTGGAGGTGGGGAGGGAAGGCTGTTCTCACCCTCCCCAGGCTCCTAGAAAGCCTCTGGAGCCTGGGAAGGGCGAAAAAAGTGTGCCAAAAGCAGGGGGTCACACACATAGCATTATGGGTGTGGCACGCCCACGCACGACCCCCCTGCGCTCCTCCGGCTTTTGGCACGCGAGCCAAAAAAGGTTAGCCATCACTGGTATAGGTGGTATAAAGTCTCCTGCCTTGAGCAGAGGCTTGAACTAGATGACCTCCAAAATCCCTTGCAGGCTTATGATGCTTCTCAAAGCTGTTTTCATGGCTATTTCCAGGGTTGTGAACTGGATCTCTAGCTTTGCCACATAGGCAACTACAGTACAGTATGATTCTGGGCATCAAAGCCATCTCAGGACAATGTAATTTACTTCCAAAGTTTCTTTTTCCTGAAATACCAGGAAATATCAGGCTGGATTGATACTGCTAGCAGTCTCTGCTGATCGGCCAGATGCACCCCACTGGAGAAGGTCCTCTTAAGTCTTGGATTGTTTTTTTAGAATGGTTGCTAAATAGATGGTTGTCACTCAATGTACCTGTCTGTATTATACTGCTACCATACATGTAGTCCTGGACTTGCAACAGTTCATTTAGTGACCAAAGTTACGAGGGCACTGGAAAAAGTGACATGACTGTTTTTCACACTACCATCGCAGCATCCCTATGGTCATGTGATTAAAATTAGAACATTTGGCAACTGGCCTTTATGATGGTTGCAGTGTCTTGCTGTCACATGATCCCCTTTTGTAACCTCCAGCCAAGTCAATGGGGAAGACAGATTCACTTTACAACCATGTTAATAGCTTAACTACAGTGATTCAGTTAAACTGGCAAGAAAGGTCATAAAACAGGGCAAACCTCTCAGCAAATTTGGAGTTCAGTTGTGGTCCTAAGTCGAAGGCTAGCTGTGATACATTCAGGGTATGCCATTTGGCACCTTGCAGATAATGAAAATCAAAATAGACAATGAAAATCAAAATAGTTGAACTTCCTCCCCCACCTTCCCCAACCATGCCTTATTTGCTTCCCTATCGGTTGCTTTAGAGCAGGGGTCTGCAAAGTCGGCTCTTTTAAGACTGGTGGACTTCAACTCCCAGAGTTCCCCAGCCAGCATAGCTGGCTGGGGAATTCTGGGAGTTGAAGTCCACCAGTCTTAAAAGAGCCGACTTTGCAGACCCCTGCTTTAGAGGCATCTCTGTGAAATGTGCCCATGATTACATATAGCATATAGTCTGGCTTGAATTGCTTGGTCTGATATGTTTGGGGATTTAGTGTGTAATTATCTGGAACAGGCTTAGGAAATATGTTAATACAGCTATGTCTGACATTTTTTGCAATCTCCATATTCATACGGCATTTATAACTTCCTTTCAAATTAAAGTAGCAAACCATAAACCATCCTATTATCCTAACTAGGATCACTTCACAGTTGCCATAATGCATTAGCTGCAATGGACAACTTCATCATGGAGGAACAGGTTCCTGAACACTAATAATATGGAGTTATTGTCTTAAACCAGGAGGATAGCTCCATGTTACAAAAGCAAGCCCTTATAAAGGTAGTCCTCAGGGTATGGCCACAATTGAGCCCAACTTTTCTGTTGCTAGGTGAGACAAGATAAGGACTACCTGTACTTCACTATCTTGGTCAGCCTTATTTCTGTATCATTTTGCCTGGGTATTAAAAGTGTCGTCTGCCCCTTATTGAGATGAGCAGTTCCAGATACCTAGAATTTGTGTGTTTCCATTTTTAATTAAAAAAAACAGACAAAAGCTTTTTTTAACATTTCAGATTTTGGATTATTGTGAGGGCTGTGCAGTGCGTCTAAGGTTTGAAAGAAAGGCTTGATAATCAACTTCAGAGCAGCATCCCTTGATAACTTGTTAAAGCAGCTACATCTTTTTTTCCTGATTGCATAGGAACCTTTGCTTGGTTAATTTTACAGGTCTATATTTGATGGCTTCCCAGCAGGTCTTATTGAAAGGCAAAAAAGTGCTTCTGAGCATATGGAAGCATCCACACAGCATGTACAGGCAGTCCTCTACTTACAACCACAATTGAGCCCAAAATTGTTAAGTGAGACATTTGTTAAGTGAGTTTTGCCCCATTTTACGACCTTTCTTGTCACCGTTGTTAAGTGAATCATTGCAGTTAAGTTAGTAACATGGTTAAGTGAATCTGGCTTCCCCATTCACTTTGCTGTCATAAATACGAACCAGTTGCCAAGCCATCTGAATTTTGATTGTGTTGCTATGGAGATGCTACAATGGTCGTACATGTGAAAATGGTCATAAGTCACTTTTTTCAGTGCTGTTGTAACTTTGAGCTGTCACTAAAAGAATGGTTGTAAGTCAAGCACTACCTGTACAGGAATATAAATGCAGTGTTAAAGGGCTAGTTATCAAAGTATTAGCACTAATTTAGAATTGGATACTAAACTGGTCATGAAACAGTAGGCTTAAGAATCATAGGGTCAGAACGGACCTTTGAGTTCATCTAGTCCAACCCCCTGCCCAAGACGGTTGGCTTCATGCCATATTGAACAAATGGTTTTATAATCTTTTCTTGAAATTGAGCACCCACAATTTCAGGAGGCAAGCAGTTCCACACTGTCATAGTCTTCCATTGTTTCTTCCTCTTTCTATATTATCCGGTAAGGAATATCTGACAGAATTTCCAAACTGGAAGCTCAAAACAACTCAACTTCCACATTTGAATTTTGAAATCAATGTTTTGAGCTCATTTTGCACTTGGAGCAGTTGGAACAGCCTGTTTGCAATTTGGAATTATTTTGAAGTTTAATGTGCGCCACAAATGGAATACAAGTAGTCCTCAACCTAGAACTACAATTTCTGTTGCTAAGCAAGACAGTTCTTAAGTATTTCCCCATTTTATGACCTTTCTTGGCACAGTTATTAAGTGAATCACTGTGGTTGTGAAGTTAAAGTGACCATGGGATGAGATGCTACAATGGTCGTAAGTGTGAAAAACAGTCATATGTCACCTTTTTCAGTGCTGTTGTAATTTCAGTCACTAAACAAATGATTATAAGTTGAGGACTACCTGTAGTTGCCAAGAGAAATGCAGTGAAGGGCAAGACAATTGGTTTTTTTCCAGATGTTCTGGGTGTGAAATGAAGGCTTCTTCCATCGGTTGAAGTAAATCCCTGTTTCAAATCTAAGGCTACTTTAAGCCAAAAAAAAAGCCAGTGAGCAACTGAGCCTTTATTTCTATTGAAAGAGATCCTTTCTTCTTCCTGTGCTACACTTTGCCCACCTACCATTGATAATTTTAAGGAGGGTCTGGATAACAAAGAACACTGGTCCTCTTAAAACCCACATACATCTGTATTCTATTAATTGCAGGAGTGAGAAAACCACACCCAGTTTTTTTAATACACTGCTGTATGGCCATCTGTAAATAAGACAAATGCTTGTTTTCTGACATCTCAGGAATTGGATAGGCCCTAGTTGTTTTGCCTGAGTAGCTCAATTAACACAGCAATCTCTATGAAAATGCAATTAGCTGGTCGGTAGTATTCCAGGAGGCGATCCAACTGCCAATCAGCTGATAGGCAGCTAAGGCTCCAGTGTTCTATGGCGGCAGCAACTCAGCTCAGTTGACCAGTGGTGGGTGAAACTGAGCAGAGCCCTGACGAGCCACATGTTGGGGCTGTGATAAGGTGCTGAAGTTGATCAGGCTTGTTTGCTGCTTGCTGCAAGGGCGCTAGCCAGATGAATACTGGATGGATGCTGGGAAGCAGAGGCAGATTTTGTTTTCTTGTTTTCCTCCTCTAAAGCTAATGTGTGTCTTATGGTCCAGTGTGTCTTATAGTGTGAAAAATATGGTAATTACAGCCAATAAACCTCAAGTGACCTGTTCTGTCTTTTAGGAGTAACATGGTTTTCACGCCCATATCTTTCAACATGAGAGGGTGGCAGGGAGAGGCAGATCCGATGGGAGACAAGTACTATCCTCCCGGTTGGGGGCACGAGGCCGATGGTTACAAACGGTCAAGTGCCACAACCCCCGCAGGCTAGGTGGTCAGGGAGTACAGAGCCAGGGTCTACGGCTGATGTTCTGCAATGCCAGGTCCGTGGTCAACAAAGCCCCCCTCATCCATGACCTTGTGTCAGAGGGGGAGCCGGACCTGGTAGGAATTGCGGAGACCTGGTTGGGCCACGAGGGAGGACTCCCCTTCGTTGAAATGTGCCCACCAGGTTACCGCGCTTTTCATCAGCCTCGGGCCCTAGGCAGGGGTGGTGGGGTAGCGGTTATTATTAGGGAAGGTCTGGAGCCAAGAGAGACCATTGTGCCACAGACCACCGGTTGTGAGTCCCTCTGTGTGAAGTGGGGCCTAGGGAGGCAGTTGGGCTTGCTAGTTGTATACCTGGCTCCCCGCTATGTAACAGCAGCCCTGCCCGAGCTCCTCGAGGTGATCGCTACGATGGCAGTTGAGACCCCCAGACTTTTAGTCATGGGGGACTTTAATCTGCCATCGGTGGGCGAATCATCCGGGGTAGCTCGGGAGTTCATGGCTTCCATGACGGCCATGGACCTGACCCAAGTAATTCAAGGCCCCACTCACGAGGGTGGACATACACCGGATCTCATCTTTGTCTCAGGCCAATGGAAGAGTGATCTGGGTATAGGGGATATAGTCATCACGCCCTTGTCATGGACAGACCACTCACTTCTCCGGCTCGACTTTCTTTCCAACCGCTGCCCCTCACCGCGGGGAGGCGGAACCTGAGTCACCAATTTGGTTCCGCCCCAGGCGCTTGATGGACCCATATGGGTTCCAGACGGCGCTTGGGCCACTTCCTGTACCCCTGACCTGCGCCCCGATGGAGGACCTCGTGGCCGCATGGAATACTGCGACCACGGGAGCCTTGGATCGGGTCGCGCCCTTGCGGCCTCTCTTGTGGCGGCGAGCCACCCTGGCTCCTTGGTTCACCGAGGAGCTAAGGGTGATGAAACGCCACAAGAGATGCCTAGAGAGAAGATGGAGGTCTACCCGTTCTGAATCCGACCGGACACAGGTAAGAGCCCATTTACGGACTTACATTGTGGCGCTGAGAGTGGCCAAACGCCATCATTGTGCCACCCTCATAGCATCCGCAGAAAACCGCCCTGCCGCCCTGTTTAGGGTGACCCGCTCCCTCCTCCAACAGAGGGTGCGGGAAGCCCCGCTACAGGGTAGAGCAGAGGAATTTGTGACTTTTCTGCAGGAGAAAATCGCTCAGATACAGAACGAGTTAGCCCCCATTGATGGCCCAGTGGGATGCCATGAGACAGATCTTGTTTGGGAGGAGTTTGACTCCGTTGCTTCCGAGGATATGGACAGGTTACGTGGGCGACTGCGAGCCACCACATGTTTATTGGACCCGTGTCCCTCCTGGCTTGTACTGGCATCCTGGGAGGTGACACGAGGCTGGCTCCAAGAGGTTGTCAACGCATCCTTAAGTGAGGGTTCCTTGCCTGCTTCCCTAAGAGAGGCTATGGTGAGGCCCCTCCTTAAGAAGCCCTCTTTGGATCCAGCTCTTTTAACCAACTATCGTCCAGTCTCCAACCTTCCCTTCTTGGCGAAGGTTGTTGAGAGTGTGGTGGCACAACAGTTTCCCCGTCACCTGGAGGAAGTTGATTATCTAGACCTGCGCCAGTCCGGCTTTCGGCCCGGGCATAACACCGAGACGGCATTGGTCGCGTTGGTCGATGATCTCTGGAGGGCCAGAGATGGGGGTTGTTCCTCCATCCTGGTCCTATTAGACCTCTCGGCGGCTTTTGATACCATCGACCATGGTATCCTATTGCATCGGCTGGGGGGGTTGGGGGTGGGAGGCACCGTTTTACGGTGGTTCTCCTCCTACCTCTCTGGCCGATCGCAATTTGTGTTGACAGGAGAGCAGAGGTCGACCCCGAGACCCCTCACATGTGGGGTGCCTCAGGGGTCGGTCCTCTCGCCTCTCCTGTTTAACACATATATGAAGCCGCTGGGTGAGATCATCCGTGGTTTTGGGGTAGAGTACCATCTCTACGCTGATGATACTCAGCTGTATATATCTACCCCAAACCACCCCAACGATGCCGTAGCGGTGATGTGCCAGTGCCTGGAAGCCGTACGGATCTGGATGGGAAGAAACGGACTCAAGCTCAACCCGACCAAGACCGAGTGGCTGTGGTTTCCGGCTGCCCGATTCAACCAGTTGACTCCATCGCTGGCCATTGGGGGCGAACATCTTGCCCCAGTGGATGGGGCGCGCAACTTGGGTGTCCTCCTGGATGCCCGGCTGTCCATGGAAGATCAAGTGACAGCCGTGGCCAGGAGGGCGTTTTACCAGGTTCGCCTGGTTCGCCAGTTGCGCCCCCTATTGGATCGGGACGCCCTTCGCACAGTCACCCATGCTCTCGTGACATCCCGACTGGACTATTGTAACTCTCTCTACATGGGGCTCCCCTTGAGGTGCACCCGAAGACTTCAGCTGGTCCAGAATGCAGCCGCGCGAGCAATAATGGGTACCGCAAGGTATACCCATGTAACACCGCTCTTGCGCGAGCTGCACTGGCTACCTGTCGTCTTTCGGGTGCGCTTCAAGGTGTTAGTTCTCATCTTTAAAGCGCTCCATGGCTCGGGACCTAGCTATCTGCGGGATCGGATTCTGCCCCATACATCCTCCCGGCCGATTCGCTCCCACAGAGAGGGACTGCTCCGGGTGCCGTCCACTAGACTTTGTCAGCGGGCGACGCCCAGGGGAAGGGCCTTCTCTGTGGCGGGCCCAGCCCTCTGGAACGACCTTCCCCCCGACATTAGAACAACTATGGACCTCCGCTCCTTCCGTCAGAAATTAAAAACTCACTTTTTCTGCTTGGCCGGCCTAGGTTAGTCTCTACCCAGGGATTAGGGATTGTTAATTTTAAATGGGAATTTTAGTGCAGGGATAGTCAAATTTAATTTGTTTTTATTGTATTTATTGTATTCATGTATATATTTTATGCTGTTTTATTCCTCCCTGTACACCGCTCCGAGTCCCCTAGGGGAGAGGACGCGGTTATACAAATAAATATTCGATATTCGATATTCGAACATCCTTATGTATTTTGACCATTTTATTGTAGTTTCATAGAATGTGCTCATTAAAATAATTGTATATTTGAGTAAACTAACTGTCTCCTGCTAAAACTTTTTTATCCCATGATGGAAATACCTGTTGCTCTCTTTATGTATAAATGGCAATTTAATATGCATAAATACTGCCTTCTAAGTTACTGTTGACATGGTCAACCTCTTTTTTGAACCTCTATTGCCACAAGCTGACTACAAGTAGACCTTGAGTTATGACCACAATTGAGCCCAAAAATTTCCCTTGCTGAGCAAGGCTGTTAAGTGAGTTTTGCCCCATTTTACAATCTTGTGACAATCGCTGCAGTTGTTAAGTTAGAAGCATGGTTGTTACAGTGAGGGGGAAAGGTATTTGATCCCCTGCTGATTTTATACATTTGCCCACTGACAAAGAAGTGATCAGTCTGTATTAATGGTAGGTTTATTTTAACAGAGACAGAATAACAATAAAGAAATCTAGAAAAATGCATTTCAAAAAAGTTATAAATTGATTTGCATTTTAATGAGTGAAATAAGTATTTGATCCCCTATCAATCAGCAAGATTTCTGGCTCCCAGGTGTCTTTTATACAGGTAACGAGCTGAGATTAGCACTCCCTTTAAGAGTGCTCCTAATATCAGCTTGCTACCTGTACAAAAGATACCTGTCCACATCAATCAATCAGATTCCAAACTCTCCACCATGGCCAAGACCAAAGAGCTGTCCAAGGATGTCAGGGACAAGATTGTAAACCTACACAAGGCTGGAATGGGCTACAAGACTATCGCCAAGCAGCTTGGTGAGAAGGTGAAAACAGTTGGTGTGATTATTTGCAAATTGAAGCAACAGAAAATAACTCAATCTTCCTCAGTCTGGGGCTCCATGCAAGATCTCACCTGGTGGAGGTTCAATGATCATGAGACAGGTGAGGAATCAGCCCAGAACTACATGGGAGGATCTTGTCAATGATCTCAAGGCATCTGGGACCATAGTCACCAAGAAAACAATTAGTAACACACTATGCTATGAAGGATTGAAATCCTGCAGAGCCTGCAAGGTCCCCCTGCTCAAGAAAGCACATGTACAGACTCGTCTGAAGTTTGCCAATGAACATCTGAATGATTCAGAGGAGAACTGGGTGAAAGTGTTGTGCTCAGATGAGACCAACATTGAGCTCTTTGGCATCTATTCAACTCGCTGTTTTTAGATGAGGAAGAATGCTGCCTATGATCCCAAGAACACAATCAAACATCATGCTTTGGGGGTGTTTTTCTGCTAAGGGGACAGGACAACTTTACCACATCAAAGGGATGATGGACAGGGCCATGTACCGTCCTATCTTGGGTGAGAACCTCCTTCCCTCAGCCAGGCCATTGAAAATGGGTCATGGATGGGTATTTCAGCATGACAATGACCCAAAACACAGGCCAAGGCAACAAAGGAGTGGCTCAAGAAGAAGCACATTAAGGTCCTGGAGTGGCCTAGCCAGTCTCCAGATCTGAATCCCATAGAAAATCTGTGGAGGGAGCTGAAGGTTTGAGCTGCCAAATGTCAGCCTTGAAACCTTAATGACTTGGAGAGGATCTGCAGAGAGGAGTGGGACAAAATCCCTCCTGAGTTGTGTGCAAACCTGGTGGCCAACTACAAGAAACGTCTGACTTCTGTGATTGCCAACAAGGGTTTTGCCACCAAGTACTAAGTCATGTTTTTCTGGATTTTTTTGTTATTCTGTCTCTCACTGTTAAAATAAACCTACCATTAATACAGACTGATCATTTCTTTGTCAGTGGGCAAATGTACAAAATCAGCAGGGGATCAAATACTTTTTCCCTCAATGTAATTGAATCTGGCTTCCCCCATTGACTTTGCTTGGCAGAAGGTTGCAAAAAGGGATCACATGACCCCGGGACACTCCCACTCCATCATAAATACATGCCAGTTTGCCAAGAGTCCAAATTGTGATCATGTGACCATGGGGATGCTCCAACGGTTATAAGTCACTTTTTTCAATGCTCTTGTAACTTTGAATGGTCACTAAACAAATGGCTGTAAGTTGAGGACTACTATGAATATTTACATGAGAAATAAATTCCCCTCAGTTCACAAGGACTATTAATGTATACTTTTGGGGTTAGCTATGATTATGATGTTTTACCGAGCTAATAGTCTTGACTCCCTTTGTCTCCTAGATTTTCTTGGCCCGTGGGTGAACAACATTCTCAAACATGGGAAATATTTTTGCCAACCTTTTTAAAGGCCTCTTTGGCAAAAAAGAAATGCGTATTCTTATGGTTGGACTGGATGCCGCAGGAAAAACTACTATATTATACAAGCTTAAGCTCGGTGAAATAGTAACTACCATCCCTACTATTGGTAAGAATTCAAGCATCTCTTAACTGTAACTAATTCTGGGTTTGAAATAAAATATGGGTATGTGTCAGCCTCTATCTTGCTTGCTTGCTATCAGCTGCCATAGTACGGGGGGAGGGGGCTTAGGTATTTGGGAGGGGAAGTGTACTGGTGGAGATGTCTCGTGAAGAAGAGGGAGAATTGGTCCCATCATCTACTGCGCAGCTGAATGGACTTGCTTATGCCCAGTCAAAGTCAACCAAACTCAACCAAGTTGAACACTGTTTTCCACTCATCTCCTTCCCTGATCTGTATTTGGTAGTATGCTTCTCTGAGGTCTAGTTTGGTGAAGACTTCCCTTGGCCAGGTGAGATAGCATGTCCTTCATGAGGGGGAGGGCGGTATAGGTTGTGTATGCACACTGCATTGATCCCTCTAAAGTCCACATACAATCTCATAGTTCCGTCTTTTATCCTTTGAAGAGGACTGGCGCCGCGACCTGTGGCTTGGCTGGCTCGATGAACCCTCATGCTAGGTTTTTGTATATATATTTGCGCATTACTTGCATTTCCCATGGCGTACAGTTTGGGTTTGAGTAGTTTTTCCCTGGGGATGATTTCAATGGTGCACTCTGCCTCACGGTGGGGGGGCAGAATGTTGCACTCAGTCTCACTGAATACTTCTGTGAGGTACTGATATTCCCCTGGGATCTGTTAGGTCTCTGGGGTTTCGTCAGATGTGGCTCCCAAATGTTCTGGTGAGCTCTTTTGGGTGGTGTTTCTGCTTGCTGGCGGAAAAGGGTTTGGGGCCCCTCTTCTATCCTAAGTCTGCGGGTACCCCCTTGCCACCAGATGGTCGGTCCCCACTTGTCGAGCCAGGAGAGTCCCAGTATGACTGCGTCTGTCATTTTGGGGACTATTATGAATCTAATTACTTCCCAGTGATCCACTAGCTGTAGTCTCACTGGTTCGGTCAGGTGGGTGGCATAGGCTCCCCCATTAGGGACCCGGTGACCTGTTCGAACCGGATTGGGTGGGCCAGTCGTTTTGCTCTGATGCCCAGTTTCAGGACTGTGGTCAGGTTGATCAAGCATCTAGTGCAGCCTGAGTCTGTTAGGGCTTGAAAATACCCCTGGCTTCCTGTCGTTGGGGCTGTGAGGTGTATTGGAAAAAGGAAAGGGCAAATTGGTTCTCTCACCATTGGGTCGTTTTCGCCCTTGTTGTCACTGTCATAGAATTCTGGTGACTGCTCGTTGTTACCTGGGGTCCTCCCCCCTTGTCTGGGTGGGGAGGGACCTCTGCAGCCTGGAGGGCCTTCTGGGATGCGTGGGTGGCCCATTTCTGGCCCTGTTCCAGTCGTACCCTGGGTTGCGGCTCTGGCCTTGGCATCAGGGTTGGGGTTGTGCACGCAGATGCCATGTGGCCCACCCCACCCTCCCATCTGTAGCATTTCAGTTTACTTTGAGGGGGGGCTGGTTTCAGGTCTCGCTGTGTTGGTGTGGGTCCCCGTCGGCCAGGCGATTTCAGGTCGAGTTGACCTCCCTCTTTCGTGTCCGTTGGCTTTCTCATGTCATTAGCGCGCAATTCGCTATAGACTTTTTGCTACTCAGAACCACCCAGAGAGTCAGTTTGGGATGTCACGGTAGGCAGTTACTTGGGCAATCCGCTGGTCCAGACTTATTCTGAAAAAATACACTAACAGACGCTCTGGTAAAGGGGGTAGCTTTCCAATGACTCTCCTGAATTTGCGAATATGATCTTTTTAAAATATATATACTAGCTGTACCCGGCCACGCGTTGCTGTGGCCCAGTCTGGTTAAATGATCAACCAACCTGTGTACACACAACCACTGTATAACCCCCAACTTACCTACCTACTGTATTTCTTACTCTCTCCCTACCTACCTACTGTATCTCTTACTCTCTCCCTCTACCTACCTACCTACCTACTGTATTTCTCCCTCTCTCTCTCTATCCCTCTCCCTGCCTACTGTATTTCTCCCTATCTCTCTCTATCCCTCTACCTACCTACCTACCTACCTACCTACCTACCTACCTACCTACCTACCTACCTACCTACCTACCTACCTACTGTATTTCTCCCTCTCTCTATCCCTCTACCTACCTACCTTCCCCTCCCCAGACCCCCCCCCCCCAGTCAAACTCCTCCAGGCCCCCCTCTTTCCAAGTGACCATCAGGTCCTCCCTCACCTCCCCAATCACACACACACACCCTGCCCAAAAGAAAGGAAGTGGCGGTCGCGGCAGAAAAACTTTCGGCCGTGATTCTCCCGGCTTCCAGCCTCCGCCGGCAGCAGGTCAAGCTCCGTCGGCGCCGGCAAATGTGGGGAGTGATGGGGGACCGAGAGCGGAACTCCCGCTCCCGAATCCCGGAAGCGCACAGGTGATTTGTCTCTTGGGCCGCAAGGACGCCTTCCTCCTCCTCCTCCTCCCCCCCCCCCCCCCCCGTTCAGGTAGACTGCCTCTACCTGGAGGCGCCGATTGGGGGATGGGTCGGAGCCCTGCCCCGAAACTCTGCCCCCTTATCCCAGTAATCTTCGGACAGGGGGCTGAGCGTGCATGCGTCCACGCACGTGTATATGCCTCATGCCACATGCCACCAGGGCCGAAGGGCCTTGTGGGAAGGGTAGTTCATTGAGGAAGCGACCGTTGGAAATGTGACGTTGGGGGAAGGACGTCAGCATGTGCTGCTGCACGTGTGCGTGACACAGCATAAGAAGCAGCCGGGTGGGAGGAGCTAAAGGGAGGTAAAAAACTCAGAAGTGGCGCACTTTTACATTTGTGTAGCATGCACCTGGCACAGATGTGCCATCCACACAATCTATACATATCATTGGTGCTGCACTTGTAAGGAACGTTGTGTGAAAATTTGGTGGCGATCGGTGCAGTACTTTCTGAGATTAGCGGTTTTGAACAAACTCATAGTTACATTTTTATTTATATATAGATAGATGGATAGACTAGCTGTACCCGCCACGCTTTGCTGTGGCCAAGTTTGGTTAAATGAAAGTTTCCCCTCATAGACCGTCTCAGCGAACCCCTTCCTTCTCTTCCTCCGTTTCCCCTCCCTCTCCGTCCCCTCCCTCTCTTACCCTACCTAACTACTGTATTTCTCCCCCCCTCTATCTATCCCTCTACCTACCTACTTACCTGCCTGCCTGCTGTATTTTTCCTTCCCTCTCTCTATACCTCTACCTACTTACCTACCTACCGTATTTCTCTCTCTCCCTCTCTATACCCCTACCTACCTTCCTACTGTATTTCTCCCTCTCTCTATCTCTCTGCCTCCCTCCCTCCCTCCCTACTGTATTTCTCCCTTTCTATCCCTATATATACCTACCTACTCTATTTCTTCCTCTCCCTACCTACCTACTGAATGTCTTCCTCTCTCCCTCTACCTACCTACCTACCTACCTAGAGAGAGAGGAGAGAGAGGCCGCTGACTCAGCAGCGGCCTTGGGGGGGGAGTTGGCGCGGGTGGCGACGGAGGAGAGGACGCTGACTTGGCAGCGGCCTTGGGGGGGGAGTTGGCGGTGCGGGTTCCGCGGGTGGCAAGAGAGGCCACTGACTCGGCAGCGGCTTTGTGAGGGGGGGGAGTTGGCAGAGGGGGGGAAGGCGGCGAAGGAGATAGAGGCTGCTGAGGAGGCGACCGTCATGGATATGACGCAGACCACTCCACCGTTCGTGCAAGTGACGTGAGCTGAAAAGCGGCCAGGTGGGAAGGGGAGGGGGGAGAGTGAACAAGTGAGGGAAACACACAGAAGAGCTGCAGTTTTACATTTGTGTGGCGTGTACCTGGCACCGGTGTGCCATCCACACAATCTTTACGTATCATTGGTGCTGCACTTGTAAGGAACGTTGTGTGAAAATTTGGTGGCGATTGGTGCAGTAGTTTCTGAGATTAGCAGTTTTGAACAAACTCATAGTTACATTTTTATTTATATAGAAGATAGATAAATAAATGTTTTTATTTATTTTTAATTTTAAACTTTGGAAAGTGTATCAGTTGGTTACAAAATATTTCCGTGCAACTCTTTCACAGTCATCTAAGATTCATATTATTTCGTGTATTTTAGTTCAAATATGTTTATACATATTACCCTCATAATACCTCCATTCTTATTTAACTATAATTGTTTACACGTCCTTCATCATAAAACCAAAACCAAAACATAGAAATAAACCACATACTGGCATCTCATTTACCAATTCTAATATCCTCCAATAACACAGTTCCTTATAGCCTATTCTAACCAAGCATCAATCATATTTAGTAACAAGATTTCTAATCTTCTTTTTCAAATCACAATTTAAAATTTACATCTAGTTTTCCCATACCTATACATACATTGTTATCATTATTTCTACTTTATTTAACTATGTCTATTATCATAATTTCTTTTTTATTAATCTTTATATGACCAAACAATTACCCATCATCCTTTCATAGGTGCCATTCAATATTCATATCCAATTACCACTTGTTATACTAATACATGTGTATACATTATTACCATTTTCAGTTGTTTATTTAACCATGTCCATTGTCACTAAGTTTTCCTTAACTCAACTAATTCTAAATTAAACATTTCCATCTATCAACCTGTATCTTTCTAATAGTAAAGCAGTCTCATATCCTCTGCCATTTGTGGCATAAATCCTCCAGTCACTTCCTTAATCAAATTTGTATGGACTTCTCCATGCAACTCGTTCTTTGTTAGATCTTTCCTGTAGTTTTGATGCCCTTCTTCTTCCTTAATCAGCTTGTCTTTAATTGTCAGAGTTGTTGTCAATAGTGTTAATAAAATTTCTTTCTTTGGTATCATAAGTTCTTTTATTTTTTCTTCTTCTGTGTCTTGCCATCTGAGGTGGAGTTCCCATCCGTCTGGTTCCTCTTTGCATATTCCACTTTTTCCATTTTCAGACATAAACCATTCATCATAAAAGTCAGCAGGTTTAGTTTGTAGTTGTTTTTCTCTTTGGTGCTTAAGACTCTAACCTCTGTTCTTCCCATTTGATATGTGCCTCCGTCTTTTTCATCGTATTTTCCAATTAAATAATCTTAATTTTTTCTCAAATGAATTAGATATTTCGTGTATTGCAAACATTATGTCTTGCAGACTGACAGTTTCTTTCTGCTGTTCAGAAAAAGCCATTATCACCAGCTGATTAAAAGTCTGCTACTCTGGCTTAAAAAAGTTTTTAACAAGTTAGCACTTAGATTCACAATAAAGTCTCCGGTTGAGAATAAGCTTCAAAAGAACTGTAAAAACAATATGCTTTTCACTTTTTAAACGAACTGTGAGACTTTGAAGTTCCAAATCAGGCTAGTCAGTAATGTAAATAAAGTTATCTTTTTATATTGAAAAAGTTTTATTGAGTTTTACAATTTTTTACAAATAGGGTAAGGGTAAGGTGTGGGAAAGATATTTTGAGAACTTTCACGTCGAAATCATTGGCCCCTTCCGAGGCTTCATAGCAAAATATAGCGTATACAAATTTTCAATAGTACTACAAAATGGAAAGAAGTGCATACATCATTGTAAAAAAAAACCCTGTGCTAGCAATCATATACAAACATCCAAACAAAAGTTATACTATATTAAAAAAGTCATTTTTGAGATCTAAGTCTCTTGGCAATTGAGTCTTCTTGTTCTCCTCCCTGGCCCCCAGTGGGCGGGGCCGTGGCTCCCTCTGCTCTTCCATTTTCATCCTCCAGGATTGAGGAATGTTTTTTAAGAAAGGCTTCCGCCTCTACAACTGTTTTAATCCTTACTCTCCCTCCTTCCCAGAACACCAACATCCCTTCTGGCATCACCCACTTAAACCAGATCCCCTGCTTAAATAATTTTTTGGATAAGAAAGAATATTTCCTTCTTACCTCTCTAATCTTTTTCGGGATCTGCTTCAAGATAGCGACTTCTTTTTGTTGGTAAATTAAAGGACCGTCTCTCTGCGCCCTCAAAATCCCCTCCCTCGTCGACCTTCTAACAAATTTAATATGTATCTCTCTGGGTACTTCATTTATCCTGGCATATGCTGAATTTATTCTATAAACCAAGTCAATGTCCCCCCTGATCTCCTCCTTGGGTTTGTGTAAATAATCTGCTAAAATTGTACTCATAAGATCAGGTAGGCATTCACCAGATTCTTCAGGAATATTCTGAAACCTTAAAAAATAAGACATCCTTTCAAAACCCATCCTAGACATATGACCAGTTAAATCTCCAATTTCAGTATTAACACTTTTAAGCTCCCCCCTTGCCCCAGCCAATCCCACCACCAGTTCTTCAGTCTTTTGTGTATTCTGCATCAATTTCTTCTGTGTCTCCAAAAGTTCTAACTTGGAGCTGCAGTGATCTTTCCTCAGTTCTTTAATTTCCATTACCAGAGTCTGTAATATTTCTTCCATAGCTGTTAATCTTGCATCCGTATCCGATTTTTCTGTCTGCTTTTTTGAAGCCATGGTGAGTGATTTAAGTCAATGTCAATAAAATGGCGTTTGCTGGGGTGCGGTCAGTGAGGCAAGTCCAGGAGCAGATTTCAGTAATCCAAATCAAACTTGTAAATTCCAGAGAAAGATCCAAATTTTACAGTCAGATATAAAAAAGAAGGCACTCCAGGGAAGGGATCAATTAATCAGTTAGATCCAATCAGCCATGAAAAGAGAGAGGCAGTCCAAATCACAAAGGGATGTCAGAAATTTTCCATAAAGAGTAAGTCTCCTAAGAACAAAGGGACTCCATTTCCCCCCGCCCAATCTGGAGGCCACCGGGAGAGAGCAGCAAAGGAAATAGTTTCATAGTTGCCAGACTTCGATACTAAGTATCTAGAATCAATCCACAAAGACTTTCACATATTTAACAGAATTCGGATGTAGAATATTTTGCATCCTCAAGCCTGAGGAGCCGTTTCCGATCGCCGCTTTCTTTCATTCCGAGGGGGGATTGCAAATTCCCCCCTCCATTATTCTTTAAAAATCAATGCTGCTAGCAGAAATAAAACAAAGTCACTACGAACCATTCCACAGCCAGAGTCCCGGCGTTGCCATCCGACCCGACCGATTCAGCTCTCTCCGAGTAGATTATTTACTCCGGTCCTCCATTGACGAAGAGAACCAAGCTCCCCGCAGCATGTCCTCTCACTCCTAGGTCGAAGACAAGGACCCCCCCCCCCCCGACCGCCGTCGGGACAGGAAAGGTCCCAGCAAGCCAACCTTACGGGGGGTCTCCTTTAAAAGAAGCACCCCGCCCCGTTTGGGGCCGCAAAAGCGACAAAACGGCGGACGAGTCCCAGGACTCGACCGTCGCCGCCGGCAGACCGGAAGGAAGTCCCTAAATAAAGTTATCTTGTTTCAATACACATACCTCAGCCGTTCGAGTAGCAGCGCCATCTTTCACTCTGTTGTTACAATTTTTAACAATTTATTTGTTTCTTTTTGTACCTTTTATTTAATTGTTTCAAGTTAAAAAGAGTCAAATTCTTGCATGAGATAGAATGACGTAGTCTTGAAGAGAATACATTTTAGTCCAGGTTACCAAAAAAAAAAAAAAAAAGAAGAAAACTTAATCCATTCGTTTTAAAAGGTTTAAATGAGTTCCATCCACGAAAATAGCATTTAAAACATAAGACAACACACAATCCAAAACCATCCAAAGCTTATTTCCGCTGCTAATTCCTTCTATTCTCAGATTTAATTTAGCTTTAAGTTTTTTATAGTCAGTCTCTTTTAAGGCAATAAAAATTCCTACCAGCTGTAAACACTCCCCCTCCTTCTATTTCCTTTCTGTTTGCAGAGTCATCCCAACTTCAGCAGCCTAGGGGCTGAACTTTTAACACCAGCTAAAAGACCTTCTCCTGGATCAGTCAAGGACTTTGCGATGTCCCTGTGATTAGCAGGATGCAGTCTTCCTGTTCACTGTCTCTGCGGGACAGTTTAGGTCCGATTGGACCCCCCCCAGCGAAAAAAGTTTCTGCAGCAATCTCAGAGCACTGAGATTGCATGACCGTCTCCTAGCGACGCAGACTCTGTTTCACGAATATGATCTTTGATGGGGTGGCCCCTCTGCTTTAGGTTTCTGAGCTCATCTTCCTCATGCAGGTGCTCCTCCACCTCCTCAAATCTGGCCTCTAGCAGTCATAGGAAGTCATCTACGCCTTGCAGTTGGGGGGCTCTCCTCTTCTGGAGGGCTGCTTCCCTTGCTTCTCCCTCTAGCCCCTCTGCGATAGTATTCACTATGGCTCTGGGGGATGAGTAGAGGTGTCCATAGCATTCCAGGTGGATCTCAGCTGAGTCAAGGAATAGGGATAACTGGTTTGAGTCCCCATCAAACTTTCCTCTGAACCCAGGCGGTTCAATCAGCACTGCCCTTCCCTCCTCCTGTTGGCCTCTGTATGCTTGCGTTTGATATATTTGAAGATACTCCTCAGTTCTAGTTTGGAGGGAGGGGGTGATTGTCTGCCCTGGGCAGCCTGCCTGCTACATGGGAGAGGCACTAGTTTCATCTTCCTTCTAATGGGTGGAGAAGGGGGTCTGCGTTCCTGTCTGCTTCTCGTCACCTCAAGAGGAGCCACTGCTCCTCCCCTCTCTTTTGGCCTGCCTAATGGCCTTTCTTCATGGAGGGTGGCCCAGTCAAATTCCTCCCTCCATTGCTCTATGGAACTTCCCAGGAGCTCCATTTGGGGCGGCTGGCTTGATTCCACTCCAGCATCCCCTCCAGTCTCCCCAGCTCGCTCAGGGCCTTTCCCTTTTTCTGGGCATAGGGGTGGGGTGGGGGCTCAGCTTTAGCTGTTTTAGGGGTTGAATACTCATCTCCTCTTGCTTCGCCCATCAGCTTTGATGTCTGAAGTCAGGCTGCACTCCAGCTGCAATTAGGCTCTCTTCGGATAGCTGGCCGTTTGCCATGGTCTTCTGAGTTCCCTCCAGGCACCACCGATATTTAAAAAGAAGATTTGGCTGTCTGTCAAGTTTCCTAACAATGCCGTAACTGATTCATAATAATTGAGCCAATGTTTTAATACAGTGATTTATTGATAGCTTCATTAGGGAAGATTTATTCTCAGCCAAATCTTTGCTCTGTTTATCTGCTTCTGAACTTTACCCCGTTCCTTCCCTCCCCTCAGTCTGTGTCATAAATCACATTACCCAATAGATACACCCCTCCCATCCCAGCAGCAGTAATCTGCGATTCGATTCCAGCCATTTAAATTCCAGAATTTACTCCCACTCATTATGTCCCCATGACAACACGGAGAGTTGACACCTTGATAGTATTGTTGTAACTTTTCTGTTGTTTCTATTTTCTCTATGTTGTCTTGTTTTTCTCCAGGGCTAATGCCTCTACTGCCGGAGGGCTGCATGTCAGCCTCTATCTTGCTTGCTTTCTATTGGCTTCCATAGTAAGGGGGGGAGGGGGCGTAGTTATTTGGGAGGGGAAGTGTGCTAGTGGAGATGTCTCATGAAGAAGAGGGAGGATTGGTCCTATCATCATTTGTGCAGCTGAATGGACTTGTTTATGCCCAGTCAAGGTCAACCATCCCTGCATACCAGATGGATGAAGCCACTTGAAGATTCACCCCACATGACACCCATGGGTCTGTCGGGGGAGGGATCCTGGAATACTTTCAATATGTAATTTTCCGCACCTTTAGCATCAGACCTTGCTTTATTTTCGCTGCTATCACTTCATATCCAGTAACTACCTTTTTTCTAAAACCATGGAGTTGGGGGTTTCCTCCCCCCGCCCCCAATAATTTTTATTTTTTATTCTCTTATATACCATTTTAAGTATACATTCACATAATTGGTATTCTTTATTTCATTTAATAAGTTACAATGTACAGTTTGGTTTGCTTTATTTACCATCCCTTCCTCCTGTTGTAACACCACCTTATTTTCCCTTTCTTTTCTCCGTCCCTCCCTTCTCTACTTTCTTCCTTTCTCCTCTCCTCCTCCCTTCTTCCCTTACTTTTCTCCTACTCCTGCTCTTCCTCTTCCCCGTCCTACCCTCTCTCCTTCTCTTTCTCTCCCTTTCATCCTCCTCTCCTTACCTCTTTCTTCTTTCCCCAGTCTTCCTTTCATTCTCTCCTCCTCTCTCCCTTTCTTTTTCTATTATTGTTGGTGTATATTTCAAAACTCAGTTTATGTTTCCTTGGGATGGTATTTCCGTTAGTATCATTTCTTATTCCCTTACCTTCACTAGTCTACCCTGGATATGTCGTCCCCCCCCTTTATATCTCGTTCTTGAATATATATTTATATGTTTAATATTTTATTTTGTGTTTTGCTCATTTTTGGGTTCACCCCCCACCCCCCAGGAGCACTCTGTAAGCCCCCCCGTAAGCAAAACACTGGGCCCATAACCAATGTTAGCAACTCTGGGTTCAGAACCAGTGTTACAACTCTGGCCCCTTAACCAGTGTTAGCAAATAAATGCGAAATAGTGTAATTCACCGGACAGTAAAGAGATACGTTGCTGTAACCACAAACAAACTCTAAAACAGTGATAGTAAGAAAATAAATAGTCTTTACTTTGTAGCAACTAAAATGCTTCTTCCGACTAACTTCTCAAACACAATAACAACAGTCCTTCACCAAACAGAGTTATCTCACAGAGATGCAAAACAAATCCTCCTCCTTCAATATTCAGCTTCTCAAACGGCAATCAGGAATCACAAGGAATCGAACAGGGAATGAGCTGTGATTCTGAGCTTGCTTTATGGTAGAGCTGATAATTACAGCCAATCAGAATTTAAGACAGTTCTTAAAGCTACATAACTCCTTAAGAACATAGGCTCATATATATTGTCAACCCAATATAAGGCTGCATATATATTCATGCCTTTTTTGGGGGGGGGGGAACAGGCCCGTTTTTGCAAGGTTTGCAGAGTGCAAAAACTTTTTTTTCCCTTTCAGAAAGCTGTTTGTTTAGAGGGATTGATGAAAATTACATTGGTCAAGTGCTGTCCCAGCAGAAACAAAGTCTTAGGTGCTACAGCGATTTCCTTAGGTTGTCAGTGATTTCCTTCTCCAGCACATGGATAAATACACCTGGAAACATCTGCCTACATACCTACTCACTCTCTCTCCCCCTACCTATCTACTGTATTTTTCTCTATCCCTCTACCTACCTACTCTCTCTCTCCCTTCCTCCCTATCTACTTTATTTCTCTCTCTCTATCCCTCTCTTTCTCTCGCTCTATCCCTCTACCTACCTACCTATCTACACACTCACTCGCTCTATCCCTACCTACCTATTGTATTTTTCTCTCTATTTCTCTCTCTCTCCCCCTTTATCTACCTACCTACCTGCCTACCTACCTACCTAACTTCTCTCTCTCTCTCTCTCTCTCTCTCTCTCTCTCTCTCTCTCTCTCTCTCTCTCTCTCTCTCTCTCTCTTTCTCTATCCCTACCTACCTACTGTATTTCTCTCTATCCCTCTATCTACCTACCTACTTTTTTTAAAAAAAAATGCCTCTTATACTCTGAAAATACAGTAAGCCATAACACCTGCAAAGGGTTCCTGAGCTTTTAAATGGTCTCTCAGTCTGGTTCAGTAGGAATCACAATAATGGGAAAGACTGCTGACCTAACAGTTGTGCAGAAAACCATCATTGACACCCTCCATAAGGAGGGAAAGCCTCAAAAGATAATTGCAAAATGTTCCCAAAGTGCTGTATCAAAGCACATTAATAGAAAGTTATGTGGAAGGGAAAAGTGTGGAAGAAAAAGGTGCACAAGCAGCAGGGATGACCGCAGCCTGGAGAGGATTGTCAGGAAAAAGGCCATTAAAAAGTGTTGGGGACTTTCACAAGTTGTGGATTGAGGCTGAAGTCAGTGCATCAAGAGCTACCACACACAGACTCATCCTGGACATGGGCTTCAAATGTCGTATTCCTCTTGTCAAGCGGCTCCTGAACAACAAACGATGTCAGAAGCGTCTTACCTGGGCTAAAGAAAAACAGACCTGGTCTGTTGCTCAGTGGTCCAAAGTCCTCTTTTCTGATGAGAGCAACTTTTGCATCTCATTTGGGAACCAAGAACTCAGAGTATGGAAGAAGAATGGAGAGGCACACACTGCAAGATGCTTGAAGTCCAGTGTGAAGTTTCCACAGCCTGTGTTGATTTGGGGAGCCATGCCATCTGCTGGTGTTGGTCCACTGTGCTTCATTAAGTCCAGGGTCAATGCAGCTGTCTACCAGGAGATTTTGGAGCACTTCATGCTTCCTTCCACAGATGAGCTTTATGGGGATGCTGACTTCATTTTCTAGCAGAACCTGGCACCTGCCCACACTACCAAAAGCACCAAAACCTGGTTCAACGACCGTGGGATTACTGTGCTTGATTGGCCAGCAAACTCGCCTGACCTGAACCCCATAGAGAATCTATGGGGCATTGCCAAGAGAAAGATGAGAGACATGAGACCAAACAATGCAGAAGAGCTGAAGGCCGCTATTGAAGCATCCTCGTCTTCCATAACACCTCAGCAGTGCCACAGGCTGATAGTTTCCATGCCACGCCACATTGAGGCAGTAATTGCTGCAAAAGGGGCCCAAACCAAGTACTGAGTACATATGCATGCTTATACTTTTCAGAGGTCCGATATTGTTCTATGTACAATCCTTGTTTTATTGATTGCATGTAATATTCTAATTTTCTGAGATTGTGGATTTGGGGTTTTCTATTTCTTGTTGTAACATTTTCTTTAACCATACTCTTATCTTAGTCCAATATTTCCTTGCTTCTACACATGTCCACCACATGTGATAATATGAACCTATTGCTTGTTGGCATTTCCAACATTTCGCTGACTTGTCTTTAAACATCTTAGCTAGTTTTCCCGGTGACATGTGCCATCTGTAAAACATTTTGTATAGGTTTTCTTTGTAAGCTGTTGACATGGTTAGTTTATAATTCCTTTCCCATAGTTGTTGCCACTTTTCTAGTTCAATCGTATGGCCAAAATTCTTTGCCCAAGTTAACATTGTATCTTTTACCACTTCTTCTAGCATAGTTCTTAATAGGTAGCTATATAATTCCCTGATTATTCTTTCTTCCGTTCCCATAAGTATCTTATCCAACTCCGAACTTCCTAAGTTAAAACCATACTCCCTTTTATCGTTTTCATATTTTGATTGTATTTGCAATTGTGAAAACCAACCTATATCAATCCCTTGTTTTCTAATTCTTGGTTTTGTTTCAGTTCCCCCCTTTCTGTTAAGATATCTTTGTATCTAATGAAATTTTTCATACTACTGATATTTGGATGTGTCAATGCTTCCATTGTTGAAAGCCACATTGGTATTTCTAAACAGTGTTTCCCTTTCACTCTTTCCCATATTGTTAACAATCCATTCCTTACATAATGTCTTTGGAAATAGCCACGTGCCTTACTTTTACCATACCACAAAAAAGCATGCCAACCCAGTTGCAAATCATGCCCCTCCAATGTCAATAATCTTGTATTTCTCAGTAAAATCCATTCTTTCATCCAAGCTAGACTTGCTGCTTGATAGTACAATTCCCAGTTTGGTAATCCAGATCCACCTTGAATCCTTGCATCTTGTAAAATTTTTATATTAATTCTTGCTTTTTCCCCTTGCCATATATATTTCCCCACTATTTTGTTTATACTTTCAAAGAATTTTTTCTCTAGTTTTATCGGTATTGTTTGAAATAGGTATAACAATCTTGGTAATATATTCATCTTTACTACTGCTATTCTTCCCATCAATGATAATTGTAGGTTTTTCCATCTTTCCAAGTCTATTTCTATTTGTTTTCTCACCTTATAATAGTTATCCTCCTTTAGTGTTCCACACCTTGATGTCAATTGAATACCCAAATATTTCACTTTTTTCGCCACTTGTATGTCCAGTTTCCCCATCAACTCTCTTTCCTGTTTTTCTGTCATATTTTTCACCAGAATTTTTGTTTTATCTTTATTAGTCTTCAAGCTGGCTACTTCTCCATATTCTTCTATTATTTTAACTAGTTTTGGCCCTGTTTCTATTGGATCCTCAATAATAAACACCAAATTATCTGCAAATGCTTGTAATTTATACTCTTCTTTCTTGAACCTCATACCTTTTACCTTTTTATTTTGTCGTATTTCTCTATTCAAAATCTCTTAGTGTCAGTATAAATAATAATGGCGATAGTGGACATCCTTGTCTAATTCCCTTTGTAATAGCTATCTTTCCTGTCATATCACCATTTATCATTACCTTTGCCGATTGGTTATTATATATCGTTTTAGTCATATTTATGACTAAAATCTCATCTCTCACCAAATCCCATCATTTGAAGTTGCATTATCATAAATTGCCAGTTCACATTATCAAAGGCCTTTTGAGTGTCCAGAAACAACAACAACATTTGTTTTTCTGGATGGGCTTCATAGTATTCTAGCGTATTCAATATAATCCACATATTGTCTCTGATCTGTCTCTTGCGAAGAAATCCATTTTAGTCTTATGAGTCTATATTCATTTAAAAGTCTCTTCATTCTTTCTGCCATTATTGATGCAAAAAAAATATAATCCACATTTAATAGTGAAATAGGTCTGTAGTTCTTTACTTGTGGATCTGACTCTTCATTTAGTATAAGCGTTATATATGGCTCTGTCCATGTTTCTGGCATTTTTGCCTCTCTTAATAAGTCATTGAATAGTTCCAACATTACATTACATTACATTACAGTCTTTTTCTGCGCATGCATGAAGAAGATGGAGACTAACCTTTGATTGCGGGAGAAAGGCGAGGGAAGGCCTTTAGCCCAGGAGGATGTTAGCCGGCCAACTTTGTCACCTGATGGCCAGCCCTGGCAAGCCGCCTACCCCATTAACACGCTGGAGCATTCTCGGCCCCTCGGGGTAGCATGGACGAGCAGGGAGCCGGAGTTGAAATCGGAGCTGGAGTGGCAGAGCCGCCATGCCGCCCACCCCCCGCTACACGCTGGAGCGGTCTTTGACTCCTGGGGTGGCGCGGGCGAGCAGCAACAGGAGCAGAAGCCAGAGCAACTGGGCAGTCGAATAGTCGAGCCGCCGGTCGGGCGGTGGGTAGATGAAGGTCTAGGACTGCCGAACGGCTGTGGCGCAGAAGACCGGCAGATCGGCGCGGCGCGGCACATCATGGAAAACTGCTGAACGACCAGGCGCTGCGCGATGTAAGCGCAGCGTGTGGCCAGCGGCCGGGCTGCGTTTTGGACAGAAATGAGAGCTGAAGCGGACAAACGGGGGCAGGGCCGAACGGTAGGCCAGGAGTCATCGGCCATAGAATAGTGTCTGGCCCGAACATCGGCCTAATAGCATCTGGCCTGAATTTTGATCTCGGCCTAATGACGGTAGCTCTTTCACCCTCCTTATAGTGGTGGCAGACTTAATGTAACCTAACTATGGACTCAATGGCTTCTAGGAGATGGAGCTTTCTGCATTACCCCTTATCGATTGACTGCTAAGCTTCCTGCCACACCTTCCTGCCTGAGAACTTTAATGCTACTCATTCTCCTATTCCTATTTATTGATCTCTCTGAACTCCGGAACTATGAATTACTTGAACTATGAATTAATGATATCATTTAAGCCCTCCTGTTGGATGCCCCCTTCCCTTTATTAGATCTGCAATGGAATTTTTCCCTCAGGGCTATCTTGATTCGATCTCCTTCCTGCACTTTATTTATTATATTTCTCACGTATTCAAGGGCTACCCTCCTCTCCATGCGGGAGTCCCCTCTCGCACAGGTTTGGCCCTCAGAGTTAATGAGGGCCCACCTCAAGGATGGGCTTATCAGCCAAGAGAGGTAGGAAAAACGCAAGCTGCGGAGATTTTTAGTTAGTTTTTTAGCTTGGGTTTTAAGGGGTTCCAGGGCGGTGGGTGGGTCCATTTACGTTGGCTTAATCGGGCAGAGCGCTAGACCAGCTGATAGCGGCGGAAGTGAGGGTAGAGGGTCTGACATAAAGAGGGGGGCGAGGGTCGATCCCACAGAGGGCCTTTCCATCAAGACGGTCCTGGGGAGGGGCAGGTATGACAGGAGCCGGGGGTCGTATCAATTGTCGGGGGGGCGTATCCGCTGTTTACAAGCGGTCACCCGCCCCGACCCCCTGGGCTCCTCCCGCAACTTAGGAGGTTGGGAATTACAGAGCCCGGGTCCTAGGCTGATGTGCAACGCCAGGTCCGTGGTGAACAAAGCCCCCCTCATCTACGATCTAATTTCAGAGGGGGACCCGGACCTGGTGGGTATCACGGAAACCTGGTTGGGGCATGAGGGAGGTGTTCCCCTCGTAGAGATGTGCCCGCCAGGTTACCTGGCACTTCACCTCCCTGGGTCCATTTCGATGGAGAAGGGCGGTTCTATAAATCGAAATAAATTAAATTAAATTAAAATTAAATTCATCGGCCAAGGGCCCAGGGTAGGGGTGGGGGGGTGGCGGTTATTATTAAGGAAAGTCTTAAGCCACTGTGCCTCAGGTAGTCGGGTGTGAATCCCTGTATGTGAAATAGGGACTTGGGAGGCAGCTGGGCCTGCTGGTTGTGTACCTGACTCCCCGCTACGTGTCAGCAGCCCTACCCGAGCTCCTTGAGGTGATCGCCGAGGTGGCGGTTGACACCCCCAGACTCTTAGTCATGGGGGATTTCAACCTGCCATCTGTAGGCGATTCATCTGAGGCGGCTCGGGAGTTCATTGCCTCCATGATGGCCATGGACCTGACCCAAGTAATTCAAGGCCCCACGCATATAGGGGGAAACACACTGGACCTAATTTTTGCCTCTGGCCAGTGGTTGAGTGATCTAGGAGTAGGGGAACTAGTCATCGAACCCCTGTCATGGTCAGATCACTCTCTCCTTCGGCTGGACTTTCCAACCGCTACACCCTACCCCGGGGAGGCGGAGCCAGAGATTCCAAGATGGTTCCGCCCCAGGCGCCTGATGGACCCTGAGAGGTTCCAGACGGAGCTTGGGCCTATACCTGTAACCCTAACCAGTGACTCGACTGAGGGCCTAGTGGCCGCATGGAACAGTGCGGCCACGGGGGCCTTGGACCGGGTCGTGCCCTTGCGGCCTCTCACGCGACGCCGATCCATCCTGGCCCCTTGGTTTTCTGAGGAGCTAAGGGTGATGAAGCGCCGCAAGAGACGCCTAGAGAGCAGGTGGAGATCCACTCGTTCCGAATCCGATCGAACACAGGTGAGGTCCCATTTAAGGACCTACCTAGTGGCGATAAGAGTGGCGAAACATAGCCATCTCGCCACTCTTATCGCATCTGCAGATAACCGCCCTTCTGCCCTGTTTAGAGTGACCCACTCCCTTCTTCAGCAGGGGCCGCGGGAAGCTCCTTTGCAGGGCAGAGCAGAGGAATTTGGAAATTATCTGCAGGATAAAATCGCTCGGATCCGGGACGACTTGGCCTCCAATCCGATAGATCTGGGCGGACCGTCCGAGGCAGGTCTTGAGACCGTTTTATGGGACGAGTTCGACTTTGTTACTTCCGAACACATGGACAGGTTGCCGAGGGGGCTGAAGGCCACCACATGTTTATTGGACCCGTGTCCCTCCTGGCTGGTACTGGCCTCCTGGGAGGTGACACGAGGCTGGCTCCAGGAAATAGTGAACGCTTCTTTGAGTGAGGGGTTCTTGCCGGCCGTCTCGAAAGAGGCGGTGGTGAGACCCCTCCTCAAGAAGCCTTCCCTGGACCCAGCGTTGTTATCTCATTATCGTCCAGTCTCCAATCTTCACTTTCTGGCGAAGGTTGTTGAGAGTGGTGGCACAACAGTTCCCTCGACACCTGGAGGAAACTGCTTATCTAGACCTGCGCCAGTCCGGCTTCCGCCTGCACTGAGACGGCATTGGTCGCGTTGGTGGATGATCTCTGGAGGGCCAGAGATAGAGGTCATTCCTCTATCTTGGTCCTGTTAGACCTCTCAGCGGCTTTTGATACCATCGACCATGGTATCCTATTGCATCGACTGGAGAGGTTGGGATTGGGGGGCACTGTATTACAGTGGTTCTCCTCCTACCTCTCTGGTCGGTCGCAATTTGTGTTGACAGGAGGGCAGAGGTCGACGTCGTGGCCCCTAACGTGTGGGGTGCCTCAGGGGTCAGTCCTCTCGCCCTCCTGTTCAACACCTATATGAAGCCGCTGGGTGAGATCATCCGTGGTTGCGGGGTAGAGTACCATTAGTACGCTGATGATACTCAGCTGTACATATCTACCCCCAACCACCCCAACGATGCCGTCAAAGTGATGTCCTGGTGTTTTGAAGCCGTGCGGCTCCGGATGGGAAGTAACAAACTTCGGCTCAACCCGTCCAAGACTGAGTGGCTGTGGTTTCCGGCGTCCCGGCATAGCCAGCTAACTCCAACGCTGGTTATCAGGGGCGAGTCACTGGCCCCCGTAGAAAGGGCTCGCAACTTAGGCGTCCTCCTGGATTCGCGGCTGTCCTTGGATAACCATGTGACGGCCGTGACCAGGGGGGCTTTTTACCAAGTACGCCTGGTACGCCAGTTGCGTCCCTTTCTTGACCGGGACGCCCTCCGCACTGTCACTCAAGCAATCGTGACGTCCCGCCTAGACTATTGTAACGCTCTCTACATGGGGCTCCCCTTGAGGTGCATCCGGAGGCTCCAGTTAGTGCAGAATGCGGCCGCGCGGGGGATTTGGGGAGCTTCTCGATACTCCCACGTAACACCTCTCCTGCGCGAGCTGCACTGGCTACTGGTGGCCTTCCGGGTGCGCTTCAAGGTGCTTGTCACCATCTTTAAATCGCTCCATGGCTCGGGGCCTAGTTACTTGCGGGACCGTCTCCTGCCACATACCTCCCTTCGACCGATTCGCTCCCACAGGGATGGCCTACTCAGGGTGCCAACCGCCGGTCAATGCCGGCTAGCGGTGCCCAGGGGTAGGGCCTTCTCTGTGGCAGGGCCGGCCCTCTGGAACGACCTACCCCCCGAACTTCCTACTATCACGGACCTTCCCCTCTTTCGCCGCTCACTCAAGACATACTTTTTCCAGCAACCTGGCCTAGCTTAGAGTTTAGACCTTAGGCGCGACACAGCTCTTGCCAATTAGTAAATGGATGTTGGGTTTTTATTAAGGGAATTTTAGCACAGGCTCTTAATGTAATTCTTTTTAATTATATTATTGTATTTGTTGTTATTTATTGTGGTTTTTAATTTCCTGTGCACCGCCCTGGGTCCATCTTGATGGAGATAGGTGCGGTAAACAAATCGAAATAAATTGAAATTGAAAAAATTACATTACATTACATTACATACATCTTTCTTCTATTCTTTTCTTTCTATATAAATAAAAATGTAACTATGAGTTTGTTCAAAACCGCTAATCTCAGAAAGTACTGCACCGGTCGCCACCAAATTTTCACACAATGTTCCTTACAAGTGCAGCACCAATGATATGTATAGATTGTGTGGATGTAAAAGTGCGTCAATTCTGAGTTTTTTTACCTCCGTTTAGCTCCTCCCACCCGGCTGCTTCTTATGCTGTGTCACGCACACGTGCAGCAGCGCTTGCTGACACCCTTCCCCCAACATCACATTTCCAACGGTCGCTTCCTCAATGAACTACCCTTTCCACAAGGCCCTGCGGCCCTGGCGGCGCGAGCCATATACACACGCACGTGGCTGTACGCATGCACGGTCAGCCCCTCTATCTGAAGATTACTGGGATAAGGGGGCAGAGTTTCAGGGCAGGGCTCCCCCCCCCCTCAATCGGAGCCTCCAGGTAGAGAGGCAATCTACCTGAACTGGGGAGGAGGAGGATGAGGAAGTTGTCCTTGCGGCCCAAGAGACAAATCACCCGGGCACTTTCCGGGATTCGGGGGCAGGAGTTTCGCTCTCGGTCCCCCGTCACTCCCCACATTTGCAGGCGCGACGGAGCCTGACCTGCTGCCGGCGGAGGCTGGAAGCCAGGAGAATCACGGCCGAACGTTTTTCCGCCATGAGGGAGAAGTACTATAGGTAGGTAGAGGAATAGAGAGAGAGAGGGAGAAATACAGTAGGTAGGTAGGTAGGTAGGTATAGGGCGATAGGAACAAATACAGTAGGTAGGTAGGTTGGGGGTTATACAGTGGTTGTGTGTACACAGATTATTTGGCCATTTAACCAGACTGGGCCACAGCAACGCGTGGCCGGGTACAGCCAGTTACTTAATCCTTCTTGTAGTGTTTGGTACAGTTCTGCCGGTAATCCATCTTGTCCTGGTGTTTTCCCCTTCTTTTGCCTTTTGATGCCTTCTGTTACCTCCATCATTGTAATCCTTTTATCTCCTGTGCACTTCCTTCAGTGTCCAAGGAATGGGTTAAAATTCTGTCCCACTGCCCACGGACTGGATTGAGAAACCTCTTAGTCACGCCTTCCCTTCCCATAATCCTCAGTTTTTCAATTCAGTCTACAAGCCCATCGGATGGAAATTTTGTCTCTCTTCCTTAATATTAACTTCTTAGTCAATTGGTTTTGTATTTCTTTCATTTTTAGTTTAGTTTTTATTAGTGTAGTTTTTTTCCTTCCTTGGACACTGATCTTCCTTTCCAAATAGCTGTTTTGCCTGGGACTTTTATTTTGAAACCTGTAGCCTGCCTCACAAAAGCCTTGTCGTTTGGAGCCGGTTTTCGCTCCTTGGAGCGGCGCGCTCCTCCTCGCATCCCCGCCGCTTCCACCATCTGGAGATCATCGCGCTCGTCATAGACGACATCGGCAGGTCCATCCGAGGTTTCGGCGGCCCGTCCGGTGATTGGGAGGCCTTCCAGACCGTGGATTGTCGGGGCAGTTCCCAGCTGAGAACAATGTGGTCGCCCTGGGTGCGGCCATTTTGCGTGTGCGCGGCCAACGAGACGCCATCATCGGAGACAGCCTCCAGCGGTCGGGCAAGTGCTGGGGATTCGGAGGCTTAGGCAGCTTGCCTTCCTCCACGAGCCCTGGGTCTTTTCCCTTTTTGAGCCTCCTCCTCTCTTGTCCAGCGGATCCCTAAACGTAGCCAGCCCGGGAGATAGTTTTTTTCTGGCTATGGCTATTCCTGCAGTCAGCGTGTGGGATGAGGGGATTGAGGAGCTTCCTAATCGCACCCCTCCCCCCAGAGAGGATAGGCCCTACACCAGGAAGGCTGGGAGGGTGGCTAGGGAGGCCAGCAAGGGGATTGTAAGGGGCCCTTATGCAAGGGGGGACCCTTCAGCCCAGGAGAAAGTGGAAGCAAGGCGCCAAAAGGCCCTTGATCGCCACTTTGAGAGGTCTCAGAAGCAGCTTACCACTACAGCCCAGGTGCACCGTGTTGAGGTTGCTGTACTTCCTATGGAGCATGAGGCTGCTCATTCATCCAGGGATGAGGACCGGGATATCTCCTCTGATCACTCCCAGCGTGGTTCCAGGTCTCCTTCGCCCTCCATTGGGGTGGGACGGATCTGTTTGACTGTGAGGACACTGGGGATGAGGCGTCTGCTTATCAGGCACCTTCTGGCATTTCCCCCAGCATCGCAGCCTGTTTTGCCGTTGCCCCAAACCCGTCCTGTGGAGGACAGGGGGGCTTCCCTTTCTGTGGAAATGAGGGAAGTCATTTCTTCGGCCATTTCTCAGGGCATTGCTCAGGGCCTCAAGGAACGGGAGGAGGCCTGCTCCCAGGCTCCCAGGGGCAGAACCAGCCCCCCCCCCCCCGAGCTCCTCAGCCCTCACTGGTTCTCCTCAGCTCTCACTGGTTACGGCCGAATCCGTGTCTGAGGTGGATGACCTCGCTGAACCAGAATTATCTGAGGATGAGGGGAGAGCAGCGGACAAGCCCGCTTTCAAGGGCCTGTTTAAGCCTGCCTTCTTCAAATCTATCCTGTACAAGGCCAAGGTCATCACTCATATGAATACCATTCCTCCGCCCCCTCAGGCCCCCTCTCTTCCTCAAGAGTCTGTTGACCCTGAGGATCCTAGCGGAGGTTTATTTGAGGATGAGGACCAGCCTCAGGAATTGATTCCGGCCCCGAAGCTGTTCAAATCCATTGTGCAACGCCAATGGATTCAGCCGGCTACCTGGACCTCTCCAGATGCCACGGACAAGCAGCTTTATTCTGTGGATTCCACCATGGAGGAACTGCTCAAGCTCCCCGAGGTGGATCCTCCTGTTGCCGCCCTGACCTCCAATTCCATCCTTCCTTCCGAGCTCCTTGAAGGCCTCAAGGCGGAGGATAAAAGGGCGGAGCGTTCTTGTCACAAGACCCACCAGGCAGCTGCCTGGGCCATTAGGGCCTCGACCTCTGCTTCCTTTTTCAGCAGGGCCTCCATTGCCTGGCTCCGTCAGTTGCTTAAACGCCTACCCCAGGGTGATTCCCGTCTCCATCAGGATGTCCACAAAATCATGCTTGCGGGGGAATACACCGCAGATGCCTCACTTAACGCTGCCAAGTTCACCTCTCGCGCCATGGCCTCCAATGTGACATCATGCCGCCTGGTTTGTCTCCGGCATTGGAATGCCGATATGCGTTCCAAATGGAAGCTGGCTTCGGCTCCCTTTAAGGGTGGCAAGTTGTTCGGGGATTCCCTGGAGTCTGTTCTCATTGAGAACAAGGACAAGCGCAAGGTCATGCCCTTGGTGTCCCGCAAGCAGGATCGTAGGAATTCCTTCTTCGCAGGCAGGGTTTCAAGGCCTCAGACTCTCAGCCCTCTACCTCTGCCTCTACCTCCTTTTCCCGCAACTACTCCCAGGGTTCCGGACAAGACAGGCAACCGTACAGGGACAGGTACCGCCACCAGCCGTACAATAGGCGCCCCTTTCGCGGCGGACAGGCTAACAGGCCATTCCGTCGCAATAAGTGACCACCATTCCCGAGCTCCCATAATAGGGGGCCGCCTCCAGCTGTTCGCAGATCGGTGGGAGGTGACCACGTCGGATGCGTGGGTGCTGCAGACAGTTCGGTTCGGTCTCACCCTAGAGTACATTTTGCCCCCTCCCCGTCGTTTTCTTCGTTGTCCCACTCCCAGGTGCGCCACCAGGAGGGGTCTCATATTTGCAGAGATCCAGCACCTGCTGGAAATCAGAGCCATAGAACCCGTTCCCCTGGGTCAGGAGAGGAGGGGGTTCTATTCAATTCTCTTTCTGGTTCCAAAGAGCTCATGGGGGTGGCAGGCAATTTTGGACCTAAAGGATCTAAATTTTCACATTGCATACAAAAAGTTCAAAATGCAATCACTTCAGTCGATCCTGGGCTGTCTCCGTCCAGGGGATCTGATGACGTCCATCGACCTGAAGGAGGCATACCTACACGTCCTGATTCGGCCGGTCCACCGCCGCTTCCTCCGGTTCTTCTTCGCAGGCCGGCACTACCAGTACCGGGCACTCCCCTTCGGTCTATCCTCCGTGCCAAGAGTGTTCACCAAGTTGCTGGCCGCAGTGGCGGCGGACCTCAGGAAACACCCCATTCGGCTGCAATGCTACCTCGACGACATCTTAATTCAATTAACGTCGCGGGAGCAGGCGCTCCGCGACCTCCACGTCACCATGTCGTCGCTACAGTACCACGGTTTCTCCATCAACCGGGAAAAGAGTCACCTCGTTCCATCAACGGAGGTGCTGCACCTGGGGACAGTAATAAACTCCAGCTCGTGTCTGGTGAGCCTCTCTCCGGAGCGCATTACCAGTCTATAGAACTTGTTCCGCCAGGTTCAAGCTTCGAACACCGTTCCGATTGTCCTTCTGTCTCAGTTGCTGGGGAAAATGATCTCCTGTCTGTCGATTGTTCCCTGGGCGCGACTCCATGCTCGGGATCTGCAGTGGTTCCTACTTCCATCGCAGAGGAAGTAGGCCAGCAACTCCAGAGCTCGGCTGCGCCTCCCCCCAAGGTCCTGAGGTCCCTCAAGTGGTGGCTGTTACCGGCGTTGACCAAGGGCTCGCTGTTCCATGTGTCCGGTGGTACTCACGTCGGACGCCAGTCTGTTCGGGTGGGGGGCCCATCTCGAAGACAAGATGGTCCAAGGCAGATGGTCCGCCCGAGAACTAGCTCACAACATCAATTGGCTGGAGCTGAAGGCCGTTAGCCTTGCCCTACGTCGTCTGCACACGGACTTGCAGGGTCGCCATGTTCTTGTGCGCACGGACAAGTTGGCAGCAATGGCCCATATCAACAACCAGGGCGGAACCAAGTCCAGCGCGCTGATGTCGGAGGCGACGGCCTTGGGGAGATGGGTGGAACGTCATCTTGGCTCCATCCGGGCGGAGCACATCTCCGGGGTGGACAATGTTTAAGCGGATTGGTTGACCCGGACCACTCTGGATCCATTGGAGTGGCGCCTTCACCCGGACACGTTCCGCCAGCTGTGTCTGCGGTTGGGCTCCCCCCTCGTGGATCTGTTCGCCACCTCGGAGAATGCCCAACTTCCCCGTTTCTTCACCAGATACCGGTCTCCCCAGGCGGAGGGGATGGATGCCCTCCACTCTCCCTGGCCCGAGGGCCTACTTTATGCATTCCCCCTGTTGCCCATCTTGCCACGGGTCATTCGGAAGATTCTGCAGGAGCAAGCGGAGGTCATCCTGGTGGCCCCTTACTGGCCGCGTCGGACCTGGTTCGCTGATCTTTGCAACCTCTCTGTCCGCCAGCCCTGGAGACTTCCCCCACACCTGGTCTCGCTCAGCCAGGGCACGGTTCAACATCCCGAGCCCCAGTGGCTCAACTTAACCGTCTGGCGATTGAGCGGGATCTCCTAGTTGGGGCACGGTTCTCTGATCCGGTCATACGCACCATCCAGGCGGCCAGACACCCTTCCACCACCAGGATCTATGGGGCTACCTGGTTGGCTTTTTCTGGCTGGTGTGCACAACGTCATCTGGCTCCTCTTTCCGCCTCTCTGCCCTCCGTCCTGGACTTTCTCCAGGGTGGCCTTGATAAGGGACTTGCTCCGAACACCTTGAGGCGACAAGTCGCTGCCCTGGCTACCATCTTCTCCATTGATTCGGCCCAACCGCTAAGTCGAAATCCCAGCGTTCGAGCCTTTCTCAGGGGAAAGGGCTGCGAATCTTCGACCCCCGGTGGTCCATCGTTTTCCGTCCTGGGACCTGTCGGTCGTGCTCAGGGCCTTATCTGCATCCCCGTTCGAGCCTCTCAAGGCTTGTTGCCTTGTGTGCTTGTTTTATCTTTCTTATGGTTTTTGGTAGTAAAACGTTTCTTCTGAGAAATTTATCTCGATGTGTCTTCCTTCATTGAAAAACTGAGGATTATGGGAAGGGAAGGCGTGACTAAGAAGTTTCTCAATCCAGTCCGTGGGCAGTGGGACAGAATTTTAACCCTTTCCTTGGACACTGCGGAAGTGCACAGAGATGGACCCTTCAGGTAAGCCAATGGTCATTCTAGTGCCTTCTTAAATTTTTCTGGGATTTTGGTTATTATAGTTTTCTCTAAATATTGTCTTATTTTTCCTTCTGGAGCTCTCTCATGCTGATGCAACTTATTGTAGAAGTTCTAAATTATTGTTCTCTTTTTTTTCATTTAAATGTATATTCCCTTCTTCATCCACCAATTGACTTATCAGTCTTTTTTCTCTTTCCTTTTTCATAATGTATAATCCAGCCAACGTCCTGGTTTATTTGCATTTTCAAAGAAGTTTTGTTTTGCCGATTTTATTTTATTTGCCAAGTCCTCATTTTCTATCAGGTTCAATTTATGTTTTTGCAGCTCCATCATATTTTTTACTTTTTTATTTTGTGGGTTTTTCTGTAGCTCCGTCTCCAGACTTTTCATTTTGAAAAAGTTTTATTGGGTTTTACAGATTTTTATAAAAATAGGATAAGGGATAGTAAGGAGTTAGAAAGACATATTGAGAACCTCTATGTCGGAGATGTTGACCCTCTCCGAGACTTCATAAAAAGAAATAGCAGATACAGTAATTTTTCATTTTTCTACAAAGTGGAAAGATATACAAATATTTCAATTTTAAGATCTATGCAATCAATCATTTATAAACATCCAAATAAGTTTTATACTATTACAATAAAAAAGTCACTTATGAAATCTAAGTCTTATGGCAATTGTATCATCTTCTCCCTGACCTCCAGTGGGCGGAGCCGTGGCCCCCTCCGTTCCCCCATTTTCATCCTCCAGGAGAGGGAAATATTTTTTTTTTCTTGACAAAGGCATCCGCCTCTGCAATTATTTTAATTTTTACTCTTCCCCCCTCCCTTAACGCCAACATTCCCTCGAGCATCACCCACCAGAAACAGACCCCCTTTTTAAATAATCTTTTAAATAAGAAGGAATAATTCCCCCCCCCCCCCCCCCATCTTTATAATCTTTTTCGGGATCTGAGTCAAGGTGGCAACCACTTTCTGTTGATAAATTAAGGGACCGTCTCTCTGTGCTCTCAAGGTCCGTCCCCCCCCCCGTGGACCCTCTCACAAATTCAATGCGTATCTCTCTGGGTATTTCATTTATCCTGGCATATACTGAGTTATTTCTAGAATTTTTAAAAAACTCTTCCCTTGTCACAGGCAACCCCCCCTCCAAACCATCAATTCTTTGTTTATTTTCCATTAGCGCTTTCTGTATCTCCAAAAGTTCTGATTTTGATCTAACATTATCTTTCCGGATTTCCTTAAGTTCTTTCATAATATCTTGAAGATGTCCTTCTATTATTGAAAACTGCGTATCTTCCATCTCTGTTTCTTTAGGTTAAAATAATCTTGAGTTGATGTAGCTGTATTTTTAAAAAGCACTAATGAAAGTTTTAAGTCTTTGCCATTAATATGGCGTCTGTTGGAGAGGCAGTCCGCGAAGCAAGGAGAGAACAAAGCCAGTGACCAAACTCATAGTTCCATTTAATTATAGTCCAGAGAGAAAACAAATTCTTAAAAACAGTCACATAAAAAAGAACAAAGAAGGCACAGCAGGGAAAGGTCCAGTTGGTCAATTACATTCATCCATTAATAAAAAGAGAAGAACAGTCCCGAACACAAGGGAGTGTCAGCAATTTTCCAAGAAAAGTATGTCTCCTGAGAACAAAGGAACGCCATCTTCCCCCGCTCTCCTGGAAGCCGCCGAGAGTTAGTGAAAATCATTTCAATTGTAGCCAGACTTCGATACAAAGTATCCAGAGATCGTAAAGGAAAGACTTTCACTATAGTTTAAGAAAATCGGATGTTGATTCCTCCGACTCCCCAAGCCTGGGGAGCATTTCTTTTTTTTTATATTGAAAAAGTTTTATTGGTTTTACATTTTTTCTGTAGGGTAGGGTAAGGGATACAAAGAAATTTTGAGAGCATTCACGTCAGAGTCGTCGGCCCTTCCGAGACCTCAAAATACACAATAAAAAAATAACCAAAAAAAAACATTTTTCATAACACTACAAGGTAAAAGCAAGTACATATACCTAAATTCTCAATTCCATGCTGTCAGACATTTACAAAAAATCCAGAAAATATTATGCAAAATTGTTCAGGAAAATCAAGGCAAAGTTATTTTTTAGATCTAAGTCTCTTGGCTATTGTATCTTCTTTTTCTCCTCCCTGGCCCCCAGCGGGCGGGGCCGTGGCCCCCTCTGTCCCCCCTGGATCTTCCCCCAGGATAGAGGAATGTTTTTTAAGAAAGGCTTCCGCCTCAACAACTGTTTTAATCCTCACTCTTCCTCCTTCCCAGAACACCAGCATCCCTTCGGGTGTCACCCACTTGAACCAAATCCCATGATCAAATAAAATTTTAGACAAGAAGGAAAATTTCCGTCTTGCTTCTCGAATCTTTCTAGGAATCTGTTTCAAGATAGTGACCGTTTTTTGTTGGTAAATTAAGGGGTTCCCTCTCTGCGCATTCAAAATTTCCTCTCTGGTTGACCTTCTAACAAATTTCACATGTATCTCTCTAGGCACTTCATTTATCCTGGCATATGCTGAGTTAATTCTATAGGCTAGGTCAATGTCCCCCCTGATCTCATCCTTAGGTTTTTGTAAATAGTCTGCTAAAATTGTGCTCATAAGATCAGGGAGGCATTCACCAGGTTGCTCAAAAACATTCTGAAATCTCAAAAAATATGTCATTCTTTCCATATCAATCCTAGACACATGCCCACTTGTTTCCTCAACCTCTTTAGTAACATTTTTAATCTCTCCCTTAACCCCCACCAACCCCCCTTCCAATTCTTCAGTCTTCTGTGTAATTTCCAGCGTTTGCTTCCTTATGTCCAATAGCTCCTTCTTGAAATTGATGTTTTCAGCCCTCTGGGCCTGAATTTCGTTTACCAAAGTTTGTATAACAGTTTCAAGAGAAGCCATCCGTTGTTCTAAACTTGCCAATGCTGTTTCTTGAGCCATGATTAACTGTTAAAGTCAGTGCCACCAAAATGGCGTTTTCAGGGTGGGGTTGGTGAGACTAACCGGGAGCCAAAAGTTCAGATCAAGGTTGGAACGTTGTAAAATTCAGGAACCAAGAGAGAGCCAATTTTCCAACTCAATAATTATAATAACGAAGGTAATCCAGAAAGGAACCACAAATCCAACAGAAAAAAATTCTTCATTAATATCCAGAGAGAGTCCCACTTATAAAGAGACGCTGGGAATTTTCCATAATTAAAATAGTCAGGCAGGTACAAAGAGAAGCCACTTTTCACCGCCCATCTCAGAGCCCAGAGGAGAGAGTAGTAAAATAATTTTTTTTTTTAACCAGCCAGACCTAGAAACAATGTTGCAAATAGCCGCATTCCACTTTCCCTTGTTAAAGACAGTCCGGATTTAAGATTTCCGCTTTCTCTTCCAGAGAAGCCATTTTTAAGTGCCGCTTAAGTCCGAGGGGGGGGGGGTTTGAAAACAAACACCCCCCTCCCAGTCCATTCAGCCTGGCTGGCAGCAAGGAAAAAAAGTCTTTTTTTTAAACTCACTCTCCTGGGGAGCATTTCTAAACGCCGCTTTTTTTCCTTTCCGAGGGGTTTTTTTACAAACTCCCCCCTCCTTCTTCTTTCAAACTGATAGTTGAGAGCATTAAAGCAAAATCACTCACGATCCACCTTGCAGCCAGGAGCCTCGGTGTTGCCTTCAGCCCCGGTGTTTCAGTCCTTCTTTAAACGAGATAGCTGTTCCGGCTCTCCATCGGCGAAGGGGACGAGACGACCCCCCCGCGACTCGTTCTTCTGCGCCTAGGTCAAAGCGGGGGCCACCCCCCCGACCGCCGTCGGGATGGGGGCATTCCCCGCAAGCTGCCCGTACAGCGGGGGCTCTTTACAAGAGCCCCCTGCCCCCGGGGGGGGCCGCAGAAGCAACCAAGCGGCGGACGAGCACAAGACCCGACCGTCGCCTCTGGCCAACCGGAAGGAAGTCCTAACATTGTGACTTTTTAAACAGTGAGGCTCTTTGAATTTATGTAGAAGCTAAACAGATAAAGTGAGCAGAAGCTGGGAATAGCAGGGAACTTCTCCTTTTTGAACTCTCCTTTTGGTGATTTATGAGCCTTGGTGACTAAGCTTCAGGGCTTGGTGGACCTATGTGAATTACATATTTATCAAGAGAATATTTTTTGAAAAACTCTGGGACTAACAAACAATTTTTTTTTGAATTACAATAACAGAAAGTGTGAAATTGTTTGGAGATTGAGAACAAGAAGAGGAGAAAAAGAAAAGGGGGTTTTGTGGTATTTTGATTACTTTTTACTTTACTTTTACTTTTATTAAATTTGTATACCGCCCTTCTCCCTTGCGGGACTCAGGGCGGTGAACAGGCATAATAAAACAGTAAAACATCCGATACAAAAATACATTAAAATACATTAAAACTAATTAAATTGAAGGGCCCATTCTAAAAACCAGATAACCATATAAAAACAGTTAATAAAATCAACTAAAATCAATTAAAAAATTACAGTTAAAGTTGCAAAGGTTGGGGACCTCTGCTCTAGGTGACCAAATACTTATTTTCCACCATAATTTGCAAATAAATTCTTTAAAAATCAGACAATGTGATTTTCTGGATGTTTTTTTCTTATTTTATCTCTCATAGTTGAAGTGTACCTATGATGACAATTACAGGCCTCTCTCATCTTTTTAAGTGGGAGAACCTGCACAATTGGTGGCTGACTAAATACTTTTTTGCCCCACTGTATGTACTTCTTGTAAGCATATAATGTCCAATTTCAATTTCTCTAATTTGTTGAATGTTCTTCTTTTTGTTGCTGAATATGGTCTGTTTATATTAATGGAGATTACTTTTATTTCTTCCTCCATGTCATTGGTTTATAGGTTTAGTTGATCTAATCGTCCTCAGCTCCCTCTGTTCCTTTGTCTCTTTGGCCCTTGTTCCTTCTCTTAGCGCTTTCTCTTCCTGTTCTTTCGCCATCTCCCTTTGATCTTTCCCTTTAGCTTCCTGGCATTTAGCTCCTTCCTCTTCTCCTGTGTGCTGCTTGGAGAGTCCAACTATGGGTTAATTCTGCCTATCTGCCCTCTGGACTGGATTGATTTTCTTTTGAAGCCACGCCTCTTCCTGTGTCTCCCAGAATTTCAATCCAGTCTGATGCCCGTTGGACGTGTTCTGTTGGTTCTCCTAAAGAATTTTATAACAGAACTTAGTTGGACTCTCCAAAGGCAAAAACTTTCTTCTTTACAGCTCAGCTCATCGGTGAGTTTTACTTCAGGCTCACAGCCTTCGACTTCCTCGACGCGTCCTGGGTTCGCCCGGGCGCGCGCAGGCTTCGTTTAGTGGCCCCAGGCTCGGATTGCCTTGGGAGCCCTGGGCAGCGCTTCGGTTAGTGGCGAGGGTGCCCTGCCGCTTGCGCGGCCTCGCTGGAGCGGTCGCTTCATTACCCAGCTCGTTTTGCAGACGGCTTCGAGCAGACGGCTTCGCGCCGTCCGTTTGAACTGCGCCCGCCATTTTTAAGGCTTTTCAGCCATTGGCGGGCGTTTTGCAGCAGGAGAAGGTGGGGGTGGCTTAATTGGGCGCGCTTTCCTCCGTAAGCCCTGTATCCGCTCCCAGAGCAGCTGCAATTGGCGCCATTTGCTCAGTGAGTGCGGAGGCGCGAAGAAGGCTCCAGAGAAGCTGCTTCTTTTGGCTGAACTATTTCACCGGCCGGCTCCAGAAAGAGGCTTTGGAAGGATCTTCTGTCCGGCCTTGATCCGGCAGGCTCTCCTTAGCCTTTGGTGCATTCCTGCTCCTTGGGAGGCAGCTTTTTAGTCTCTTCACAAGCTGATCTGCTGCTTGCCTGTTGCCTCTCCACTTCTGCTGATCCAGAATCATCGAGCTGAAGTTCCCTTGCCTTCCATCGTTCATCTGGTGGCGAGTTACTGGGCCCCAGGATGTCTGAAAGATCTTCCCAAGACTGTGAGCAACCAGGGCCATCCACCAGCAGGGGGCTCATCAGGCAGGCCAGCAAGGCTGCTTCTGAGGCCCTGAGCAAGACCGGGGAAAGAGGCAGGACAAGGCCCAAGATAAGGCTGCCTCCAGGCGCCAGAAGGCCCTTGATAAAGAATTTGACAAGGCCCAGCGCAAGGCCAACGAAAATTCCAAGGAGGCCCAAGCAGTGGAAGTTCAGGAGGACCCTGTCCCTGTAATCCAGGCTGCCCCCCTGCTAGACAGGGAAGAAGAGGAGGAAGAACAAGAATTCTCTTCTGATGACTCCCCAGAGCCTTCCTTGATGGGGGATGATGACCTTTTCCAAGAGGAGTCAACCTTTGGCAGTGGTTTTTGTCTCCCTGGGGAACCTATCCTGCCTCAACTCTGCATCTGCACCACCTTGCCTTGCTTCGCTGATTCATCCTCTTGGAGAACTGAAGGCCAGCGCTACCACTCTGCCAGTATCCAGGTGGTGAGTGTGAACATCCCCTGCAATGGCTGACTCACTTCCCCAGGCCGCAGAGCAGGCAGGGCCTTCTTCTAGCAGAGCCCTTATTAGGCAGGCCAGCAAGGCTGCCTCAGAGGCAATTAGCAAAGCAGGGGGAAAGAAGCAGCATAAGACCAAGGACAGGGCAGCCCTTAGGCTCCACAAGGCTTTGGATAAGCAATTTGAAAGGACCCAACGCACTACTGCTACAGCCTCTAGAGCCTCTCCACCACCGGATGCCTCAGAGGCCTCTGCTTCTGTCCCTGCAAATCCCCCTTTAACAGAGTAGGAAGAGGAGGAGCAGGAGTTTTCCTCTGATGAATCTCCAGAGCCTTCCATTGCAGGAAATGAGGATTTGTTCCATTGCTCCATGGACATCACATTTTCAGGTGATGAGGGCACGGTAGCTGACAAACCTGCCTTCAACGGCCTTTTTAAAAATGCCTCATTTAAGACCATTCTCAATAAGGCCAAAGTTTCCACTCGCATGAGGGTCACCACTCTGGAGCCAGCTCCCACAGTTGATGATGACCTTGATGAGGGGCTCTTTGATGAGCCAGTCATTACACAAGAAATTATTCCAGTGCCCAAACTTTTCCTTAATGTGGTTCCAACGCCAGTGGATCCAACCTGGCACTCTGGCTACCCCTAGCAATAATGACAGGAGATTGTACACAGTGGATTCCACCCTGGAGGATCTTTTGAAATTGCCTCAGGTGGATCCGCCCGTCCAGGCCCTTATGTCCTCCTCGGTCCTACCTCCTGACCTCTTGGAGGGCCTAAAGGCGGAAGACAAGTGCTCCGAAAAGGCTTGTCACAAGACCCACCAAGCGGCTGCTTGGGCTATAAAGTCTGCCACATCCGCCTCCTTCCTATCTAGGGCCACCCTCAAATGGCTTAGGCAGCTTGCTGCCAAAACACCGGCCACTGATACCAAAACTAGGCAGGAGCTGAACAAAATTATGGCAGCTGTGGAATACACGGCAGATGCCACCCTGAATTCCGCTAAATTCGCATCCAGGGCCTTGGCTTCTAACGTTACCACCAGACGCCTCCTGTGGCTCCGCCATTGGAATGCTGACATGCGTTCGAAGTGGAAGTTGGCTTCCGCTCCGTTCAAAGGTGGTAAACTATTCGGGGAGGCCTTGGACCCTGTCCTTGTTGAGAATAAGGACAAGAAAAAGATTATGCCATCAGTTACTAAGAAGCCTGAATGCAAAGACTCTGGCTCCTTTCGGAAGCAGTCCTTTCGTTCCTCTGAACCCTCCACCAGTTCAGGGCAATTCCACCGTCCCTACCACCAGCAGTCTGACACATCGCAGGACCGTCAGTCCTTTAGGGACAGGGGGCATCAGCAATCCTTTTCCAAACGCCCTTACCATGGTGGATTGGGCTCCAGGCTCTTTCGCCGTTATAAGTGACTCCAGGCTGACGGCTCCCATCGGAGGTCTCCTGCAACTGTTTCAGGACAGGTGGGAGCAGACCACGTCAGACCAGTGGGTACTCCAAACGATCCGCCTAGGTCTGACTCTAGACTTCCTATCTCCCCCTCCCCGCCACTTCATTCGCTGTCCCACTCCATCATCTCCAGTCAAAAGATCTCTGATGGAGCAGGAAATTCGCCACCTAAAAGAGTTTCAGGCTATAGAACCGGTTCCAGCAGGTCAGGAAGGGTTAGGTTTTTACTCCATCCTGTTCCTGGTCCCCAAGAACTCGGGGGGTTGGAGGGGAATCCTGGACCTAAAGAAGCTGAACCTCCACCTGGCATACAAACGCTTCAAGATGCAGTCCCTCCACTCCATCCTAGGGAGCATCAGGCCAGGAGATCTCCTAACATCTATAGATCTCTGGGAAGCATACCTCCACATTCCCATTCAGAAAGCTCACTGCAGGTACCTCAGGTTCTATTACGGGGGGCAACACTATCAGTACAGGGCACTCCCCTTTGGCCTGTCCTCGGCCCCCAGAACATTCACGAAGGTACTGGCAACGGTGGTAGCGTCCCTGAGGTCACGGCCAGTAAGATTGCAAGAGTACCTCGATGACATTCTTGTCCAGTCCTCCTCATACCGACAAGCGGTCAGAGACCTTCGCCTGATGATGAGAACCCTCCAACACCACGGGTTCTCCATCAACATGGAGAAGAGTCACCTGGTGCCCACCTCCAGGCTAGACACTCGGGCTTGCCAGGTCTTTCTGTCACCGGACTGTGTTTCCAGTCTGGTCCATTTGGTGCAGCAAGTTCAACGTTCCAGGATGGCCCCTATTGTCCAGCTGTCCCAACTTCTCGGCAAGATGATATCCTGCCTCTCGATTGTGCCATGGGCGACGCTGCACTCCAGGCAGCTCCAGTGGTGCCTCCTGCCCTACCAACGTGCCAAGGACAGCAACTCTCCAGTCCATGTTCCGGTACCGAGCGAAGTACAGAAGTCCCTCAGGTGGTGGACTTCCGGTTCCGCCTTCCAGCGGCGACGGACGAGTCTTGGGGCTTGTCCGCCGCTTTGCTTTTTTCTGCCCCCCCACGGGGGGGTCTTCCGTAGGGCTGGCTTGCTTGGGTTGGTTCCCCCCCGCGGCAGCGGGGAAACGGCCCTTGTCTTTGCCCTAGGTGAAGAAGGACATGCTGCGGGGGGGTTCCCCTTCGCCAATGGTGGACGGCAATGCATGGTGAATATGGAGAGAGCTGGACGTTCGGGTTGGAAGGCTCTCCGGGACTTTGGCGGCGAGGTGAGGAGTGAGTGGTTTTAAATATATTTTTGCTGTCATCCTGGACTGAAAAGAACTTGGAGGGGGGTGTTTGTTGTCAAACCCCCCCTCGGATTCAAAGCGGCGCTTGGAAATGGCTCCTCGTTGCGAGGAAGCGGATATCCTAAACCCGGATTGCTTTGAAGCAAGGGAAAGTGATTTGCGGCTTGTCTTTTTAAAATGTATCTAAGTCCGGCTGGCTGGAAACAATCTTTCTTTTATTACTCTCTCCTGCCGGCTCTCAGTTTGGGCAGTGGAAGATTTTTGATTTTTGAACCACTTGAAGTGGAAGATTTTTGATTTTTGAACCACTTGAGGCTAAAGGGAGGAGTTTCTGGCTGTGTGCAGGGGGGGAAGAAAGGTAAAGATTTCCCCATTTTGAACCACTTGAGGCTAAAGGGAGGAGTTTCTGGCTGTGTGCAGGGGGGAAGAAAGGTAAAGATTTCCCCATTTTGAACCACTTGAGGCTAAAGGGAGGAGTTTCTGGCTGTGTGCAGGGGGGAAGAAAGGTAAAGATTTCCCCATTTTGAACCACTTGAGGCTAAAGGGAGGAGTTTCTGGCTGTGTGCAGGGGGGTAAGAAAGGTAAAGATTTCCCCATTTTGACTAAAGGGAGGAGTTTCTGGCTGTGTGCAGGGGGGGAAGAAAGGTAAAGATTTCCCCATTTTGAACTACTTGAGGCTAAAGGGAGGAGTTTCTGGCTGTGTGCAGGGGGGAAAGAAAGGTAAAGATTTCCCCATTTTGAACCACTTGAGGCTAAAGGGAGGAGTTTCTGGCTGTGTGCAGGGGGAAAGAAAGGTAAAGACTTCCCCATTTTGAACTACTTGAGGCTAAAGGGAGGAGTTTCTGGCTGTGTGGAGGGGGGAAAGAGAAAGGTAAAAGAAATAACACATTCTAGATTTGTGCGCTTAAGACTGTGATTATATTTTATTTCAAAATGACTGGCTTAGTTCAATGTAATAACTGTTTTGCACCTGTCTTCCGCAGTACTCTTTTCAAATTTGGATACTGTCCCCCTTGCAGACAAATTAATAGATTACATAGACACATAACATATCTTGAATCTGTAATTTGTGATCTCCAGGCAGAAATTAAGTGTCCAATTCGGCCACTCCACCCTGTGGAGATGCCACACTACCAGCCTCCCCTACCACAAAGATCCCACAGAAGAAGAGCAGCCTGGACAACTGTGGGATCTGGCAGGGTGAGAGCTGTGACCCACAAACACAAAACTTTTGCTGTGTCCCAGCATAACAGATATAGCGCCCTTGCTGATCTTAATGGGGACACTAAAGTGACAGGTCAAGGTAATAATGACGACTCAAATAAGCAGCGGATTGTGGTCCAAAGTGAAGAACCTACTTCAGAAATGCAAAAGTGTGAACCAGGGATCATGCATCAGTCACACAACAAGAGCAAGGTACCCAAAAAGAGAAGTCACCTCCTGATTGGTGACTCAATCGTAAGAGATGTAAACTTAGGTAAGGATATGGAGGTTTTGAAAGATGTCAGATGTTTACCGGGTGCTACAGCCAGCAGAGACAAGAGGCGTATTCTTAAGATAGTCAAGAATGCAAGTAAGGACTGTAAAGTTGATGCTATTATACATCTTGGCACAAATGATCTGTCCCATAAAGATGTAGGTTCTGTGCAGAATGATTTCCAGAGTTTGGGGTACGAACTTAGTAGTACAGGTTGTAGGCTTATCTTCTCAGAGGTTATACCAGTATACAAGGAACAAAAAGGAAAGGGCCAGCGCATAGCAGAGTTTAATGTGTGGCTAAAGGAGTGGTGTAAAAAGGAAGGCTTTGGTCTTATTAGTCATGATGCCTGCAGCTGGTCCAATGATAAACTGTACAAAAGAGATGGTTTGCACCCATCCAAGAAAGGGACTGAGTTACTTGGCACTAAATTCACAGATTTCCTGGCTAAACATTTAAACTGAATAGTGGGGACAGAGAATCAATAGATAAAGAATATTTCTGTCCCCAGCAAACTAAAATTCATAGGGTTATCAGTGCGTGTAACATGGATAATTGTGCAGGTAATATTATCAACACTGCTGTCAAGCAAAACCAAACAATTAACAGTGGGTGCCATACCATGTACATGAACCATACAAGTGGCAAAGAAATAGGGGCAAAGAGAACCATAGTCAAGCATAACACAGGTTTCGTAGACAGAAAACACAGGGTCAATCAAAATGGACTCAAATGTCTATACACCAATGCACAGAGTATGAGGAATAAACAGGGTGAATTAGAAATTCAAGTAAATGAGGGCAGATACGATATTGTTGCCATTACAGAAACTTGGTGGGATGAAACCCACAAATGGAACATACAGCTAGAAGGATTTAAATTATTTAAAAGAAATAGACCAAATAAAAGAGGAGGTGGAGTTGCACTATATATAAGAAATAATTACATCTCTACAGAAATAGAGCACAACAATGATGAGAACTATCTTGAATGTATTTGGGTCAATATTAAAGGTTGGGGGGGGAATGATATTGTCATAGGTCTATACTACAGGCCACCCAACCAAGCAGAGGAAGTGGATGTACTTTTTGCTAACCAGCTAACTAAGGTATGTAGGAAGCACACTGCAATAGTAATGGGAGATTTTAACTACCCTGACATCAATTGGGAAACAAACTCTGCACCAAGTGGAAGATCCAACAGGTTCCTAACAAATCTAGCAGACAACTTTGTTTCCCAAAAGGTAGAGAAGGGAACAAGGGGATCAGCAATATTGGACTTAATTCTCACTAACAGAGAGGAAATGATAGAAGGTGTAGAAGCTACAGGAACTTTGGGGGCAAGCGATCATGAAATACTGGAATTCAACATTATGCAAACAAAAGTAGTTGAACAAAGTCAAACTAGAGTCTTAGACTTCAAGAGAGCTAATTTCAATAAACTCAGAGAGAGCTTGGGAAGGATTCCATGGATGAGAATCCTCAAGGGGAAAACAACTCAAGAAGCTTGGGAAATTTTGAAAAATGAGATTATAAAAGCCCAGTCCAGCGCAATACCAATGAAGAAGAAAAATAACAGTTCCCAAAAGAAGCCAGCATGGCTGCATAAAGAACTCTCTGACAAATTGAAAGACAAAAAGGATAAATATAAAAAGTGGAAAAAGGGGGACATAACCAAGGCAAAATATCAGCAAATAGCCCGAGCCTGTAAAGATGAAGTGAGGAAAGCTAAGGCTCACAATGAAGAAAGGCTTGCCAAAAAAGTAAAAAATAACAAAAAAAGCTTCTTCCAACATGTTAAAAATAAGAAAAAAGTTAAGGAAACAATTGGTCCACTGCTGGGAGAAAATGGCAAGAAGATGATAAGCAACAGGGAGGAAGCAGAACTATTTAACTCTTTTTTTGCATCTGTCTTTACACAAAGGGATAAAACAGTCCAATCAATCAAAAACAGCACCACAAATATCAGATTAGGAACACAAGTTGAAATAGGGAAGAAAATGGTAAGTGAGCACCTATCTGCCCTGGACGAGTTCAAATCACCAGGACCGGATGGATTACACCCCAGGGTTCTGAAGGAACTGGCAGACGAGATCTCAGAACCACTGAACTATATCTTTCAGAGATCCTGGAGCACCGGGGAACTGCCAGAAGACTGGAAAAGAGCAGATGTGGTTCCCATCTTCAAAAAAGGAAAAAAAACAGATCCAGGAAACTATAGACCCATCAGCCTGACCTCAATACCAGGAAAGATTCTGGAAAAGATAATTAAACAACAAATAAGTGAACACCTAGAAGCAAACAAAGTAATAGCCAAAAGCCAACATGGGTTTGTCAAAAACAGATCATGCCAGACAAATCTAATTGCATTATTTGACAAAGTAACAAAATCAGTGGACCAGAGGAATGCTGTTGATATAATTTACCTGGACTTCAGTAAGGCATTTGATAAAGTAGACCATAACCTACTATTAGATAAAGTAGAAAATTGTGGGTTAGACAGCAGCACCACCAAATGGATTCGTAACTGGCTGACCAACCGCACTCAACGTGTAGTCCTCAATGGAACTGCATCTACATGGAAGGAAGTATGCAGTGGAGTCCCCCAAGGCTCTGTTTTAGGCCCAGTACTCTTTAACATCTTCATCAACGATTTGGATGAGGGGATAAATGGGGAACTCATCAAATTCGCAGACGACACCAAGCTGGCAGGAATAGCCAACACTCCAGAAGATAGGCTTAAGATACAGAAGGATCTAGACAAACTTGAACATTGGGCACTGTCTAATAAAATGAAATTCAATTGTGAAAAAAGTAAGGTCCTACATATAGGCAAGAAAAACCAAATGCACAAGTACAGTATAGGTGGTACCTTGCTCAATAGTAGCAACTGTGAGAGGGATCTCGGAATCCTAGTGGACAACCATTTAAATATGAGCCAGCAGTGTGCAGCAGCTGCCAAAAAAGCCAACACAGTTCTAGGCTGCATCAACAGAGGGATAGAATCTAGATCGCGTGAAGTGTTAATGCCACTGTATAGTGCCTTGGTAAGGCCACACTTGGAATACTGCATACAGTTTTGGTCGCCACGATGTAGAAAAGACGTGGAGACTCTGGAAAGAGTGCAAAGAAGAGCAACCAAGATGATTAGAGGACTGGAGACTAAGACATATGAAGAACGGCTGCAGGAGCTGGGTATGTCTAGTTTGATGAAGAGAAGGACCAGGGGAGACACGATAGCAGTGTTCCGATATCTCAGAGGGTGCCACAAAGAAGAGGGAGTCAAACTTTTCTCCAAGGCACCTGGGGGCAGGACAAGGAGCAATGGGTGGAAACTAACCAAGGAGAGAAGCAACTTAGAACTAAGGAGAAATTTCCTAACAGTAAGAACAATTAACCTCTGGAACAGCTTGCCTCCAGCAGTTGTGAATGCCCCAACCCTGGAAGTCTTTAAAAAGATGTTAGACAGCCATTTGTCTGAAATGGTATAAGGTTCCTGCCCATGCAGGGGGTTGGACTAGAAGACCTACAAGGTCCCTTCCAACTCTGCTATTGTATTGTATTGTATTGTAAGATGGCTTCCCGTTGTTCCTGAATGATTATTTCACTTATGGAAAGTTACCAACATCCCTTTGTGATACGGACTTCCTCTCGCTATTAATGAAGATTTTCTTGGACTAATTGATTCCTTCCCTGGAGCGCTTTCTTTGTTACAACTATTGATTGTGAAACGTGTTTTCTCTTTGGGTCTTGAACTTTCTTTTTTTTTTTTTTTGCAATCCTGATTTGAACTTTCTCTTCTCTCCTGAACTGCTTCACCAGCCCCAACCAAAAAACGCCATTTTAGTGACACTGACTTTAACAGCTTACCATGGCACAAAAATCAGAACTGGCAGGCTTGGAACAAAGAATGACATCTATGGAGAATGTGTTACAAGCTTTGGTGCAAGAAATTAAAGCTTTGAGAGAAGATCGTACCAGCTTAAAACAGGATATTCAGGAAACACGGAAACAAGTGCTGGAAAACATACAGAAGACTGAAGAGCTGCAAGGGGGGCTGGCTGGGGCAAAGGGAGAGCTTAAAAATGTTAATAGTGAGATTGGAGAATTAAATGGGCATTTCTAGGATGGATTATGAAAGGATGTTATATTTTTTAAGATTTCAGAACATTTCTGAAGAGCCTGGTGAATGTCTTCCTGAACTCATGAGCACAATTTTAGCAGATTATTTAAACAAACCCAAAGATGAGATCAGGGGGGACATTGACCTAGTCTACAGAATAAATTTTGCATATGCCAGGATAAATGAGGTACCCAGAGAGATACATATTAAATTTGCTAGGAGGTCAACCAGGGAGGGAATTTTGAAGGCACAGAGAGGTGGTCCGTTAATTTACCAGCAAAAAGTAGTTGCTATCTTGAAGCAGATCCCTAAAAAAATTAGAGAGATGAGAAGGAAATTTTCCTTCTTATCCAAAAAATTGTATGACCACGGGATTTGGTTCAAGTGGGCGATGCCTGAAGGAATGTTGGTGTTCTGGGAAGGAGGAAGAATAAGGATTAAAACAATTGCTGAGGCGGAAGCCTTTCTTAAAAAACATTCCTCTGTCCTGGGGGAAGATTCAGGGGGGGCAGTGGGGGCCACGGCCCCGCCCACTGGGGGCTTGGAGGGAGAGACAGAAGACACAATTGCCAAGAGACTTAGATCAAAAAAATAACTTTGCTTTGACTTTTGATTAATTTTGTATAACATCTGTATCTGGATTTTTGCAAACGGATGACAGCATGGAATTGAAAATTTAGAAGTATGTACTTGTTTTCACCTCGTAGTATTTATGAAAAATGTTTTTCTTTAACGATTTATTATGAAGCCCTGGAAGGGCCAATGACTCCGACGCGAAAGTTCTCAAAATTTCTTTTGTATCCCTTACCTTACCCGATCGAAAAATTGTAAAAACCAATAAAACTTTTTCAATTAAAAAAAAAAAAAAAAGTCCCTCAGGTGGTGGACCACCTCAGCTCTGAACCAGGGGTGTCTTTTTCGCGAGCCAGATCGCATCGTTGTCACCACAGACGCCAGCCTCTTCGACTGGGGAGCATATCTCGACAACCAGGTCGCGCAGGGCAGGTGGTCACCCAACGATCTTAAGCACAGCATCAATTGGCTGGAGTTGAAGGCAGTCAGACTAGCCCTACGCCATTTCCTCCAGTCGATCCAGGGCACCCATGTCCTTCTACTAACAGACAATGTGGCCACCAAGGGACACATCAATCGGCAAGGAGGCACCCGATCCAAGTCGTTAATGGCAGAGGCGAAACGACTAGGCCTTTGGGCCGAGAGACATCTGTTGTCACTCAAGGTGGAGCACATTTCCGGGGAGAGCAATGTACAGGCCGACTGGCTGAGCAGGACCACAATCGACAGCTCAGAGTGGCACCTACATTCGGACCTCTTTCACGAGATCACACAGAGGTTTGGCCATCCAGCAGTCGACCTGTTCGCCACCCCGGAGAATGCTCACCTCCCATGTTTCTTCACCAGATTCCGGTGTCCAGAAGCGGAAGCCACGAACGCTCTCCTCTTTTGTTGGCCCCCGGGCCGCCTGTATGCCTTTCCACCGTTACCTCTCCTTCCAGCTGTAATACGCAAGATACTGGCGGAGGTGATCCTGGTGGCTCCTCATTGGCCCCAGCGGTTGTGGTTCACCAACCTCGTGAGTCTGTCCGTTGCCAAGCCTTGGAGAATTCCCCCAGAGGAGGTCTCTCTCACCCAGGGGTCTCTCTCCCATCCAGAGCCCCAGTGGCTGCACTTAACTGTGTGGCACTTTAGAGGGACCTCCTAGAGAGAGACAACTTATCGGCCGGAGTCATCCGCACCATTCAAGCATCTTGTCGTCTGTCCACCACCAGGATCTACGATGCCACGTGGAAGGCATTCGCCAAGTGGTGCGTACCTCTTCAGATTGATCCGGTCAACGCCTCCATACCTGAGGTGTTGGACTTTCTACAGTCGGGCCTGGTCGAGGGACTGGCAGCTAACACGATTCGGCGTCAAGTAGCAGCTCTTTCCACGGTTTTGGCCTCGGACCCTTATCCTTCTCTGGCTCGCCACCCAAGGGTGCGTAGCTTTCTCAAGGGTGCTGCCAACCTCAGACCTACCATACACAGGTTTCCATCCTGGGATCTCCATACGGTTGTCAGACTCTGCTTTTGCCTGCATAGTCTGTCATATTGAAACGGGGGGAGGGCTGGGGTTGCTAAGCTACTAAGGGGGCAGGAGGGAGAGAGACGGCTACAGTTGTTATCACTTCAGCTAACGGCCTGCATTCCATTCTGATGATGATCCTGGGAAGGAACTGCACCTGATGTTGTGGCCGACTTCGCATTGGACAATATGCTGGGGTCAATGAGGTTAAGGGTTGGGTTATGCTTTGTTACGTATGTTGCGCGCCTAAATGTTTCATTCCTTGCTTGACTTTCGCTGCAGTCTTATCATTTTCAGTAAAAGTAGCCTTAAACTGTCCAAATGAGTTTAAGTGTGTTCTTTCTTGATTTATGATGGAAGCAGTCATGACAAAAAACAAGGAATGCAATTAACTCGTCTCTGAGTTAACCGCTTCAGCAGCGAGTGAGAAAATAAAACCTTCAAAATGTCAGACGCGGGGAAAGAAGATTTACTGGAAGCCACGGCTCCTAATGCAGCCTCCGTTTCCAGTCCGGATGTCCAGGAACCCGAAGCTAAAGAGAGGTCAGTCGTTGAACTTTTAAAGGATCTTAGCCTGGGAGGTGAACCTGAAGATAAATCAGTTCGTCACCGATGGTCAGAGGGAGTGGGCAGGAAAGGAATGTTTGAAGAAATCCCTTGGGGAGTAACTACTAGACGCAGATGCCCCCCCCCCCCCCCGGGGAGGTGCCAGATAAGGAATTTCTTCTAAGGCAAGAAGCACAGAAGCTAATTTTGGAAGCTGATAAATTGAAACGCAGCAGGGAGAGAGAGGGAAAACGCCCCCCCGACCCTCTGGGCTGGTTGTTACCAAGGAGGGAGGAAGAGAAACCCCGAACGGGAGGAAACCTGGCCGAGAAAGATGAGCATACACAGCGGCTAGAGACAGCCAGGGCAGTTTCCCCCCCCACCCCCCCAATGCCGAAGGAGGGAAGAAAGTCCTAGAAGGGAAGCAGCCCCGCCCCCCCCCCCCCACCCAGAATGACCACTGTTCCTCCATTGGGAGTTAAATTTGGGGGTGAAGCAAAGGAATTAGGAATTTTCCTTCTGCATGTCAGCAATTATATGAGACAAGCTGCAACTGATTTGCCAAGTGATGAAGCAAAGATTAGAGTTGTTTGTCTCGCTTTGGAAAAGAAAGCAGCAGATTGGGTCGTGTCCCTACATAACGATAACTCCCCTCTGATGAGAAATTTCGACAGATTTATGTTCGCCCTCAGAAGGCGATTCGAAGACCCACACATAGAACGAAAGGCCCGCTACGAATTAAGGACATTACGCCAGAACAGTCCAAGAATATTCCCAGCGTTTCCAGGAATTGTCTGTTTACATGAGGGGCTGGAGTGAAAACGCTCTTATCGACATTTTCATTGAGGGCTTGCATCCTGATCTATATCAGAGCTGTATCAACAGACACAACCCGCGAACGCTCGAAGATTGGTACGACTTGGCTGCTGATGTAGAACTTGATTTACTCAGACATACTAATATCCATTCCACTGATAGAGGTTTTAAAGCCCCCCTACCCCGTCGCGACAGCGTAAGAGAAGGGTGGGGTGGACCCCGCAACAAAACCCGCAGTACAACTTGTTTTAAATGCGGGAAGGAGGGGCATTGGGCGAATGCTTGCAGAATGACATCGAGACCCCGCCCCAAGCCAGCCAATGAAATGGGCAAAAGCACCAGAAGACCTGACCTTCGTACCAGACCAGCTATGTTGGGAATGGAGCCACTGGACCTCACTACCACCTATGGCACACCAGGGGAGGAGCCGAATGACTGGGAGAAGAAGGCCGGATCTGACGAGGAGACGGATAAACACTGGGTGAGTTCCCGCTCGGGCCCCATGACTATTCCCCTTAAACTGAAAACTCCCTCTAGTAGCCATTTCTCAGAATCATTAGCCCTCTTTAATTCTGGGTGTTCACGCTGCCTTATAAGCCAAGATCTAGTACAAACACTAGGAATTCGCCTTAAGACTTTGAAAGTCCCTATCGCATTTTGCCAAATGGATGGTTCGGTTGCGGGGGGTGGTCCAGCACAATTTGTTACAGAACCTATTGAGGTGACCATTGGCGATCACCATAGAGAAACCCTTCATTTCATTGTTGCCCCTATTGCAGATAACCCAATTATTTTGGGATTAACATGGCTAAGAAAGTGGAACCCAATCATAGATTGGAAAGAAGCGTGGATACGTCTTCCCCTAATTTCCCCACCACCACCTATGACTGTGGACCCCACCCCAACACCCATCGACCACAGTGAAAACGTAACAATGGACCAAGTGGCAACCGTTTTGGAACACATACCAGGGGAGGAAAAGATACCTAAAGAATATTGGGATTTAAAAGAAGTTTTTAGCGAGAAATCTTCTGATAAACTGCCACCCCATCGCTCCACAGACTGTACCATTGATTTCCTCCCTAGAGTACAACTACCTAAACCACGCATCTACTCCATGACACCAGGAGAAATGGTGGAATTGCGCAAGTTTATTGACAAAAACTTAGCAAGGGGGTTTATTGAACCTGCTAGACTTCGAGTGGCGGCCCCTGTTATGTTCAGGGAGAAGAAAGATGGCCAACTCCGCCTAGTGGTAGACTACAGGAATTTGAACACGATCGCGCTGAGAATGTCTACCCCCTCCCCCTTATGAAAGATATGCTTGCCAATCTAGCGAGAGGAAATTTTTTTACAAAACTGGATCTCAGAGAAGCTTACTATAGGATTAGGATTAAACAATGTGATGAATGGAAAACAGCTTTTAATTGCCCATTAGGTTGTTTCCAATTTAAAGTTCTACCATTTGGTCTACAAGGTGCACCAGCAGTTTTCATGCAACTGATAAACAAAGTCTTACATCAGCACCTGTACAAAGGCGTTATCGTATATCTGGATGATATCCTTATTTACACGGAAACACGTGAAGAACATGTAAAGCTTGTCCGTTCAGTTTTGCACAAACTAAGGGCGGCAGAACTATATGCTAAACCCTCAAAGTGTGAATTTCATCAAAGCAAGATCGATTATCTCGGATACCGCATTTCGTCAGGAGGTATTGAGATGGATCCTGCTAAAGTGAAGGCTGTAACTGAGTGGGCCCCGCCTCGCACTCGTAAACAATTGCAAAGTTTCTTGGGGTTTGCAAACTTTTACCGCCAATTTATCCCCTCTTTTGCCAGTATTGCTCTACCAATTACGAACTTACTTAAAACAAAAGGTGATGATAAACCACGACCTAATAAACCCCTGAACTGGTCTATGGAATGCCAAGCAGCCTTCGAAAAACTTAAACGCTTATTTGCAGCAGAACCAATTTTGAAACACCCAGACATGAATGCCCCTTTTGTCGTACAAGCTGATGCCAGCAATGTGGCTGTTGGCGCAGTTCTACTCCAATACAACTCCAACGAGGAATTACAACCTTGTGCTTATACCTCTCGTAAACTCTCAGATACGGAAAGAAGATGGGCTATTTGGGAAAAAGAGGCTTTTGCAGTGCGATGGGCCCTCATGACTTGGCGGCATTTCTTGGAAGGAGCATCCCACCCGTTAGAGGTATGGACTGATCATAAAAATTTGGAATCTCTCCGAACTCCTCGCAAACTTTCTCCTAAACAAGTCCGGTGGTCTCAATATTTCAGTCGCTTTAATTTTTCCATGAAATATATTCCTGGAGGAAAAAACTTTATGGCGGATGCATTATTGCGCCTCCCTCAATACAATTCCTCTAAGCTTACAGTGATCCAGCCTGTCATCCCGGTGTGTGACTTAGCTGCTCCGGTGACCAATCGCAGCCATTCTAGTATTTAGTATTTATTCAATTTATACCCCGCCCTTCTCCAAGCGGACCCAGGGCGGCGCACAGGAAAATTAAAATACATACAAAACACCATATAAAATTTAAAAAACTAATTCAATGGATCCTGTGCTAAAACCAGATTAAAATCCCCAAATTTAAAAACTATCTAAAAGTCAGTTTAGGGGGCTACACTAGGCCGGCTAGATGGAACAAATGTGTCTTTAGACACTTGCGGAAGAGGCGGAGGTCAGAGATGGTGCGAAGTTCAGGGGGTAAGTCGTTCCAAAGGGTTGGACCTGCCACAGAGAAGGCTCTTCCCCTGGGTGTCGCCAGTCGGCATTGTCCGGCCGACGGCACCCTGAGGAGGCCCTCTCTGTGGGAGCGTATTGGTCTAAGGGATGTATGGGGCAGGAGGCGGTCTCGCATATAACTAGGCCCCGAGCCATGGAGTGCTTTGAAGATGGTCGTCAAAACCTTGAAGCGCACCCAAAAGACCACAGGAAGCCAGTGCAGCTCGCGCAGGATTGGTGTTATGTGGGAGTGTCTAGGCGCTCCCGTAATCACCCGCGCGGCTGCATTCTGGACTAACTGCAGCTTTCGAGTGCACCTCAAGGGAAGCCCCATGTAGAGAGCATTACAGTAGTCGAGTCGAGAGGTCACGAGGGCCTGAGTGACTGTGCGAAGGGCAGCCCGGTCCAGTAAGGGGCGCAATTGGCGCATCAGGCGTACCTGATGGAAAGCCCCCCTGGCCACGGCCGCCACATGGTCCTCCATGGACAGCTGGGAATCCAGGAGGACACCCAAATTGCGCGCCCTCTCCACGGGGGCTGGTGTTTCGCCCCCAATGGCCAGAGTTGGAATAATCTGGCTGAACCGGGGTGCCGGAAGCCACAGCCACTCAGTCTTGGACGGGTTGAGCCTGAGTTTGTTACTACCCATCCAGATCCGTACGGCCTCCAAACACCGGGACATGACCTCGACGGCATCGTTGGGGTGGTCTACTCTGCAGACCGAGACCCCTCCCGAATTAATCTCTAAAATTAAAGAGGAACTTCAGGCTGACGACTGGTTTGGTGCACATTGTGGAGACTGTACTTTGCGGGATGACTTGCCCTGGATGGGTTCTAAACTTTACATCCCGGCTAAACTGCGTACCTTGGTACTCCAGAGGGTGCACGATTCTCGTCTCGCCGGTCATTTTGGTTTCGTGAAGACCCTACACTTACTTAAGCGTCAATTCTGGTGGCCTTGTATGAAAAAAGATGTGGAGTTTTACATTGCTAGTTGCCCAGTTTGTGCTGCTTGTAAACGCTCCCCTGGCAAACCTCAAGGTCTCCTCCAGTCTGTAGCGCGCCCGGAGTCCCCTTGGAAGGAGATATCTATGGACTTCATTGTGGATCTTCCTAGTAGCCGTGGTTTCACTGTCATATGGGTGGTTACTGATCTGTTTTCGAAGCAGGTTCATTTTGTCCCGTGCTCTGGAATCCCATCGGCCAAGGCGCTAGCAAAACCTTTCCTCAATCACATTTATCGCCTACACGGAGTTCCTCGACGTATTATTTCTGATAGAGGAGTTCAGTTCACTTCTCGATTTTGGAAGGAATTCTTGAAAATGATTGGCTCCTCCCAAGGATTAAGCTCCTCCCACCACCCACAGACGAACGGAGCTTGTGAGAGAGCTAATTCCGTTTTAGAACAATATTTGCGGTGTTTCATTAATTACCAACAAGACGATTGGGCCGACCTGTTAACCCATGCTGAGGTTGCATATAACAATTCCGTTCATAGCAGCACTGGTATGACTCCCTTCAAATTGATCTATGGTCAAGACTTTGTGCCTATTCCCGAATTGCCTCACGAGTCTCCTACCGTTCCCTCTCTCTTGGATTGGAGTAATAAGATGTCGTCATTTTGGCCGGTGGCGCAGAAAACGCTGGATGATGCTCACCAATCTCATAAATTGTATGCTGATAAGAAATGAATTGCCCCTCCAGATTATAAAGTTGGTGACCGTGTTTACCTCTCTACCAGATTCTTGGAGAGCCCCCAGAAATGTAGGAAACTGGGCCCGAAATATGTTGGACCTTTCCCCATTGTTAAAATCATCAGCTCCGTGTCAGTCAAATTGGATTTACCAAAAACTTATCGTCGCCTTTACCCGATTTTCCATGTCCATCTGTTGAAGCCTGAACACACATCTTATCTTCGGCCACCACAATCTAGACCCCCACCACCGTTATTCGTTGCTGGTGAACCCCATTACGAAGTGAAAGACGTTTTAGATTCTAGAGTGTGGAGAAATAAAGTTCAATACCTGGTGTCGTGGAGGGATTTCCCTCCCTCCCATACCGAATGGGTGGATAAACGCCACGTTTGAGCACCTAAAGTTCTTAAGAAATTTTATGCTAAATATCCTGACAAGCCTTAACCACTGTTATGTTTTTGTGTGTGTATTGTCTGTTTCTCTCTGTCCCTCTTGGTGTTTTTTGTATGTTTCTGTTTTATTCCAGGACTGACGTCGCGTTTTCTGGAGGAGGGCCGGATGTCAGACTCGGCTTTTGCCTGCATAGTCTGTCATATTGAAACGGGGGCAGGGCTGGGGTTGCTAAGCTACTAAGGGGGCAGGAGGGAGAGAGACGGCTACAGTTGTTATCACCTCAGCTAACGGCCTGCATTCCATTCTGATGATGATCCTGGGAAGGAACTGCACCTGATGTTGTGGCCGACTTCGCATTGGACAATATGCTGTGGTGAATGAGGTTAAGGGTTGGGTTATGCTTTGTTACGTATGTTGCGCGCCCAAATGTTTCATTCCTTGCTTGACTTTCGCTGCAGTCTTATCATTTTCAGTAAAAGTAGCCTTAAACTTTCCAAATGAGTTTAAGTGTGTTCTTTCTTGATTTATGATGGAAGCAGGCATGACAACGGTACTCTCAGCCCTGTCTGGTCCTCCCTTTGAGCCACTGCAGACTTGTGACCTCAGGAGGTTATCCTTCAAGACGGCCTTCTTGACGGCCATTACTTCAGCACGCAGAATATCGGAGTTGGCGGCTCTTTCAGTAAGGGAGGATCTCTGCATCATGCATCCGGACAGAGTGGTGTTACGTCTTGATCCGACTTTTCTCCCGAAGGTCAATTCCTGGTTTCACAGAAGCCAGGAAGCCATTCTGCCGAATTTTTGTCCACGACCGGTTCACCCTAGGGAACGCAAGTGGCACAAGCTCGACGTAGGGTGGCCCATCCGGTACTATATCAAATGCGCAGCCTCCTTCAGGAGATCTGAATCTCTGTTTGTCTCTTTGCAGCCAGGCACCATGGGTCGTAAGGTCACCTCGGCGACCATTGGCAGGTGGCTGCGGGCGTGCATTTCTTCGGCCTATGAGCTTCAATCCAAGCAGGTGCCACACAATATCACGGCACACTCCACCAGGAGCGCAGCGTCTACGGCGGCTTGGGCAGCCCAGGCTCCCATAGAAGAGATTTGCCGTGCTGCCACATGGGCATCTCCTTCTCAGTTCGTATGCAACTACAAACTGGACAAATTTGCAGCAGCAGATGCTGCCTTTGGCAGGCGGGTGTTGCAGAGTATCCACACCGCCTCGGAGCCCACAGCTGAATCCGTTGCCTGCCCTAATGATGCTTAGTATATCCCATCGTTGGACTCTCCAAGCAGCGCACAGGAGAAGTATCGTTGGCTTACCTGAACGGTCTTCTCTGTGCGCTGCGGGAGAGTCCAACCCCGCCCTATCTTCAACGGATTTTCTCTTCTTGCCTTCACTCTGACTTGTCCCTGTATTTCTCCTATGACGAGTGTACTTTGACTCTGCTACCACAGTGTACCTTGAAGGTGTGTTGAGGAACCAACTGAACAGTCTAGTAGTCCACGTCTTCTTGAAAAATCTGGCCATCAGCAGCAGAGGCGTGGCTTAAGAAAATTCAATTCAGTCCAATGGGCAGTGAGACAGAATTAACCCATTGTTGGACTCTCCCGCAGTGCACAGAGAAGACCGTTCAGGTAAGCCAACGATACTTCCTTTCTTATTTCTCTGACCTTCCTTGGAACTTGCTTCAATACTACTATCTCTCTAGATTTGTATTTTGTTGTGATACTTCTTGCTGCTTGCAAAATGTTTCATTTTTTAGGGTTTTTTAAAAATGAATCTTACATGTACCCCTCTGGGCAAGTTGTTTCTCATTGCATATCTTGTATATACTCTAAAAGTCTTATCCATTCTGCCTAGAATATATTCCTTCCTCATTTCTGTAGCCGCTGAGAGAATGTTTGTGATCTTCTCTGCTAAGTTCTCTCATTTCTCCTCTTCTATGTTCTGGAGTCTTAGATAGAACTCTGATCTTTCCATCTCCCACAATACGTTGGGTCCTTCCTGTTTTTTTTAATCAATTGCTGTCAGCCTATTATTCCATCTCTGCCTTTTCTTCCACCTTCTGCAGTCTTTGCTCATTTTTCCCCATCATTTCCTTGACTTCTTTCAATTCATCTTCCACTTTGCCCACTTTCTCTTCTACTCTTTTTATATGATATCCGCATGTATGTCTTGCAACATATTTTTAAACTCCAAAATAGCTTAGTCTTGTTGTGTTCCTGTGCCTGTTGGTTTCTGTGTCACTGAACCAGGCGGGGTGGCTGTTGCAGACACATATGATGTTATTTTCTTCATCTTGGTATTTGGCTCTGACATTGTTGTATTTAAGTTGTAATCAAGATTTGTAATCCAAAAAATAGATTAGTAGATTAATTGTAGTCCTGGAGTCGGCCACACCGGCCCAAGCACCAGCCTCCAATAAACCGACCCCTGTTCTTGGACCCTGTCTTCAGGTTCTTGCTACCTTAATCCATTCGCTCCCCCCCCCCAAAATAAACAAAAAACGGGGGAGAAAAAAAAAGACACAAAATTAATTCCACAAAGGTAATCCACACCTCATTGCAAGAGGTAACAAAAAAGAGATCAAAAGATAAAAATTGGCTAGGTAAAAAATGACCCAAGTAGACAAATGAACAAAGAGAAGAAAAAAACAAAGAAACCTTTGGTATGAGTTGTCTGGATTATCCAAATTTCTCCCACCCCCTTAGGAAAAATGGGGAAGCACACACTATCAGGAAGGCAGTCTCAACAGCCCATTATAATGTAGCAAGAGAAGGCAAGGCAGTGTTTACACAGCTGGTCTTATTTCTTCCTTCTAGAGGACTTTTTATCTGTTATTATCCACAGTGTTTCAAGGTCAACTCTTCTTAGGCAGCTTTTACCGGGTACTGTTTGCTACCAGACAGCAATGCAAAAAATTAATTCAACATATTTTCTTTTAAGTTCCTGGCTTCAAAAGCAAATCCAAGCAATTCTCAAAAATCACCAAGTTACCAAGAAAATCATAGGCATAGAGTGAAAGTTAAACACCAATGGCTTCCAATTCGCTTTCTAACATCCTTAAGCAGTTCTCAAGATCTATCACTTCCTTTCTTCTATCTAACGGCTCCCTCCGTTTGCTGCTAACCAAAGGGAGGGAGAGCTTTGTAACGTCCCGCTCCCCCCCTTTCTTCTGCCACTCTTTCTTTAAAAGGCTTTAACCGGAGGTAAAAAAGTTAATTTACAGGAATGATGCACTTTCAAGCACTCTTATTATCTCACTATTCTCTCACTCAATATTATAATACTAGCTGTACCTGCCACACGCTGCTGTGGCCAAGTTTGGTTAAATGAAAAAGTTTCCCCTCATAGACTCTCTCAGCGACCCCCTTCCTTCTCTGCCTCGGTTTCCCCTCCCTCTCCCTGCCCTCCCTGTCTTACTATACCTACCTACCTACCTACCTAACTACTTTATTTCTCTCTCTCTCTATCCCTCTACCTACCTACCTACCTACTGTATTTCTTCCTCTATCCCTCTACTTACCTACCTAGAGAGAGAGGAGAGAGAGGCCGCTGACTTGACAGCGTCCTTGGGGGGGGGAGTTGGCGGCGTGGGCGGTGGGGGTGGCGAGAGAGGGCACTGACTCAGCAGCGGCCTTGGGGGGTGTTGGCAGACAGGCGGCGGCGGTGGAGGAGAGGCCGCTGACTCTGCAGCAGCCTTGTGGGGGGAAAGTTGGCGGAAGGGGGGGCGGGGGCAGTGGCAGCAGTGGAGGAGAGGCCAGCTTACTCTGCGGTGGCCTTGGGGGGGAGTTGGCGGAGGGAGGGTAGCGGAGGAGGAGAGAGAGGTTGGTGAGGAGGCGACCATCGCGGATATGACGCAGGCCGTTCCACCGTTCGTGCAAGTGACGTGAGCTGAAAAGCGGCTGGGTGGGAGGGGAGCGAGTGAGAGAAACACACAGAAGGTTAGTGGTTTTGAACAAACTCATAGTTAAACTTTTATTTATATGGATTATCTTATTATCCTGTGCTTTGTCTGGCCTTCCAGCTGCAGTAGCTCACATTGGCTACCTTTCCTGCTTTGGGTTTGAGGGAAAAAGCAGGCCTTTTAGGAGAGTTGCAGGTTCTCCAACCACACCCACTTGCGCCCCCCCCCCCCTTCACTGTCTCTCCAGGACAGCTATGGTGGGGTTACAGGTCACCCCTCCCCCCGATACAGCAGGAATCTGACGGTTCTTCAGAGGGCCCTCCAGAGAACAGGTCCTGTTGCTGGGATTCAGGCCACACACCCTGGGGGTTTCCTTTCTTGTATTTTGAAGGAGGCACGTGTGACATTATGTTTTGCAGTATCACAACTCTGGGTGAAAATGTAGAATTAGGTTGTATAGGTTGCTCAGTAGCCGATGAGTAGTAGCCAAGATCATGCTACTTCAATTAATTAATTCAAGGTCTTCTGCATTGCATTTTTGGAATTGCTTGAACTAAAGAAAACTGCATTGTGGACATGCAGGTAGTCCTCGACTTACAACCCCAATTAACCCCAATCTTAAAACCTTTCTATTTAGTCTTCGCAGTATCACTGTTGAAGAAGTTTAACAATGCTTAGGCCTGTTTTTTTTTAAAACTTTATAGGAACACACTCATTAGTGAAAATACAGCAGATTTGATATTATTGAAAGGTGTTTACTGCTTAGACTGTATTCATTTAATTAATTACACTTGAAACTTTTGAGACATAAACCCTAAGTAAAAAGTGTGAACATGTTGTTAATTAGCTTCATGTGTGGCATATTTTATACATAGTAAATTAAAATCTAGCAACCCACTTTGACCAGAGAGTCAGTTTGGTGTGGCAATGAAGGTGCTAGTCTAGAAACCAGGTGATGGCAAGTTCTAGTCCCGCCTTAGCCATGAAAGCCATTTGGGTGACTTTGGGTCAGTCACCAGGAGACAGTGAGTTCTAGTTCCACCTTAAGCAAGAAATTGGCTGGGTGACTCTGGGCCAATTACCAGGAGACAATGAGTTTTAGTCCTGCTGTAGGCATGGAAACCAGCTGGGTGTCTTTGTGTCAATCACCAGGAGACTGAGTTCTAATCCTGTGTTGGGCACAAAAGCCATCTGAGTTCCTCCCTCTCAGCCGAATCCACCTCACAGGGTTGTTGTGGGAAAAATTGGAGGAGGAAGTATGTTCACTGCCTTGAGTTTTCCCTACATATATCTATAAAAGGGGAGATATATAATCATCAGTGACACAGCTTACCTCCTGCATAACCATAGGTGCACCATACTTGGGGGTTTATATATTTACTTATTTTAAGACATTTATATAGCCACCCATCTTTCAACCAAATCTGGGCAGCTTACAATCAAAAATTAAAAGAGTATAAAATCATAGTAAACTATAAAACTCAACCCGTAAAAATATTGAAAACAACAAAATTCTCCTGTGTGCTGCTTTGGGGAATCCAAAGCATGGTTTAACATAGCCCTCTAGCCTAGAGACGACTGAGTTATTTGAATTGTTGGCCACACCTCCTCCTTCCGCACATGCTCAGTTTATTAACTCAGTCCAGCCTAAAGAGACACGTTTAACTCCTCTCCCAGATGATTTTTTATTTACTTTGAGTTTTATTGATTAATTTCTTGGTTTTTCGTTTGATGTTTCCCTTTGGTTGGATTATTGGATGTATTTGGAATGTAAGTGTTTTTACTAATTTCTTTCCCCCCCCTTGCGGCTCCAGCGGCCCATGGGGGGTGGGGGGGAGGATCGCTCGGATCCTCGGACTCCTGACTCCTTGACAGGCTGGCGGTTTGGTTTCGGCGCCGTCGCTCGTTGTCCGGCGCTATCAGGCAGCGTGAGTTGGAGAGCGCTCCTCCTGGAACGGCGTTTGGGTCGGCGTTTTTCGGGACGCGGAGCGCGATTCGGGAGCGGCCATTTTTGGCGCTATTTTGAATTTGCCACTGGTTTGAACCGCGGCACAGCCATTGGACGCCGGATTTTCGCGCCGAGCGGAACTGCGCAGGCGCGACTCCGCATTGCCGCCAGTGCAGCCTCATTGTCGCGCCTGTTATCGAAAGAGTTGGTTCGCCCTCTTGTTCCTCCGCCTCGTGACTGCTAGGCCTTGCTTCGGCTGGCTATTTGGTTCCATTGGATTGCCTTGCGGTTTGTCGATTGAGCCTTTTCAAATTATTATGGCTGAGCAATCTGCCGCCAGGGAAAGCCCTGCCCCTTCTCCCTCCCCTCCCCTCCCATCCACCTCCAGGGCGAGTAGGGCCACGACCAGGGCCTCTTCACTGCCACCGCGTGCTTCGGCCGCAACCTCCGGGAAGGCCGCAAAACGCTCGGACAAAGGGAAAACGTGCACAGCGGCGCGTGTACCTCCCAGGGCCCCGCCAGCTCTTCTGCCCGAGGTGTCTGCCCTGCCTTTGCCCATCACCTCTCCCCAGGTGCGGGGGTGGTCTCCGGATGCCCCTCCGGTGTTGGAGGCCCGGGCTCAGGGCCTTCTGCCGGTGGTTTCAGGGGGTTCGGGGCCTACCGAGGCTCCTTCGGGGCCGGGGCCTTCTAGGCCCAGCGTTTCTGCCACCTTTACCCCTACGGCTGCGGGCCTTCGGGGACCTGAAGACTCCGGGGAGGCCCTCTCCCCTAGCATCCGCAGCATGATTGCTGCCGCCATTTCTCAAGGCGTGGATGCGGAGCTGCTTCGCAGGGCCTACCGTCCCTCGACCTCGGCCTTGGCTAGGGAACCTTCTGTGTCCCTTGCTGAACCCGCCTCCCCCAGCCATTCCCTATTGAGCGAAGGGCTTGAGTTAGTGGAGGAAGGGGAGCTACCCGAATATGACCTATCCGAGGATGAAGGGTTAGATCAGGGCTCTGCTGTCCACTCGTGACTCTTCAGCCCGGCCTTGTTTAAATCGTTGCTGTTCAAGGCCAAGGCCACGGCTCACATGGGGGGTGCCTCATCCCAGGCTGGCACCGATGTGGGCTTGGAAGCCACGGATCGTGTCTTTGCAGAACAGGTCCAAGAACAGGATTTGGTCCCTTGCCCCAAGCTATTCATGGACCTTGTCCAGAAACAATGGGAGCACCCCACTGCTATTTCTCCTCCCAGCAATGGGGATAGGAAACTGTATGCCTCAACTACGGATCTGGACAACCTTCTCCAATTTCCGACGGTTGATCCGCCTGTGGCAGCCTTGGCCTCCCCGGCCTTGATCCCTTCAGAGATCTCTGAGGGTCTTAAGGCTGAGGATTGCAAGGCTGAGGTCGTTATCCGCAAAACACATCAGGCCTCGGCCTGGGCCTTGAGGGCTGCTACTGCAGCCTCCTTTTTCAATAGGACCTCCCTGCTATGGCTTAGGCAATTACAAGATAGATTGGCCCCTGAGGACCTCCGACTACACCAGGATGTCAACAAACTGGTGGCAGCTCTGGAGTTCTCTGCGGATGCCACCCTCACAGCGGCCAAGTTCGCTTCCAGGGCATTGGCGTCCAACGTGGCTTCCCGCCGTCTTCTCTGGCTCCGCCACTGGCAGGCGGATGTCCGTTCGAAGTGGCGCCTGGCCTCTACTCCATTCACAGGTGGGTCTCTCTTTGGAGCGGCCCTGGACCCTATTCTGATTGAAACAAGGGATAAACGGAAGGTGCTTCCATCGGTGGCTAGGCGACCTGAGCGTAGGCACCAGCCCTACCCTAGGAGGCAGTCCTTTCGGGCGGGCGACTCAGGGTTTTCGACAGCTCCCTATAACCAGCCCTATGCTAGACCCTACGTCCCAGCTCAGGACAGGGGTCAGGATCGGCCCACAAACCGGGACCGTAACAGGCAGCAGCCCAATCAGGCCCAGCACAGAAGGCCATTTCGAGGATCCGGCAATCGATCATTTCGCCGTTATCGGTGACTCCCTCGGGGCCGGCTCTATTGGCGGGCGCCTAGCAGCGTTCGCTCGTCAATGGGCCGAGACTACCTCAGACGCTTGGGCCCTTCAAACTGTGACCCAGGGTCTCACCCTAGAATTTCTCTCTCTCTCCCCCCGAGACGCTTCATCCGGTGCCCGGTACCCAGGTGCCCGTCCAAGCGGCAACTCATGGAAGCCGAAATCAAACATCTCTTGGACATCGCGGCCATTGAACAGGTGCCCCAGGGTCAGGCAGGATCGGGTTTCTATTCGATCCTGTTCCTGGTGCCAAAGGGCTCGGGGGGATGGCGAGCTATTCTCGATTTGAAACGGCTCAATTATTACCTAAAATATCGCAAATTCAAAATGCAGTCATTAAAAAGCATTTTATTGTCTATACGCCAGGGAGACTACATGACATCCATAGACATCAAGGAGGCATACCTCCACGTGCCCATCCATCCGGCTCTCCTCAGATTTCATTTCGCCGGCCGGCATTATCAGTATCGGGCCCTTCCGTTCGGCCTTTCCTCGGCCCCGCGCACCTTCACCAAGCTGCTGGCGGTGGTCGCGGCTTCTCTACGATCGGTGCCGGTAAGAGTCAATTGTTACCTGGACGACATCTTGGTCCTTTCATCTTCTCAACACCTGGCCCATCGAGACCTCCAAATTACCATAGAGTCTCTGCAGATCCACGGATTCGTCCTGAACTTTCCAAAGAGCCACCTACTCCCGACCAGGTCACTTCTTCACCTGGGTACGGTTCTCGACTCAGACAGTTGCATCGTCTCGCTCTCCCAGGAGCGGCGTCGAAGCCTCAAGGACTTGGTCTCGCAGACTCTTCGCCTGAGGTCACCCTCTCTGGCTTCCCTGTCGAAGCTCCTGGGGAAGATGATCTCCTGTATCGACGTCGTCCCCTGGGCCCGGTTCCACGCACGCCCACTGCAGTGGTTCCTGCTTCCCTTTCAGCGGAATCACACCAGCCATTCCAACGCCAAGACACGTCTCCCACCCAAGGTCCGGCGGTCTCTGCGATGGTGGACGTCCTCCAGCCTCACCAGGGGGTGTTTGTTCAAGGAGCCAGAGCGGGTCGTGGTGACGACCGATGCGAGCCTCTTCGGTTGGGGGGCCCACTCCGAGGGCCTGGTGGCGCAGGGCAGGTGGTCGCCCCAGGAATTACGCAACAGCATCAACTGGCTGGAGCTCCGCGCCATTCGCCTGGCCCTCCGCGAGTTCCACCCGACGGTATCAGCCTCTCACGTCCTGGTCCTGACGGACAATGTGGCCTCCAAGGCTCATGTGAATTGCCAGGGGGGAACTCACTCCAGGGCTCTCCTACAGGAGTCCGAACTTTTTTTGCACTGGGCGGAGAGGAATCTGTTGTCCCTCAGAGCGGAGCACATTTCGGGTGTCTCCAACACACAGGCAGACTGGCTGAGCAGAGCCACAGTCGATCAAGGGGAGTGGCAACTGCACCCCTCCCTCTTCCAGGAACTTTCACGCAGGTTCGGCAGGCCACAAGTGGACCTCTTTGCTCAGCCCCACAACGCGCAGCTGGAGCGGTTCTTCACCAGGTTCCGGGCGCCAGGAGCGGAGGCCACAGACGCACTCCGCAGTCCATGGCCGGAGACGCTGCTTTATGCCTTCCCTCCACTTCCCCTAGTGCCAGTCGTCGTGCAGAAGATCTTGGCAGAACGGGCGGAGGTCCTCCTGGTCGCCCCGATGTGGCCCAGACGCCCATGGTATGCGGACCTGGTGCACCTGTCCGTGTCACCCCCATGGCGCATTCCGGACGACCAAATCTTCCGGTCCCAGGGGCCTCTGGTTCACCCGGACCCTCAACTCCTGCAACTAGCCGTGTGGCATGTGAGCGGGCTCTCCTACTGAAGCAACATTTCTCGGACAAGGTCATCGCAACAATACAAGCGGCCAGACGCCCGTCCACACTTCGCATATATGAGGCCACCTGGCGTACTTTTTGCTCTTGGTGTCACACAGCTCACGTAGACCCATTGAGGGCAACCATCCCACAAGTGCTGGATTTCCTCCAGATGGGCCTGGAAAAAGGACTTGCACCCAACACGCTCCGGCGGCAGACGTCGGCCTTGTCCACAGTGCTGGTCTGCGGGGGGTCTCGATCTCTGGCTCGTCACCCCAGAATCCGCGGGTTTTTGAGGGGCGCTTCTAACATCTGTCCGCCCGTCGTGCATCGCTATCCCACATGGGATCTGCCACTCGTGCTCCAAGCTCTCACTGCGGCCCCGTTCGAACCGCTTAGGACTATCAGCCTGCGACTGCTAACTCTGAAGACGGCGTTTCTTGTGGCGATTACGTCCGCACGGAGGGTCTCGGAACTGGCTGCGTTGTCAATTCGCGAAGATCTCTGTATTTTCCATCCGAACACGGTTGTGCTTCGCCTTGACCCGGCCTTCCTCCCGAAGATCAACACGCCGTTCCACAGGGCACAGGAATTGGTTCTCCCGGACTTCTGTCCGCACCCTTCACGGCAACTGGAGCGTCAATGGCATCACTTGGACGTTCGTAGGGCACTCCGTCGCTATATTAAACGTACTGCTTCCTTCCGCCGTTCGGAGGCCCTGTTCGTATCGTTCCAGCCGGCCTCCATGGGTCTGAAAGTGTCATCCAACACGATAGGGCGCTGGATCAAGGCTTGTATTGCCCTAGCCTATGACAGCCGTTCCCGTCCAGCTCCCAGACGCATTGTTCCGCATTCCACCAGGAGCGCTGCCACATCTGCGGCATGGGCGGCACAGGCATCTGTAGAGGACATTTGCAGGGCGGCGACATGGTCTTCTCCCTCGCCTTTTATACGCCATTATCGGATTGACACTTATGCCTCGGCGGAGGCTGCCTGTGGGCGGAGAGTGCTCCAGAGGGTTGTGGCCACACCTACAACTCCTGAACAGCCTCGCTCCCGCCCCTGAAGTCTACAGCTTTGGCATGTCCCATGCTTTGGATTCCCCAAAGCAGCACACAGGAGAACGACCGTTGACTTACCTGAACGGTCCTTCTATGTGTGCTGCGAAGGGGAATCCAACCCCGCCCGTTCGGCTTCGGCTGTTCGGAACCTTCCTTACCTGAATTGTGACTGATCACCGGACTTGTCTCATTGTCGATCGGACCTGTTGTACTCTTGGACGGCTTACCTTCGTAGAAATAAACTGAGCATGTGCGGACGGAGGAGGTGTGGCCAACAATTCAAATAACTCAGTCGTCTCTAGGCTAGAGGGCTATGTTAAACCATGCTTTGGATTCCCCTTCGCAGCCACAAGTGCTGCGAAGTCAACGGTCGACCTGTCACCAATTTGTTCTAGTCTGTGATCATCTAATCTCCCAACACTTGAGAGAAAAGTCAGATCTTGAGACTTATGGAATGCTAAAAAGGTAGAGGCCTTGAGTACCCACTTAGCTCAGATGGTCTGAAGATTCCTGACAAGGACTAGAAGACCTCCAAGGTACCCTCTGATCTTGGAGGTATATAATATTTTACAACATTTGTATGGCTTTTTAATATATTTGTTTCTGTTTGGTTGTGGCCAGTTCTCAGAAACTACGTTTTCAGAAGTGGCTTGCCATTGCTTCCTTCAGGGCTGAGAGAAAGTGGGTGGCCCAAGGTCACTTCATATCTCAGGCGGGACTAGAACTCCCAGACTCCTGGTGATTGACTCAAAGTCACCTAGCTGACTTTCATGGCTAAGGCAGGGCTAGAACTCACTGTCTCCTGGTGATTGGACCAAAGCTACCCAGCTGGCTTTGTGTTTATGCAGGACTAGAACTCACAGTCACCCATTTTCTAGCCTGGTGCCTTAACCACTACATCAAACTGCATCAGCTTTTTTAATACCACTTTGTAAAACCTATATAGAGAGGGAAATGTTAGTTTTTTCTTTATATTATTGTGATAACTTGCTTATAAAATGTGTTTCAGCTGGCAAGGAGAATGTTGTTGAAGACCAAATGTGATTGACATAATCTTAAATGGATAAATTTATCTTTCTCCTATTAACTGAGCACATTCTCTCTTACTCTGTTTAGGTTTTAACGTAGAAACAGTAGAATACAAGAATATTAGCTTCACGGTGTGGGATGTCGGTGGACAGGATAAGATCAGACCACTTTGGCGCCATTATTTCCAAAATACACAAGGTGAGTTGTTGGTAGTTTGAAAGATGGACATTCTATTTCAATCCATTTAATCTGCATCAGCATTCAGTTGCTCCAGAATTGCATCGACAGCACCAGGAAATCTTCTAAGCTGCATGAATCAAATGGAAGTGGTATGAAGGATACCGGTAGACTTCGACTTAACAGTTCATTTAGTGACCAAAGTTACAACGGCACTGGAAAAAATGACTTGGGACCATTTTTCACACTTACAGCCGTTGTGGCATCCCCATGGTCAGACTCTTGGCAACTGGCATGTATTTATGACGGTTACAGTGTCCCAGGGTCATGTGATCCCCTTTTGTGACCTTCTGACGAGTCAGATTCACTTAACAACCATGCTTAACAACTACTGAGTCATTTACCAACTGTAGCAAGAAATGTTGTAAAATGGGACAAAACTCACTTAACTGTCTCGCTTAGCAACAGAACATTTGGGCTTAATTGTCATAAGTCAAGGACTACCTGTATTTATTATCTCAGGATAATACAAGCTCAGGATTTCAATAACACCCCTCTGTCTGAGCTGTCTTAGCTAAATTTACTCACCTTTATGATAAAATCTGAAGCTGCTCTTCAAACTGTGTCTGTTTTTGGCAAATGGCCCCTCCCCCTATCCATCTTTCAAACAAGAATTGAATCTTGGATGTGCAGTCTCTGACTTTCCCAGGCAGGCCTAAGAATGAATTGGGCTCTGGAGGTGGTGTTGCACTACAGCTCCCAGCATCCCTCAGTACTTGCTAAACTAGCTGGAATGGAAGGAGGTCTACAGTGTTTCTCAACGATGGCAGCTTGAAGATGGGTGGACTTTTGACTCCCAAAATTCCCCAGCCACAGCATGCTTTAAGATGAGTGGACTTCAACTCCCAGAATTTCCCAGCCAGCTTAGCTTTGCTGTTAGGAGAGCCAGGTTTTCCATCCCTGAAATTACTGAATTAAATGAGTCACGCTTTGACTCAGTGGCTGCCAGAATCATATAACCTGTTAAAATATAAATGTGAACTAGCCGTACCTGGCCACGCGTTGCTGTGGCCCAGTCTGGTTAAATGGCCAACCAATCGGTGTGTAGATTGCACACACAAACATGTACACACAACCACCGTATAACCCCCAACCTACCTACCTACTGTATTTCTCCCTCTCTCTCTCTCTATCCCTCTACCTACCTACTGTATTTCTCTCTCTCTCTCTATCCCTCTACCTACGTACCTACCTACCTACTGTATTCCTCCCTCCCTCCCTACTGTATTTCTCTCTCTCTATCCCTCTACCTACGTACCTACCTCCCCCTCCCCTCCCCAGAACCCCCCCAGTCAACCTCCTCCAGGCCTCCCTCCCTCCCAGTGACCATCAGGTCCTCCCTCCCCTCCCCCATCGCCCCCCCCCCACCGCCCAAAAGAAAGGAAGGGCTGGCTCGAAAAAGCGCAACTTTGGACTTCGGGGCAGTTGGCTCTGGTGAGGTGAGGGCGCTTTTCGGGGCAGGATGGACGGAGGGGCTCAGGTGAAGGGATGACCTCCCCCCCTTCACAGCACCCTCTGGGGCCTAGCCAGCCCACCCGCCCACCCCACCGGCATCACCTTGTAGAAGGCCCCATTGGAGCCGCACACCTCCACCACCAGCTTCTCCATCGCCAGTGTTCTGTGGTGCTGCCTCCGGTGGCCTTGAGGAGGAGGAGGAGGTCAGCGGCAGCAGTCTCGGCTCCCCATCTGGGCGCGGGTGTGGGCCGGCATCGTCGCGGGCGCTCTAGGCCGAGCGGAGGCAGCGGCGGTGGCTCCTTCTGAGCCCTCTCCTCGTGGCTTGTTGTGATGGTGGCAGCGGGTGGCATGGCCCCGAAGGCGCGAGGGGAGGCAAAATGGCTGCCGGGGGGACGGGAGAGGCAGAGGGGGAGGCTGCTGAGGAGGGGGCGGCTGCTGAGGCGCCGATGGAGGAGCGCGGGGGAGGGGCGCCGCCGTGGGCCGATCAGTGCAGTACTTTCGAAGATTAGCGGTTTTGAACAAACTATTGTTACATTTTTATTTATATAGATTAAGAAAATACACGAGTTAGTATAATACCTAGAAAACTTCAACTCTCAGCCAGTTCATGCAAGCTTTTCCTCCTCCTCCAAAATCTAGGCAAATCCGGGAACTGAATTCCACACACCTTAAGTGGCCACGGTTGTGAAATACAGATCTAGATGGCTGTTTGCTAGAATCCCTGCCACATGTTTATTTAACAACTAGCTGTACCCAGCCATGCGTTGCTGTGGCCCAGTCTGGTTAAATGACCAACCAACCTGTGTACACGCAACCACCGTATAACCCCCAACCTACCTACCTACTGTATTTGTTCCTCTCTCCCCCTACCTACCTACCTATCTACTTTATTTGTTCCTCTCTCCCTCTACCTACCTACCTACCTACTGTATTTCTCCCTCTCCCTCTCTATCCCTCCACCTACCTACCTACCTACCTACCTACCTACCTACCTACTGTATTTCTCCCTCTCTCTATCCCTCTACCTAACTACCTACCTACTGTATTTCTCCCCCCCCTCTATCCCTCTACCTACCTACCTACCTACCTAGAGAGAGAGGAGAGAGAGGCCGCTGACTCGGCAGCGGCCTTGTGGGGGGGAATTGGTGGAGGGGGCGGCAGTGGCCTTGTGTGTGGGGAATTGGTGGAGGGGGTGAGTTGGCGCGGGTGGTGGCAGCGGAGAGGCCGCTGACACAGCAGCGGCCTTGTGGGACGGAGCGTTGGCGCGGGCGGCAAGAGAGACCGCTGACTCGGCAGTGGCCTTGTGGGAGGGGGAGTTGGTGGGGGTGGCGGCGGCAGCGGTGGAGGAGAGAGAGGCCGCTGAGGAGGTGGCCATCGTGGATATGACGCAGACCTCCCCACCGCTCGTCCAAGTGACGTGAGCTGAAAGGCAGCCGGGTGGGAGCGGCTGCGAAGGGGAGGGAGACGAGTGAGGGAAACACACAGAAGAGCTGCAGTTCTACATTTGTGTGGCGTGTACCTGGCACCGGTGTGCCATCCACACAATCTGTATGTATCATTGGTGCTGCACTTGTAAGGAACGTTGTGTGAAAATTTGGTGGCGATTGGTGCAGTTGTTTCTGAGATTAGCGGTTTTGAACAAACTCATAGCTACATTTTTATTTATATAGATTGCTGTTTCCTTTCAGGCTTGATCTTTGTGGTCGATAGCAATGACAGAGAGCGAGTTAACGAAGCCAGAGAAGAGCTGATGAGAATGTTGGCAGAAGATGAGCTCAGAGACGCTGTCCTTTTAGTGTTCGCTAACAAACAGGTACGTGGGAAAAGATGACCTTGGAACCATTCTTCGTATTTGAGGTGATACAAAGAATGGTTGCAGGATTGGGTATGTCTAGGTTAATGAAAGGAAGGACTAGGGGTGACATCATAGCAGTGTTCCAATATTTGAGGGGCTGCTACAGAGAAGAGGGAGCCAACCTATTCTCCAAAGCACCTGAAGACAGGACAAGAAACAATGGATGGAAACTAATTGAGAGAAGCAACCTGGAATTAAGGAGAAACTTCCTGATAGAACAATTAACCAATGGAATGGGTTGCCTCCAGAAGTTGTAGGTGCTTCAACACTGGAAGTTTTTAAGAAGAGATGGAATAGCCATTTGTCCAGAATGGTATAGGACCATCATGGCGAACCTCCACTTATGGCACGCGAGCCAAAAAAGGTTCGCCATCACTGGTGTAGGGTTTCCTGCTTGAGCAGGGGGTTGGACTAGAAGACTGCCAAGGTCCCTTCCAACTCTGTTATTCTGCTACTCTGAACACTCCTGCTTGTTGCCCAGTCTTGTTTTAGAAATCTCTCCAACCTCTTATTTTGTGATGGTTAAAAGAAAACGGGGTATTGAAAAGTTCAACCATATTAAAAAGTATCATACAGAGATTTTGCCTGCTCTCTTACAGTAGAATCACATTTTGAGAATTTTCCCCTGAGGTGAAATTTAAGGGGGATTTTGCATGTATTTTTTTGCTGTACTGATGCATAATTTTACCTGAAGTGTTCAGAAGTTTCAACTGGATATGGTCAAAAAAAAGTCTAAATTCTCAGTTGCACAGCTCTGAGTGTCCATGCAAGGGTTAACTCAGCTCCGCTGCCCATTGGACTGAATTAAATTACTGAAGTCACGCCTTCCTTTCCCATGATTCCTCAGTCTTTTAATTCAGTCCAAGCCCTTCGGACACGTTTCTTGTAGCTAATTTTTAAAAAATTGGATTTACTCAACTTATTTCCTTCCTCGCTTGAAAATTCCTTCTTTTCCCGTCGGATCATCGCAGAGCTTACAGGAGCCTTAGCTTGCCTGAAGAAGCCAGATCGCTCTCTCGAGCGGCACGCTTCGTGTTTTCTCCCGTGGGGGGGGGGGGCGGAGGAGCTCCAGATCGACTCTACAGCGTCGCCCCTTGCCCCAATCTTCACCGGCGGGACCGTCCGAGCCTCGGTGGCCCGTCCGGCGCTCGGGAGCTTCGATAACCTCCGGCCAGGCAGCGACATCGCTGAAGAGCCCACCCCACGTGTAGCCGACTGGGCGCGGCCATCTTGGAATCGCCAGAGGACCAATCAGGGAGCGGCAGACTCCCACCGGCGCCATTTTTAGAGACGCTTTGCCACCTTTACCTCACTTCATTCCGAGGAAGCAGCGGCAGCAGCAACGGTCTCTGGGCAAACTCTCCTCCAACAGTAGCCACAGCTCCAAAGGCCCCGGAGGCGTCATGACTGGCTCCGTTCTCGCAGCGCGCTCTGCAGCTTCTACTCCAGGTCGTATCCTTCGCGCCCTCCACCCCCCCCCCCCGCTCACCCACTGGCCCTAGGCATTCCTTAAGTGCTCATGGAGGACGAGGTTATAACTGAAGTGCCAGAGCAGGGGCTAGCCACTTGGGAGGAGAGGCCTCTCACTAGAAAGGCAGGCAGGGCTGCCAGGGAGGCCATTAAGGACCTTAGAAGAGGGCCCTATACCAAGAGGGATGATGCGGCCCAGGACAGGGCGGAAGCTAGGCGCCACAGGGCCCTGGACCGCCAATTTGATAGGGCCCACAGGTAAACTGTGGCCATAGCACAAGTCCACAGGGAAGCTTCCCCCCCCCGCCTCCTGGGGGGAGGAACGTGATCCAGCCAACTCTCAACTCTCCCTGAGAGGGAATCCCGGGATTTATCCATAGATCAATCCTCCCTGGGTTTTCGGTCCCCATCCCACTCCATCGGGGGGGGGGGGGGACTAATCTTTTCAGCTGTGATATGGAGGTGGATGAGGGGTTGCTCCCTAGCCAACCTGTAGGACAGGAACCTCCCCCATCGATTCCAGAAAGCGGGGGGGGGGGGACGACCCATTGAGGATCAAGGCCCGTCTCAGCTGAGATGAGACAGGTAATCAATTCAGCCATCTCCCAAGGCATTGCTCAGGGACTCAGGGAACGCGCAGAGGTGCACCACCAGGACCCCAGAAGTAGGCTACGCCAGGCCAGGGCCGTCTCACCCCACCTTTAGGTGATTAGCGCCGAATCCATCACGGAGGCAGATGACCTGGCTGAGCCTGAGCTCTCTGAGGACGAGGGGGTGTCCACAGACAAGCCCGCTTTCTCGGGCCTCTTCCAGCCATCTTACTTTAAGGCCATCCTTCACAAAGCAAAGGTCATAACTCACATGTCGGTCACTCCCCCCTCTCCTCAACCAACCTCAGACCCTCAAGTCCCTACGGACCCTGAGGATCCCAGTGGCGGTCTTTTTGAGGAACCAGTCACTCCACAAGAGCTAATTCCTGAGCCCAGGCTGTTTAAGGACGTTGTTCAGCGCCAGTGGGTGCAACCCGCTATGTGGGTCTCCCCTGGGGCTAACGACAAAAGGCTCTATTCCATAGACCCCAGCATGGAGGAGCTCCTTAAACTTCCAGAGGTCGACCTTCTGGTCGCTGCTCTAACATCTAACTCTGTCCTTCCACCAGACCTATTAGAGGGCCTTAAGGCAGAGGACAAACGGACCAAGCGTGCCTGTCATAAGACACATCAGGCTGCGGCCTGGGCCATTAAGGCTTCCACATTGGCCTCCTTCTTCAGTAGAGCCTCCATTGCCTGGCTGCGCCAGCTTCTTAAATGACTTCCCCAGGGTGATGCTAGACTCCGCCACGATGTCAATAAGATCATGTTGGCGGTTGAGTACACAGCGGACGCTTCATTTAACGCAGCGAAATTCGCTTCACGGGCCATGGCAGCCAATATCACCTCATGCCGTCTCCTGTGGTTGCGCCATTGGAACGCTGATATGCGCTCCAAGTGGAAGCTAGCGTCAGCTCCCTTCAAGGGACAAAAGCTGTTTGGGGAGGTCCTCAATTCGGTTCTGGTGGAAAATAAAGACAAGAAAAAGGTCATGCCCTCTATGTTCCGTAAGACTGATAGAAGGCCCTTGTCCTTTCGCAAGCAGACCTACAAGGCCTCAGAGACGCAAGCGCCTTCCGCCTCCTCCTCTGCCTTCCAACATAACTACACCCAGGGTAGTGACCATCCCCAAGATAGACAGGCCTTCCGAGATAGGAGCCGCTTCCAGCCCTATGCTAGGCAGCCCTTTAGTGGGGGTCAGGCCAACAGGCCTTTCCGCTGCAATAAGTGACCATCCCTCCATCCCTCCCATAGGGGGTCGCCTACAGCTGTTTGCCGATCGCTGGGAGGCGACCACGTCAGACGCGTGGATCTTGCAAACAGTTTGTCTTGGCCTCACCCTAGAGTTCGTTTCGCCCCCCTCCCCATCGTTTCATCCAATGCCCCACCCCCAGGTGTCTCAACAAGAGGAGTCTCCTATTAGACATAAGAGCCATAGAGGTAGTTCCCCAAGGCCAAGAGAGGGGGGGCTTTTACTCGATCCTTTTCTTGGTCCCCAAGAGCACGGGAGGAGTCAGAGCCATCTTGGACTTAAAGGCGCTCAACTACCACATTGCCTACAAAAAGTTCAAGATGCAGTCCCTCCAATCCATCCTGGGTTGTCTCCGGCCGGGGGACATGATGACCTCGATCGACCTGAGGGAGGCCTACCTCCACGTCCCCATCCGCACGGCTCATCGCAGATTTCTCCGATTCTTCTTCGGAGGTCGGCATTACCAGTATCGCGCCCTTCCCTTCGGCCTCTCATCCGCTCCGAGGGTATTCACCAAGATACTGGCTGCAGTGACAGCAGACCTCAGGAGACATCCCATTCGCCTGCAAGCCTACCTAGACGACACTTTGATACAGTCATCGTCACGAGAGCAGGCCCTGCGAGACCTACTGTTAGCAACTCTGGGTTCAGAACCAGTGTTACAACTCTGGTCCCTTAACCAGTGTTAGCAAATAAATGCGGACTAGTGTAATTCACCAGACAGTAAAGAGATACGTTGCTGTAACCACAAACAAACTCTAAAACAGTGATAGTAAGAAAATAAATAGTCTTTACTTTGTAGCAACTAAAATGCTTCTTCCGACCAGTGATTCTAACTTCCAAAACAATCCTTCACCAAACAGAGTTTATCTTACAGTGATGCAAAACAAATCCTCCTCCTTCTTCTCAGACGGCAAACAGCTTCAGCTCCTCAACACAGTAAGAACAGGAATGGAATCGAAAAGGGGATCGAAAAGGGAATGAGCTGTGATTCTGAGCTTGCTTTATGGTAGAGCTGATAAGTACAGCCAATCAGATTATAAGACAGTTCTTAAAGCTACACAATTCCTTAAGAACATAGGCTCATATATATTGTCAACCCAATATAAGGCTGAATATCCTAACACCTACACACGACCATGTCGTCCCTGCAGTCCCACGACTTCACCATCAACACCGACAAAATCCATCTGATCCCTACCACGAAGGTGTTACATCTGGGAGCGGTGATCAACACGTCCACGTGCCTAGTCTCACTCTCACCGGACCGCATTGACAGCCTGAGATCCATGGTCCGTCTGGCGCAGTCCTCCCTGACCGTGCTGGTGGTCTCCTTGTCCCAGCTCTTAGGCAATGTGATATCTTGTCTAGCAATCGTGCCCTGGGCGAGACTGCATGCAAGGGAGTTGCAGTGGTTCCTCCTCCGATCACAGAGGTTCAACATCAGCAACTCCAGAACCAGGGTTCACTTGCCTCCAAAGGTTCATCGCTCTCTGCAGTGGTGGCTCACCCCAGCCCTGGAGAAGGGCTCCCTGTTCCAGGAACCCAACCAGCTGGTCCTCACTACAGACGCAAGCCTTTGCGCATGCGTGAAGATGGAGTCGGTTCCTTGAGCGCAGCTCGGGTCCGGGGGTGCGTTGGATTGTGGAGGACGCCGCTAGCCCCCATTGTCCATCTGCGGGGGGCTAGCCCAGCAAGCTGGACTCTCCGCCGCTGAAACGGGACAAGTCCGGTCCCATTCGGTGAAGCGAGCGATGCCCATGGCCCGAAGAAGAAGAGGCCGAAGAAGAGGAAGAGGTCTGCGCCGTCAGAGGGCAAGATCCGTGCAAGAATATCTTCTAATAATACCATCTAGGTGCACGGTCCTATGGTATCTCTCCCCCCCCCCCCCCCGGACAGAGAGAGACTGGCATACCCCAGATTACTGAATGGACCAGGCCGGGTGCAAACCATCTTGCTGGGACGATTTATTACTAGGACTGAAATTATTTATTTATTGCTGCTCCCCCACCGCACCCCCCCTCGCTTACCCTCTCTCCCTCCTTTCCTCCCTCTTTCCTCCCCCCCTTTTCTTCTTTCTCTTTCCTTCCCCCTCCTCTCCCCTCCCTCGCCCCCTCTTTTCCTCCCTTTTCCTCTCTTTTTTCCTTGTGCCCTCCCTTTTTCCCTCCCTCCTCCCTCCTTTTTTCCCTTTCCCCTTCGCCCTTTCCCTTCCCTTTTCCCCCCCCTTGTCCTCCCCTTTCCCTCCCCCCCCCCATTTCCCTCCCCCTGAGAGATCCCCCTGCAATTTGAAATTATAACCTTATAATGTATGTCTTGCTATTGAGATCATGGGCGACACTCCTATATGGCCCAGCATATCCCATTTTATCTACCCATGTACTCAAGGTCTGATCTCCTCTCCCTGTGAGAGTCCCCTCTCTCGCAGGTTTGCCCTTTAAATCTGACAAGGGCCCACCTCGAGGATGGATATATTAATCAAGAGAGGTGGGCGCATCGCAAGTTAAGGGTTTTTTAGCTAAATTTTTAATTAGGATTTTAGGGGGTCCCAGGGTGGTGGGAGGGCGGTTTTTAGAGGGTCTTAGGAAGGAGGGAGGGATCAGGCAATCTAAGGCTAGGAATATGGTCAAGCTGGTTGACGGAACAAATAGAGCAACGGACGGGTCCGATAAGGGGGGGGGAAACTCGAATCGACCTAGCAGAGGGTTTTGCAATCAGTACGGTCGTAGGGAGGGGTAGGGGCGACAGGAGACAGGCAACATACCATTGGGTTGGGGAACGCGGCCGCTGGTTACTTGCTCCCCCCAAGAGCTAGGTGGTCAGGGTTCACAGAGCCAGGGCCCTAGGTTGATGTTATGTAACGCCAGGTCCGTGGTCAACAAAGCCGCCCTCATTAATGACCTTGTGTCAGAGGGGGAGCCGGACCTGGTGGGGATTACGGAGACCTGGTTGGGCCACGAGGGGGGGTTACGTCTTGTGGAAATGTGCCCACCAGGTTACTGTGCATTTCATCAACCGCGGGCCCTAGGCAGGGGTGGGGGGGGGGTGGCGGTTATTGTTAGGGAAAGTCTTGAGCCGAGAGAGACCACTGTGCCACAGACCACCGGCTGTGAGTCCCTCTACGTGAAATGGGGCCTAGAGAGGCAGTTGGGCTTGCTGATTGTGTACCTGGCTCCCCGCAACGTATCAGCAGCCCTGCCCGAGCTCCTCGAGCTGGTCGCCGAGGTGGCGGTTGAGACCCCCAGACTTGTAGTCTTGGGGGACTTTAACTTGCCATCGGTAGGCAAATCAACCGAGGCTGCCCGGGAGTTCATGGCCTCCATGATGGCCATGGACCTGACCCAGGTAATTCAGGGCCCCACACATGAGAGAGGACACACGCTGGATTTAATTTTTGTCTCGGGCCAGTGGATGAGTGATCTGGGAGTAGGGGAGTTAGCCATCATACCCCTGTCATGGTCAGATCACTCACTTCTCCGGCTCGACTTTCCAACCGCCATACCCCACCATAGATATTCCTAAGTGGTTCCGCCCCAGGCTCCTGATGGATCCCGAAAGGTTCCAGACGGAGCTTGGGCCATTGCCTGTGACCCTGACCCACGCCCCGACGGAGGACCTTGTGGCCGCATGGAGTACTGCGGCCGCCGGGGCCTTGGATCGGGTCGCGCCCTTGCGGCCTCTCGTGCGGCGACGAGCCACCCAGGCTCCTTGGTTCACCGAGGAGCTGAGGGTGATGAAACGCTGCAAAAGACGCCTAGAGAGTAGATGGAGGTCCACACGGTCCGAATCTGACCGAACACAGGCAAGAGCCCAATTGAGGACTTACCTTGTGGCGATAAGGGTGGCCAAACGTCATTATTGTGCCACTCTTATCGCATCCGCAGATAACCGCCCTGCCGCCCTGTTCAGGGTGACCCGCTCCCTCCTTCAACAGAGGCAGCGGGAAGCCCCGTTGCAGGGTAGAGCAGAGGAATTTGGAGAGTATCTGCAGGAGAAAATCGCTCAGATCCGGAGCGAACTGGCCTCCACCGACTGTGGTCTGGAGGGATTATCGGACGCAGGTCTTGAGACATCTTTGTGGGAGGAGTTTGACTCTGTTACTTCCGACGATATGGACAGGTTACGCGGGCGACTGCGAGCTACCACATGTTTATTGGACCCGTGTCCCTCCTGGCTTGTACTGGCATCCTGGGAGGTTACACAAGGCTGGCTCCAGGAAGTTGTGAATGCTTCTTTGAGTGAGGGATTCTTGCCGACCGTCTTGAAAGAGGCGGTGGTGAGGCCCCTCCTCAAGAAGCCTTCCCTGGACCCAGCATTGTTGGTAAATGACCGTCCGGTCTCCAACCTTCACTTTTTGGCGAAGGTTGTAGAGAGTGTGGTGGCACAACAGTTTCCCCGTCACCTGGAGGAAATTGATTATCTGGACCCGCGCCAGTCCGGCTTCCGGCCCGGTCACAGCACCGAAACGGCATTGGTCGCATTGGTAGATGATCTCTGGAGGGCCAGAGATGGGGGTTGTTCCTCCATCCTGGTCCTATTAGACCTCTCAGCGGCTTTCGATACCATCGACCATGGTATCTTATTGCATCGACTGGAGGGGTGTGGGTGAGGGGCACCGTTTTACGGTGGTTCTCCTCCTACCTCTCCGGTCGATCGCAATTTGTGTTGGCAGGAGGGCAGAGGTCGACCTCGAGACCACTCACTTGTGGGGTGCCTCAGGGGTCGGTCCTCTCGCCGCTCCTGTTCAACACATATATGAAGCCGCTGGGCGACATCATCCGTGGTTTTGGGGTAGAGTACCATCTGTACGCTGATGACACTCAGCTGTACATATCTACCCCAAACCACCCCAACGATGCCGTCGAAGTGATGTCCAGGTGTCTGGAAGCCGTGCGGATCTGGATGGGAAGGAACAGACTCAGACTCAACCCGTCCAAGACCGAGTGGCTGTGGTTTCCGGCATCCCGGTACAACCAGTTGATGCCATCACTGGCCATTGGGGGCGAACATCTAGCCCCCGTGGGTAGGGCTCTCAACTTAGGCGTCCTCCTGGATGCCAGACTGTCTTTAGAAGACCATTTGACGGCCGTGGCCAGGGGGGCGTTCTACCAGGTTCGTCTGGTCCATCAGTTGCGTTCCTTATTGGACCGGGACGCCCTTCGCACAGTCACTCATGCGCTCGTGACATCCCGTCTAGACTACTGCAATGCTCTCTACATGGGGCTCTCCTTGAGGTGCACCCGAAGACTACAGTTAGTCCAGAATGCAGCCGCGCGAGCAATTATTGGAGTCCCTAGTTGCTCCCATGTAACACCGCTCTTGCGTGAGCTGCACTGGCTGCCTGTGGCCTTTTGGGTGCGCTTCAAGGTGCTGATTATCATCTTTAAAGCGCTCCATGGCACGGGACCTAGTTATCTACGGGATTGCATCCTACCCCACACATCCCTGCGGCCGATTCACTCCCACAGAGAGGGACTTCTCCGGGTGCCGTCCTCTAGGCAATGCCAGCGGGCGACGCCCAGGGGAAGGGCCTTCTCTGTGGCGGGCCCAACCCTCTGGAACGACCTACCCCCCGAACCTAGAATGACCACGGACCTCCGTTCTTTCCATCTGAAACTCAAGACCTACTTTTTCCAACAGGCCGGCCTGGCCTAACTCTTCCTAGCCTTTAGCCTGACATCAAATTGTTTTAATTGGTTTTTAAGGGTAATAGTTTTAATTTATTGTAAATTTTAGCACAGGGTTAATAATTTAATTTGATTTTAAATTTTGTATATTGTCTTGTTTTTATATGCTTTTTTAATTTCCTGTGCACCGCCCCGAGTCCCTTTTTGGGAAAGGGAGCGGTATATAAGTTAAATAAATCTAATGTAATCTAATCTTTGGGTGGGGAGCTCACCTCAAGGACTCCAGGGAAAATGGTCCTCTCAAGATCTGAAGCACAATATCAACTGGCTGGAGTTGAGGGCGGTCCGCCTCGCTTTACATCGGCTACAGCCAGAGGTGCAGGGTCACCACATCCTCGTCCGGACGGACAATGTGGCGACAAAGGCCCACATCAACCGCCAGGGCGGCACCAGATCCACCACGCTGATGACAGAGGCCGATGCCCTGGGCAGATGGGCTGAACGACACCTGGCCTCCATCCGGGCCGAGCACATCTCCGAGGTAGACAACATTTGGGCGGACTGGCTGAGCAGGACCACCCTAGACCCATCGGAGTGGCAGCTCCACCCGGACCTGTTCAACCAGATCTGTCTCAGGTTCGGCCACCCTCTCCTCGACCTGTTCGCCTCCCCGGAGAACGCCCAGCTTCCACGCTTCTTCACCCAGTACCTGTCGTCGCAGGCGGAGGGAATGGATGCTCTCACCTCGTCGTGGCCATCCGGCCTCCTGTACGCATTCCCACCGGTGCCCCTACTGCCATGGGTCGGAAGATCCTGAGAGAAGGAGCGGAGGTCATACTAGTGGCACCATACTGGCCACGTCAGACATGGTTCGCGGACCTCTCCAGCCTCTCCATCAGCCCACCTTGGAGGATCCCACCGACCTCGGTCTCTCTCTGCCAGGGGGCCGTCCAGCACCCCGAGCCCCAGTGGCTCAGTCTAACCGCCTGGCACTTGAGAGGGATCTGCTGACGCGGGCCTGTTTCTCGGACTCTGTCATCCGCACCATCCAGGCAGCCCGCCGACCCTCTACCACCAGGATCTACGGGGCGACCTGGAAAGCATCTCAGATTGGTGCTCCAGGCGTCAGTTGGCACCTCTTTCCGTAGCCCTTCCGCACATTTTGGACTTCCTTCAGGAGGGCTTAGAGAAGGGCCTTGCCCCGGCCACCCTCCGTCGCCAGGTCGCAGCCCTGGCCACCGTCCTGACGGCTGGTTCCCTTCAACCTCTCAGTCGTCACCCCAGTGTGTGGTCCTTCCTAAAGGGTGCAGCCAACCTCCGTCCGCAGGTCATCCACCGCTACCCCTCGTGGGACCTGACCACGGTTCTCAGAGCCCTCTCGGAACCTCCGTTCGAGCCATTGCTTTCCGCATCCATCCGACTTCTGTCCTTCAAGACCGCCTTCTTGGTCGCTATCACTTCAGCGCGACGAGTGTCGGAGCTGGCTGCGCTCTCGATCCGGGAGGATCTCTGCCGGTTCCATAGTGACAGGGTAGTCCTCCATCTCGACTCGGCGTTCCTGCCAAAGGTCAACTCTCTGTTCCACAGAGCGCAAGAACTTGTTCTTCCAGACTTCTTTCCCAGACCCAACCATCCCAGGGAACGTCGCTGGCATACCTTAGACGTCCGTCGAGTACTGAAACACTACATCAAACGCACATCTACCTTTCGATGGTCAGAGACCTTGTTCCTCTCGTTCCAACCGGTGACCATGGGCCGCGGGGTCTCATCCTCCACCATCGCCCGCTGGCTCTAGGCTTGCATCTCCCTCACCTACGAGCATCAAGGCCGGGCCAAGCCCCCTGGGCTCACGGCCCATTCGACCAGGAGTGCGGCCACCACAGCGGCTTGGGCCACCCAGGCCCCCATCAAAGAAATATTTAGAGCAGCCACATGGGTGTCGCCTTCCCTCTTTGTTCGCCACTATAAACTGGACCAATACGCTTCCGCTGACGCAGCCTTCGGCCGTTGGGGCTTGCAAAGCGTATCAACCCAGGATAATACGTCACACTGAGCCCGTCCGGGCACCTCCCCTAGTGACAATTTGCTTGGGCATGTCCCTTGCATGGACACTCAGAGCTGTGCACCTGAGAATGACCATTGTCTTACCTGAAGGGTCGTTCTAGGTGCACAGCGATGAGTGTCCATTCCCTCCCTAACCTTTCCAGTTACCTGTCTGATATGTTCACAGGGGATGGAGAGCTCGGAGAGCATAGCCTCAATATGGCGGACCTTCATTAAAAGACTGAGGAATCATGGGAAAGGAAGGTGTGACTTCAGTAATTTAATTCAGTCCAATGGGCAGTGGAGCTGAGTTAACCCTTGCATGGACACTCATCGCTGTGCACCTAGAAGGACCCTTCAGGTAAGACAATGGTCATTCTATCCCTGATGTTGCAATATAGATAGTCCTTGACTTACAACCATTCATTTATCAACCATTCCAAGTTATATTGGCACTGGAAGAAGTGACTTACAACCAGACCTCGCACTTAATGACTGTTGCAGCATCTCCACAGTCATGTGATCACAATTTGGGTGCTTGGCAACCACATGTATTTACCACAGTTGCAGTGCCCTAGGGTCATGTGATTGCCATTTGCGACCTCCTCAGCCTGCTTCTGGCAATGTCAATGGGGGGAAGCCAGATTCACTTAACAAGCACACAATTAACTATTTAGTGATTTGCTTAACAGTGGTTGCAAAAAATGGTTGTAAAATTGGAGTGACTCGCTTAACTGCCTTGCTTAGCAACAGAAGCTGTGGTCTCAATTGTGGTCCGTAGAAGCTTTGCTTGTTTTTAAAGTTCATTACCCATCCCAAAAAGAGCAGAGAGAAGAGTTTCAATCACACAGTTGTGGCTGCCACCTTCACTTCTTTGACTACACGTAGTCCTCAATTTACGACCACAGTGAAACCCAAAATTTCCATTGCTAAGCAAGACAGTTAAGTGAATTTTGCCTCATTTTATGACCTTTCTTACCACTGTTATCCCTGCAGTCCTTAAGTTAGTTACACAGTTGTTAAGTGAATCTGGCTTCTCCATTGATTTTGCTTGTCAGAAGGTCACAACAGGGGATCACGTGACCCTGAGACACTGCAACTGTCATAAATATGACTCAGTTGCCAAGTGTCTGAATTTTGACCACATGACCATGGGATGTTGGTCTGGATGACTTGATGCCGCTAGTTTGACGCAGCCAGCTGGGGACAGCCTTCTCGCCACCAAGTCCCCTCTGCCAACTTCCTGACACCATCTCCTTTTTAAATGTAAGTAAAAAGATTTGTTTTGAGTTGCATTCAAATCCTTCCCCGTGCATTTGGATGGAGAGTCACAGCAATGTTCCCCCCAAAACTGACACCGATGCTGTGAAAGGAGTAATGCTGAGGAGTTTTTTTTCAGTTTGAACTCCATACTTTCCTATCCATGCAGCCCCATTTTTGTGGTGCATCAGACATGCAGCTAAATGCAGGTGTAAACTCTGCAATCTTCTTGACCAGCAAGGATTTGAATGCAACTCAAAACAAACCTTTTTAGTTTTTTAAAAAACTGAAATCCCACCCCATTGCTTCCCAAATCTACCCTTATTTTCAGAGCAGGACCCCTGCAAACATGGCTTTAAAAAAAAAGTTTCAGGGCGGTGGGGGCTTCCCAGTTTAACACCCCCCCCCACACACACACACTATTGCCTGCAACTCCACTCTCCACCCATCGCTGTCCTCCTCTGACAGTCCACTTGCCCGTCCAGTGCTCTATCCAGTGCCTGCAGCGAGTTATCCAATTTTTAGTGTTGAGATGTCCTGCAAAGAGATGGTCGCAGCAAGTTGGCAGAGGGGACTTGACATTGGCAAGAAGGCTTCCCCCAGCTGGCCACATCGAGTCCCATTCTTTAGGTATGCTGCAACAGTTGTGTGAAAAGCAATCATAAGTCACTTTTTTCAGTGTCATTGTACCTTCAAACGGCCACTAAATCATTCGATTGTAGGTTGAGGACTACTTGTATACCCTGACGATGCCCTGCTGGCATTAAATATTAGGAAAGTGATATGCATAACTGCAGCCTCTAGATTATAAAATACATTTTTTTTTAAATTTTGCCTAAGATTGTAAAAAATTGTTCTTTTTTTTTCTGTTGCTGTGTTGGGGAAAAATTGCCTTTTCTAAAGCCAGTTGCTTCCCTTTCCAGGACCTGCCAAATGCCATGAATGCTGCTGAAATCACAGACAAACTAGGATTGCATTCTCTCCGCCACAGAAACTGGTACATTCAGGCCACATGTGCCACCAGTGGAGATGGTCTCTATGAAGGACTGGACTGGTTGTCCAATCAGCTCCGAAACCAGAAATGAACCCCTGAATTAATCCTCTTTTCTCCACCCCTCTTCCTCCTCTTCCTCACTTTAGTCTAATGTGGCAAACCCATGCTACTTTGTAGTATTGAGTGCCAGAAATTGTTTTCATCTTTTCTCATCCACAGGAATGTCCTTCACACTGTACATGTGGCAAAAACCAAGCCCGAAAAAAACACTTTAGGGTGGTTTTTTTTTCTTATTTAATGTAAATAGTTCTTGTTTTCCCCCATGAGGCAGTTTCTGGTACTCCTATGCAATATTATCCAGCTTTTTTTATGATAAAGGTTAAAAAAATTACTTTGAGCGGATTCAGAAAAAAAAGGTTGACAGAAATCTGGTTTTGTTTGTGTCATGTGTCTGTGAACTAGTTCTGAACATGATCCCTCTCGGCTTGCAGATCTGGGCTGAGGCCTGATTTCTGCAGCCATGTTTTTAAGCCTGGGGATGAGTTTCTTTTCAGAAGATGGGTGGCGGGAAGGAAAGGGGGACCACATGAACCCAGGACCCTGTGTGATTTGTGCAACAACATGAAAAATACCAGCAGTTTCCCTTGCTCCAGATTGTAGAATTCTTGGTCTTGTTTCTGTTTTTGACAACCTTTTTGTGTTTGGAGGCGGATGGGAGACTTTCCCCCAGAGTTAGAATGAAGTCAGTTGCAGATTAATGAGAAATTGTGACACACACACACACACCTTTAACTGCCTCTTAGATTTGTATTTTTAAAAAATTCCCCTCCAGCCTACGAGTGCCATCTTTATCTTCCTCTCTGTCACTGGGGAGTGTAGCTGCTTCAAAAATCCTTGAATTTCTCCAGCCTAGAATTATTTCCGAAGATGATCTTCTTGCATTGATGTCACAACAGCTGGCCCACCTCAGCAAGTACTATACTTAAATAAGAAATGCCACACAAGCTTGTTGCATCCGGGGGAGAATATTGAAAATATGAGTGTTTGAAAATCGGGTGCCTTCCATTCTTAAACGTGTCAGATCCATTTTTGGGACATGAGAAACGCCCTTTTTACATCACTCATTCTGCATGTTTGAGATTTGTCATCCCAGATAACTCTTTAACTTTGATTTGTTTTTTCTTTTGGATTTTGATAAGTAAAAAAAAAACAAGCTGCAGCTGTTGCAGCTTGAGGAAAAACACGATCAGAACTGGTTTGTTTGGTGGTGTGGACAAGAAAAAAAATTGTTTGCTTTCAATACAGTAAACTGTTTTGTATACTTGTTTTCAGTTATTTCAACAAACAAGCACTATAATTACAGTTATTAGAATAAAAATCTCTTGAGTATTCCTCTGAGGTGTGGGGTTTGGTTTGTTCTCACGCTCGGATCTGCATCCGCATGGTCACCATTTGCAACGTTCCCAGCCAGCTTTCAACAAAGTCAATGGGAGAAGCTGGATTGGCTTAAGAACCCCCTCATTCACTTAACAACTGCAGTGATTTGCTTAACTACCATGGCAGAAAGGTCCTAAAATCAGGCATGACTCCCAACAATCACTTTACTTAATGATGGACATTCTGATCTCAATTGTGGTCATAAGTTGAGGACTACCTGTAATTGGGTGTACGAGCACCATTGGTCTCTGGCAGACCAGATGCTTTTTATCTATGAAAAGTCCTTCTGCCAGCAACCATTCGTTTTTAATTAAAGATGCAAACTTATAAGGTTTGGCTGAGTAAATGGCTGACAGGAAGCAGGAATCACATCAAAAGGAAATAAGGAAAATATCAAAAATTATTTTTTTCTCTCTGCTACTCACATGCAACCATAAAAATTGAAACCCTCATTAGCATGATGGACAAATAAGCCCTTAAAATGGCCCTGGCACTCTAGTGAAGAAAATAGCTTCTAGGCCAGCATACCACACAGGTTGGAGTAGAAGACCTCCAAGGTCCCTTCCAACCCGATTCTATGTTCTAAAATGAAATCTGAAGTACAGTAGTTTCCCTTCATAGAAACACCCCACTTTGCTAGTAGAAGAGAAATTAATTTCCTGGTGGGGTTAGCAGGTATGTTTTCATCCCCAGTTCTCTGGGTGTAAATGGTATCAAGTGTGGTTTGACAAAATCTGCCTGCTGTTGACTAAGCCATCATTTAACCATGGTTGTGGGGTCCTCTGTGCTCTCTGAGCTTGGTGGTTTTCTTGCAGATGTTTCAGAGATTTATGGCCCTGCCAGGATCCTCTTGTAAAACAATTTGTTGAGTGAAAAGCATCCCTGATGTGCAGGACAGGGAGACACATATCAATTATCTTGCAATTAAAAGCAAGGGGAAACAACCCCAAAGTGATACTTCTCTCCCAATTTAAAAAAAAAATCTGTTCAGTTTTCTTTCTTTCTTTTTCTTTCTTTTTTTCTTTCCTCTTTTTCTCTCTCTTTTTTTCTTTCTCTCTCACTTTCTCCTCTCTCTCTCTGTCTCCAAAGTCTTTGGAGCTGTTGATGCAAGGCTGAAACATACTATGATAAAAACCTCTCCCCCCTTTGTAAACTATGGGAGGGGGGGTTTCCTAACCTTTAGTCAACCCCTGTTTTTCAGGCAAATAGCAGTGAGCCTGTTTGGGGCTAGAAAGATTGCAGCTGTGGCAGAGAAGGAATTTTTTCCTTAAGCGCATTCACAAACACAGACATAGTCTCTTTCACCTTCTGGGCTTCTAAAATCAATTAGAAAATTTTGTGTGGTACTCACCTCCTTTCAAGCAGCCGTTGAATGATGAAACCTCAAGGCTTTCTTTATTACCCCTGTGCCACCCGGGCAGGGTCTGTAGAGCTTACCCACTGGTAAAGGAACCTGTCACTCGCAGGGTAGTTGCTCTCCAGGCCCGGTCCAGTGGGTGGGTTAGCTGGGAGTCCTTTCGTTGGTCGCCAGAATTGTTAGAAGGAAAAGATCAGGGCTCGCTTTTCAGCCGGGAGATCACTTGGCAAAGAGGGGGGGCGGGGGGGGGGGGAATGAGGCACTGTCACTTTAAATTGAAAAGCCAAGAAGCAGCTGCTGGGAAGGAGGTTTTTAATTGCAGAAGTAACATGACATTCAGTTTTCTGGGTCAACTGAACAAACTGGATAAGAGGAAGGATTCTTATATGATTCTATGTTTTTGAAGTTTTGGGGTTTGTGCAATATGGCCTTTGTGTTTCTAAAAGGGTTTAGGCAATTCCTATTGTGGCTAACTGACTTTCATCCTGTGTTGGGTCTTGAGTGGGGGCTGCTTATTCTGATTCTACTACTCTGATTTTCTGAGCTGCCAAATCTTGCCATTGGGAGATTTCGAAATATCCTGTCTTGAATGCTTTTTCTATGGATCTGTTTGCCTGCTTGTGAATAGAGCCAAAAGTCCAGCTTCCACTTTCTATAGCCGTGATGGTGAACCTGTGGCATGCATGCCAGTGGTGGCACGCAGAGCCCTCTCTGTGGGCACACGTGCTGTTGCTGGCTGGTCTTCTGGTTTCCAGCACCTGCAAGCATGCCAGCCAGTTGGCCTTCACACGCGCCGGAGTGCCAGAAACCTAAAGATCAGCAGTATGCGCACTGGCCACATGGTCTTTGGATTTCTGGCATACCAGCGTGTGTGAAGACCAGCTGGCCGGCACGCATGCACATGCCAGAAAACCAAAAACTCGGCTGCTGTTCAGGTTTTTGGCACACATGCACACATGCTAGGTGCTGAAAAGGTTCACCATCACTGTAGGCTCATTATCGCTAAGTACCGGTAGCTGTTTTCTTGCTACAAAGTTTCCTTTAGGCAGGTGGCCAGAATGTGGAATGAGCCTCAGGCAGGTTTCTTTATTAGCAGCTTGATTTTTCCTTTCTTTTCTGAGATCCTTATCTTATCTTATATATCTTCTCTATATAAATAAAAAGTTAACTATGAGTTTGTTCAAAACCGCTAATCTCAGAAACTACTGCACCAATCGCCACCAAATTTTCACACGTTCCTTACAAGTGCAGCACCAATGATATGTACAGATTGTGTGGATGGCACACCGGTGCCAGGTACACGCCACACAAATGTAAAACTGCAGCTCTTCTGTGTGTTTTGTTCAATCACCCCCCTCCCCTTCGCGGCCCCTCCCAACCGACCGCTCACGTCACTTGCACGAGCGATGGAGCGGTCTGAGTCATATCCGCAACGGTCGCCTCCTCAGCGGCCTCTCTCTCAACCACTGCTCCCCCCTCCGCCAACTCCCCCCCCCCACAAAGGCACTGCCGAGTCAGCGGCCTCTCCTCCGCTGCTGCCGTCGCCCCCCCGCCAACTCCTCCCGCCCCAAGGCCGCTGCTGAGTCAGCGGCCTCTCTCTCCTCTCTAGGTAGGTAGGTAGAGGGATAGAGGGAAAAATACAGTAGGTAGGTAGGTAGCTAGAGGGATAGAGAGAGAGAGGGAGAAATACAGTAGGTAGGTAGGTAGGTGTGGGTGTGACGTCCCGACCCCCATGAATTAGTCAAGACACAAGGCTTGTCTCGGGATGAGGGGTCCAGATCTGACTTCGGGACACTCATTTATTAGGAATCAAATGGGAGGTTACAAAGGCAATCAAACAGCACAAGGCTGGTTAACAATTTAACAAAGACAATCCTTATTTCTGCTGACTTGTAACTTCTTCAGGTGAGATGGCCAAAGGTAGTAGAGAACAATGAAAGCTATCCTTCCTTAATCCATGTATGTTGTTTCAACTGCTATGGCAGTCTGCACGTTTGCCAAGGGAAGTGCAAAGTTCCTTTATCCCATATATGGACTTGTTTTTCATTCAGAGTTCTGTGGAAAGTCCCTTTCACATAATAGTTCAATAGTTCAAAACATGGCGCTGGTTTGGCTCAAACATTATTCCCACATCTCCTCCTTTTTTTTATTTCTTTGTTAGCGAATGTTGTTATTTCTTGTAGTTGCTCCTGGGATGATGCATACATGATATTTTTATCCCTTCCAGGTATTAATCCTTTACACATAGCAATCAGTGATGGCAAACATTGAATACAACAACATAGTAGCACCAAAACCACTATGATCATGATTATTGTGGACAATATTGAGCGTATCCAGGACCCATCAGGTAACCAGGACCATAAGGCTCCCCATATGTCTACGGCACCTGAGCCGTCCCCACGCAGCGGATTGTTCCTAATCATGTCTTCCATGGTTTGTACCATGCGAGTGATATTTATCTTATGATCATGTATGTACACACAACAGTGGGAATGTATAAGAGCACAAACACCTCCTTTAGCTGCTAATATAATATCCAAAGCATATCTATTTTGCAAAGCAACAGTTCTTACTTCATTTAACTCTTCATTTACCAATTTCAAAGCTTTAACAGTCTGATTAAACATTACAACAGTCCAATTATTTAAAATGTGTAGATCTCTATAATTCATAGCTACTCCTAAAGGTGGTATTACCGCCCTACCAATTTGAGTCCATGTATTTCCTCCCAATGTCAAGTCTGATTGTATTTCCCTCTTATTCCGTATTCTTACATTTGGCAATTTCTCTACTTTATACATAGCTGGCACAATATATCCTAATGTACAAATTCCTGTCCAATTAGCAGGCCACATCTGATATCCCTGATTACCATAATTTTACATTTTTCCATATTTCCCAAAAATCTCCCATTACCCTCTCTTTTCATACAAAAATAAGCTAAACCCCCCAAATGCACTTTTACAGCAACCACAGATGTATTTTTTACTTTATAATCTACATAAACTTTTGGGTCCAAATATGGTGGCTTGGTTGTATTAGTCTACATGTCCTGGTCCCATGCTGTCTTATTCAAAGGCACGGCATGAGTAACGACTCCAGTAGTTGCATCAGCGGGGATTCTCATGCAAATCCAGCAGTTTGACATATTTAATGACTTCACTGTCATTCGTATATCCTTCATATATCTATTATCATACCAAAAATCTGTTCCATCTTTTGATATATGTTGATGCATCTTACTCAAGCTCCCGCTCAGATTTAGGATGATAAGGCCGTACACAACGCCCAGGAATCCACAAAACTTTTCCTTCACCTTCCACAGCTGCATATCCACAGCCCCACGTAATTAATTTAAAGGGTTCTTTCCAGGCTGGATCAGGTAACACTCGAATCCAAACCAACGGTCTTATATCTGTGGATTGAGAAGAAAACAAGTGTTCTGCTGCCGTAGCTGCAGGTGTGCCAGTTAAATTTAAAAAATTCAAGGTATATAAGGCAATATTTAGGGTGTTCTGAATACCAGGCAAACCAGGGCAATTTCCCCTTTCTTTTTTATATATTTTTTCAAACATCCGTTTCAACGTTCCATTTGCACGCTCACAGATTGCCTGACCTTGGGAATTATAAGGTAAACCAAATTTGTGAACAATTGACCAGGTATGACAAAATTCCGCAAAATTCTTACTAATATACGCCGGGCCATTGTCCGTTTTTAATTCCATGGGTTTGCCTAATACAGAAAAGGTCCGAATACAATGATTAATCACATGTTTTGTGGCTTCCCCTCGCTGGGGGGTAGCCATGATGAATCCAGAATATGTATCAATTGTAACATGTAAATATTTCCATGGAGCAAAAGATGCAAATTGCGTTACATCCATTTGCCAAATGGAATCCTTTTCCGTGCCCCTGGGATTTACTCCCATAGGAATGGACGAAGCAATTTGACTACAAGTAGCACATTGTTGTATTATAGCAGTTGCTTCTCCCATGGTTATGCCAAATTCTTTTACTAAAGCCTTTGCATTCTGATGAAAATAACTATGGCTGTCCCAAGGCTTTACTTCAGCCATATTTACCTGTGTACCTTCATCAGCTTTTTTGATTCCCTTCCGTGAGAATTCCCGGAAAGGGCTGATGACTGCGCATATGTCCCACAAAATATTGGTGACATCTAGTTTCCAATAATTGCTGTAGGGATAAAAACAATCCCGTCAAGTTTGCATCCAAACCCGGAGACAGGTAAGCCCAGGGCAGGATTAAGATCAAATTATAAACATATAAACTATATAATAAATTAAATTGTTCCTTTTGATGTAGTTGGAAAGCTAAAATTGTTGCAGCCAATTCTGCTCTTTGAGCTGATTTTTGGGGTGGAGTTATTTTTGTAACCCAATTCCCATGATTTTGCCAAACACAAGCCCCATAGGTTTTTCCTCCATCAGCAAAAACTGTTTTTGCCTGTAGAGGAATCTTTGATTCCAAATTACTAAATACCAATGGTGTATTTTTAAATATAGCTAATCTTGGATCAGCTGGTGGATGACAGGAAAATTCTCCCATCCAATGTTCTAGTGCAATTTGTAAATTCTCATTTTGACTAAGCATTGTCTCCCATATATTTAATGCAAAAGGTATGTATATGACTACTGGTTCTATCCCTCCTATTTTTACACACCTTGTTCTTCCTTTGGTAATTAATGTGTACAATACTCGACTAGGTGTATTGACGGATTTGGACGGTGTATGACTCAGGTGAATCCACTCCAAAATATAAACCTTTTTATCCTTTTCCTGAATAACAATTCCTGTAGGCAAACGTTCCATGATAATGATCAGTTTTAATGGTTCATTATCCAGGCATCTATCAGTCCATACTTCATTAATTCTCCCCTCAATCACCTTTACTAATTGTAACTGTTCTTTATTTAACTTTATAATATCCCCAGGATTCTTACCTTCTTTTAATGCTGCAAACAAAGGTCCTAATTCTAAGGTAGACAATCCCAAATAGGGTCTAATCCAATTCACATTTTCCATTTGATAAGCTTGACTACAAACTACCGAGCAAGCTTGAATTAATTCAGCCAATTCTCTTTGTCCAGAGGCTACAAGCGGACGAAGAATTCGTTTACAATCTTCATTCGCATTTTCCACTGCCAATTTATTTAACAATTCATCTATAGCCACCTGGTTGTCAATTTGCTTCTCAATAGCTGCTTTTAATTTATCTATAAAGGTTGAATAGGGTTCTCCATTTGCTTGTTTAATAAGCGTGAAACTACGCCCTGCTCCAGGGGTATCTTCTAACTTTGCTACTGCAATTTTAATTTCCTTTAAAGTTCTCAAAGGTAATGGCTTCCAAACTGCTGATTCAGTTGTCCATCCATTTCCACAGTTACTGGAAATGCTTCTGGAGTGAGCTCTAACATTTCTCCTGGTGTCATTTCTCCTTGTTTAAGAGCTTCTTCTAACGAAGCTGTCACAGAATCTTTTACATTAGATTTCATTAATGATTCTGCGGGAGCACTTGGTTCTGTTATTAAGGACGGATAAAGTGAATTAATTTTTGGAATCAAATGCCCATGATTTGCCAAATTAACTTCTACTGGATTTTGTGGATAAAATTTTACCTCAGAATACGCTGGCAATGCCCCATCAGGAACTATAGATGCTAAAGGTTGTTCCTGAGTTTCAATTGCTTCCATAATTGATCTCCAAGTTGTTAATATGTGTGACGGAGCCCTAGGATTTTGATGAAAAACTGTACCTAGTTTTCTCCAAGTTTCAGATTTTACACTTCCTTCTAATGAATAAGATGGTACATTCTCCCAAGCATACTCTAACAAAGTTTTAATATCTCCCTCCGTTACTTGCTGAGCTTTCCCATTATGCTTAGAAAAAAAATAATTTCGTCTAGTTATCCCTCTTATTTCCTTGACGTGCTCTGACTGAGCTTTAGAGAGATCGCCGCCCATACTTACGTAGAATCAGAGTCGTCCCGTGACAAACTGATGAGAGCTCTCTTCCAAGTCCTGGCGAAAGTATAGGCAGAAGACGGACGCACAGAAATTCCTCCAAGGGTCCTCAGTGGTCTTCCTATCACGTCGGGGTCACCACTTGTGGGTGTGACGTCCCGACCCCCATGAATTAGTCAGACACAAGGCTTGTCTCGGGATGAGGGGTCCAGATCTGACTTCGGGACACTCATTTATTAGGAATCAAATGGGAGGTTACAAAGGCAATCAAACAGCACAAGGCTGGTTAACAATTTAACAAAGACTACAAGAAATCAAGGCCCAGAGGGCAGAAAATATCAACTTTAAAAAGGAATTATTGGACACACGGAAACAAGTGCTGGAGAACACACAGAAGAATGAAGAACTGGAAGGGGGGCTAAGGGAGAGATTTAAAATGTTACTAATGAGGTTGTGGAAATAAATGGGCATGTGTCTAGGATTGATATGGAAAGGATGACATATTTTTTGAGATTTCAGAATGTTTCTGAGGAAACTGGTGAATGTCTCCCTGAACTCATGAGCACAATTATAGCAGACTATTTACATAAACCTAAGGATGAGATCGGGGGGACATTGACCTAGCCTACAGAATAAACTCTGCATATGCCAGGATAAATGAAGTACCCAGAGAGATACATGTTAAATTTGTTAGAAGGTCAACCAGAGAGGAAATCTTGAAAGTGCAAAGAGGAGGTCCGTTAATTTACCAACAAAAGGAGGTTGCCATCCTGAAGCAGATCCCAAGAAAGATTAGAGAAGCAAGAAGGAAATTTTCCTTCTTGTCCAAAAAATTGTTTGACCACGGGATCTGGTTCAGGTGGGTGACGCCCGAAGGGATGCTGGTGTTCTGGGAAGGAGGAAGAGTGAGGATTAAAACATTTGCTGAGGCGGAAGCCTTTCTTAAAAAACATTCCTCTGTCCTGGGGGAAGATCCAGGGGGGGCAGGGGGGGCCACGGCCCCGCCCGCTGGGGGCCTGGAAGGAGAGATAGAAGATACAATTGCCAAGAGACTTAGATCTAAAAAATAACTTTGCCTTGATTTTTTGAATAATATTGTATAATATAACATGTGCATCTGGATTTTTGTAAATGACTGACAGCATAGAACTGAGAACTTAGAAATATGTACTTGCTTTCACTTTGTAGTGTATGGAAAATGTTTTTTATTAATGATCTATTTTGATGTCCCGGTAGGGCCGACGACTTTGACGTGAATGTTCTCAAAATTTCTTTGTATCCCTTACCCTATCCTATTGAAAAACTGTAAAACCAATAAAACTTTTTCAATATAAAACAATTTAACAAAGACAATCCTTATTTCTGCTGACTTGTAACTTCTTCAGGTGAGATGGCCAAAGGTAGTAGAGAACAATGAAAGCTATCCTTAATCCATGTATGTTGTTTCAACTGCTATGGCAGTGTGCACGTTTGCCAAGGGAAGTGCAAAGTTCCTTTATCCCATATATGGACTTGTTTTTCATTCAGAGTTCTGTGGAAAGTCCCTTTCACATAATAGTTCAATAGTTCAAAACATGGCGCTGGTTTGGCTCAAACATTATTCCCACAGGTAGGTAGAGGGAGAGTGGGGGAGAAATACAGTAGGTAGGTAGGTAGAGTAAAAGAGGGAGGGGACGGAGAGGGAGGGGAAACCAAGGAAGAGAAGGAAGGTGGTCGCTGAGAGGGTCTATGAGGGGAAACATTCATTTAACCAAACTTGGCCACAACAACGCGTGGCGGTTATATTAGTGACTAATATTTTATTTGGGGAAATGAAAAAAAAAGCCGGACTTCACGGGCAGCACCCAAACCCGCAGCTGTTGCAACTAGCCGTGTGGCACATGAGCGGGCTTTGTTAACTCAACTGCATTTTTCGGACAAGGTCATTTCTACCATTCAAGCCGCCCGCAGGCCTTCTACGACGCGCATCTATGAGGCGACTTGGCGTACCTTCTGCAGATGGTGTAGGTTGTCTGGTGCTGACCCCCTTGCGTCTGTACCGTTGGTTTTGGACTTCCTCCAAGATGGATCGTGGGTTACTTCCCAACACCCTCCGGCGACAGATCGCGGCACTCTCTACCGTCATCGGGGATGGGCAGGGTCATTCCCTTTCCCACCATCCGGGAGTTCGTGCCTTCTTGAAGGGTGCAACCAACCTGTGCCCTCCAATGGTCCACCGTTATCCTACTTGGGACCTGCCTCTGGTGCTCCAGGCTCTAACAGCCTCTCCATTTGAGCCCATTCGTGACGTTTCTCTCCGGCTTTTGACTTTCAAAACTGTGTTCCTCGTGGCCATCACCTCCGCACACCAGGTGTCGGAGTTAGCGGCGCTCTCGGTGCGTAGCGACCTTTGTATTTTCCATCCTGACCGGGTCGTGCTACGTTTGGACCCGACCTCCACTCCCAAGATCAATTCGCTATTCCACAGGTCGCAGGAACTCGTCCTCCCTGACTTCTGCCCGCACCCTTCGCATCCTCGGGAGCGAGATTGGCATCATCTCGATGTTCGGCGTACTCTTCGCTGCTATGTCAAGCGCACTGAACCTTTCCGGAGGACAGAAGCACTCTTTGTGTCCTTTCAGCCAGCCACCATGGGCCATAGAGCATCGGCGAACACCATTGGCCGGTGGATAAAAGCGTGCATTGCCCTTGCCTATGACAGTCAGTCGCGCCGAGCACCCAGGAGGATATTGCCCCATTCCACCAGAAGTGCGGCTACTTCGGCGGCTTGGGCCACCAGAAGTGCGGCTACTTCGGCGGCTTGAAGATATTTGCAGGGCCGCAACGTGGTCATCGCTGTCGCCGTTTATCCGGCATTACAGAGTGGACAAGTTCGCATCGGCGGATGCGTCATTTGGGAGACGGGTGTTGCAACAGGTGGTCCCTAGTTCTGATCCATCTGGCCAGCCTCGCCCCCGCCCCTAACTTCATTGCTCTGGCATGTCCCGTGATTGGATTCCCAGAGCAGTGCCCAGGAGAATGACCGTTGACTTACCTGAACGGTCCTTCTATGGGCGCTGCGAAGGGAATCCAAACCCGCCCTCGGCTTCGGCTGACTGGGCCAGGACTGATTTGTGGACTTATTTACCAGACTTGTCATCTTATTACGGAAACTGCTACGCCTCTTACACCGGCTGAACTTCGTACGAAACTGAGGGTGAGTCCAGTCAGAGGAGGCGTGGCCAGTGTTAATTAACTCAGTCTCGATAGGCTAATGGACAAAGTTAACCCGTGATTGGATTCCCTTCGCAGCGCCCATAGAAGGACCGTTCAGGTAAGTCAACGGTCATTCTCCCTCTCTGTCTCTCTCTCTATCCACATACCTACCTACCTACCTACTGTATTTCTCCCTCTCTCTATCTCTCTACCTACCTATTGTATTTCTCTCTCTCTCCCTCTATCCCTCTACCTACCTACCTACCTACTGTATTTCTCCCTCTCTCTATCCCTCTACCTACCTACCTACCTACCTACCTACCTACCTACTGCATTTCTCCCTCCCTCTCTGTATTCCTCTACCTACCTACCTAAAACGCCAGTTTCTATAATGATTATATGGGTTTAACTTCAAATGTTTCTAAAGCATGACGCACATTATTTAAAATGATAGGCACCAGCACAGTGAGGGCAGGGGGGATGAAAAGACACCAGTCCCCCAAAAAAATCTCCAATATTTTATTCCCTTGTGAAAAAACCTCAGATGAGACCAGGAAACTCATACATCTCTTATTTATAGCTACTGCTTTTCCTGCAACTGTGCGTGTTTAAAGGCTCCAGAAACCTTACTTCATCACACCGCCTTATTATAAAGCTGAGCGGAAGCACTCATGGAAGAGCGTTGTAAAGATTTCACTGGGAGTTTTTGTTTCGGGCTTCTCTGGAGCCTCAGGGCCAGTCTGCTGCGCCATCTCAGACTTGCACATACTGTACAGTACATAAGATGGGCGAAGACTTCTCGTTGGTGACGTCGGCTTTCCCTGACAATCTCAAGCTTCAGTATGGCGCAGAGTTCCTCCTTTGTCACGCCAAGAGCCCGGCGTTCATTTCCATGTCTGTGCAACTCCTACGTCGCTAGAAGACACAGCGGCTACCAAAAACGTCGTCTCGCCAGGTTGGAAACTTGGTGGACAATTTCAAGGTCTTCTAAAGGGGTGCGGCGGTTCTTGAGGACCACCGTAGTTCCTCCCTGGGTTTTACCGGGGGACAACCTGGAGGTCTTTCACCGGCTCTTCACAAAAGAAAGCCCACCTGCTGTCAAGTTGTAGCGTGCAGCATCAGTCCGGCAGCCGTCTACAGAGAGGGGGCGATCTTCCACCTATGCCTTTGTCTCCTCTCTTGCGGTGGACAGCGAAAGTGAAAGCCGGGTGTGGCTCCGTCCTGCTTGCTGCGGCTGGAGGAAACCATCGAAGCATGACAGGCTGTGGGCTGGGCGGGTCCGCGCTCCGGATCTCCTCCTCCTTCCTTCCCCCCCACAGGTCTTTCCCTTTGGCCTGCGAGAGGATCGTCGCGGCAAGAAAGCGGATCACCGTTTTCTTGTTCAAAATGTGACGTTGAAAGCGCGGGGGAAGGGTGTCAGCACACGCTGCTGCACACATGCGTGACACAGCATAAGAAGCAGCCGGGTGGGGGGAGCTAAAGGGAGGAAAATAACTCTGGAGCGCCGCACTTTTACATTTGCGTAGCGTGCACATGGCACAGGTGTGCCATCCACACAATCTGTACATATGATTGTTACTGTATTTCTTAGGAAGATTGTGTGAAAATTTGGTGGCGATCCCTGCAGTACTTTCTGAGATTAGCGGTTTTGCACAAACTATTGTTAAATTTTTATTTATATAGATTGTTGTTGTTGTAACAGCTTGAAGACTAAATATATTTATACTTTGCCCTACATTTTTGTAACCCTCAGCCCAGAGGTGGGTTGGTCCTGGTTCGGCTGAACCAGTAGTGGAATTTCGGCCTGGGTTGCAGAACCGGCAGCGACCCAGGCTCACCATGCCCCCGAACCAGTTCCCCAATCTCTTATGCTGCTGCTGGCATGTTTCTGCACATGCGCAGAACAATATTTAGTCAACTGTGCATGCACTAGCAATGCGTGGCCGGTGCGTGTGCAGCGAACCAATACCAAACAGTATAGGAACCCACCCCTGCCTCAGCCTATTTCTTCTGGAGTTGGCATAATTCCCCAAAATTCCTTGATCTAAGAAAAATCACAGCTAGAATATATCTTTAGCTTGGCAGTGGCCGACACCTTTCAGTCTTCTCAACAGTGATGAACATGCTGAGCTGATCCCAATGATTTAATTTCATGACAGGATCTGTAATTACCTGTAATTACTGTAATTAACCTGTAATTACAAGAACTGTGGCTGATTCTAAAATCAGCTGACAGTCTCAACTACACAAAAAAAAACCTCATGATCCGTTTGCATTCCTCCATTCTTAGCTTGGCATGATGAACTTAAGAAGGTTTTTTTTTTGCAACCTGAAAGAATATCTTGCTTGGGATCTACCCGATTCCCAAGCAGATCTTTAGAACTTTAAATTCTACATGACCGATCAGTAGCTAACACCTTTACATCACTTGGGGGGTGGGGGGGGGGGCACACATGACAACTCTGATAATTCCATATTTGCACCTGGCACTTGAAAACTATCGATTTGCACTGACCAGTTAGCATCGTTAAATCTTATATTCATTAAAGGTATTTAGGTCAAGATACTTTTGGAAAACGACGCTTTTGGGAAGCAGTGCCAATGGACAGAGGGAGATCAATGTCCCATCTAGAAAAAGGATATGGAATTTTGTACGCTTAACTATCAAAGTAATGACATAATGGGTAAATCTGGTTTGTTTTACAAGGACTGATCAATCGTCTGAATCCGTGCCATGCCACCTCTTGACTGGGAAAGATTGTAGGGATCCTTCCCATGTCCGTTTCCGGGACTCTAAAGCTCTGCCTTTAGAAAACGGGGACTGGCTCCGACTTCACCATCCATAATCACCTCTTTTCGGTCTGGAAGGAGGTGATCACGTATTGCGTTGACACCAGTTGGAGGGTGGCTGCGATGCTTGCTCCGGGGTCAAGGGTCTATCCCTCCAGCAAGGATCCAGAGAGGGTCTTAGTTTTCTATGGAGAGCAACACGGCAAAGTCAGGTCATGCAATTCACAGACAGGATGCCAGCCCTTCAAGGTGGACCAAACTAGAAAACCAACATCATGGAGGCTAATGCTACTTTTATTATAAAGTTACTAGCTGTACCTGCCACGCGTTGCTGTGGCCATGTTTGGTTAAATGAAAAAGTTTCCCCTCATAGACTCTCAGCGACCCCCTTCCTTCTCTGCCTCAGTTTCCCCTCCCTCTCCCTCCCCTCCTTCTCTTACTCTACCTACCTACCTACCTACTGTATTTCTCCCTCTCTCTCTATCCCTCTACCTACCTACCTACTGTATTTCTTCCTCTATCCCTCTACCTACCTACCTACTTACCTACATACCTACCTAGAGAGAGAGGAGAGAGAGGCCGCTGACTCGGCAGCGGCCTTGTGGGGGGGGGGTGTTGGCGGACAGGCAGCGGAGGAGAGGCCGCTTATTCGGCAGCAGCCATGTGGGGTGAAAGTTGGTGGGGGGGCAGCGGCAGCAGCGGAGGAGAGGCCAGCTGACTCGGCAGCGGCCTTGTGGGGGGGGAGTTGGCGGAGGGGGGGGGCAGCGGAGGAGGAGTGAGAGGCCAGTGAGGAGGTGACCGTCGCGGATATGACGCAGGCCGCTCCACCATTCGTGCAAGTGACGTGAGCTGAAAAGCGGCCGGGTGGGAGGGGCCGCAAAGGGGAGGGGAGCGAGTGAGGGAAACACACAGAAGAGCTGCAGTTGTACATTTGTGTGGCGTGTACCTGGCACCAGTGTGCCATCCACACAATCTGTATGTATCATTGATGCTGCACTTGTAAGTGTAAAATTTGGTGGCGATCGGTGCAGTAGTTTCTGAGATTAGTGGTTTTGAACAAACTTATAGTTAACTTTTTATTTATATAGATACAGGTGGTCCTCAACTTATGACCACAATTGAGCCCAAAATTTCTGAGGCAGTTAAATGAGTTGTGTCCCATTTTACAATCTTTCTTGCCACAGGTGTTAAGTGAATTACTGCAATTGTTAAGTGAATCATGCAGTCGTTAAGCAAATCTGGCTTCCCCCATTGTCTTTGCGTGTTAGAAGGTCGCAAAAAGGATCACGTGACCCCAGGACACTGCAACAGTCATAAATATGAGTCAGTTGCCAAGCATCTAAATGTTTATCATGTGACCATGTGAAAAGTGTAAAAAACAGCCATAAGTCACTTTTTTCAGTGCTTCAAACGGTCACTAAACAAACTTGTAATTTGAGGACTACCTGTATCCTGATTTGCAATTGCTTACTTAATTAGAAGAAATTGGCAAAAATTAAGTTTCAGCAGGCTAGGAACATTACTTCAAAAAGGAAATGCAGTGTTAAATGGGAGTTCCACTACTGTTGAAACAGTGAATGCTTAATTTTTTGTTAAATCTGAACTTTTGACTTCTACAAGACAGGGCAGAGGCTTTTGAACCAAAAGGCTGTTCACAGTGCCCTCCTATGCTGAATACCGTATTTTTCGGAGTATAAGATGCACCAAGGTTTTGAAGAGGCAAATTACAAAATAAAGTAGGTACTTACTTACTTACTTACTTACTTACTTACTTTATTAGATTTCTATCCCGAAGGAGACCACAATCCCTCAGACGACCGGGTGTGAATCTCTCTGCGTGAGATGGGGCCTAGGGAGGCAGTTGGGGGTGTTAGTTGTGTACCTGGCTCCTCGCTATGCAACAACAGCCCTGCCCGAGCTCCTAGAGGTAATAGCCGAGGCGGCAGTTGAGACCCCCAGACTGGTAGTCATGGGGGACTTTAACTTGCCGTCGGCGGGCGAAGCCTCTGGAGCAGCTCGGGAGTTCATGGCCTCCATGACGGCCATGGACCTGACCCAAGTAGTTTTAGGCCCTACTCACGAGGGGGGAAACACACTGGATTTAATCTTCGTCTCGGGACAGTGGAGTTGTGATCTGGGAATAGGGGATCTAGTCATCACTCCCTTGTCATGGACAGATCACGCTCTCCTTCGACTGGACTTTCCAATCGCTTCACCTCACCGCGGGGAGGCGGAACCGGATACTCCTAGATGGTTCCGCCCCAGGCTTCTAATGGACCCGGAAAGGTTCCAGAGGGAGCTTGGGCCAATTCCTGTGACCCTGCCTCGCGACTCGACTGAGGACCTAGTGGCCGCATGGTTAAGTGCGGCCGCAGGGGCCTTGGACCGAGTCGCGCCCTTGCGGCCTCTCTTGCGGCGACGAACCACCCAGGCTCCTTGGTTTACTGAGGAGCTTTGGGAGATGAAGCACCACAAGAGACGCCTAGAGAGTAGATGGAGATCCTCTCGCTCCGAAGCCGACCGAACACTAGTGAGAACCCATATTAGGGCTTACTTAGTGGCGATCAGGGTGGCCAAACGTGAGTATTGTGCCACCCTTATTGCATCCGCAGATAACCGCCCTGCCGCCCTGTTTGGGGTGACCCGCTCCCTCCTTCACCAGAGGCCGCGGGAAGCCCCTTTGCAAGGGCGAGCAGAGGAATTTGGGATTTATCTGCAGGAGAAAATCACTCGGATTCGGAATGAGCTACCCTCCATCGACAGTGGTCCTGTGGGACTGTCCGAGACTAGTCTTGAGGTTCCTTCTTGGGAGGAGTTTGACTTTGTCACCACCGAGGATATGGACAGGTTGTCAAGGAGACTTAGGGCGACCACATGTTTATTGGACCCGTGTCCCTCCTGGCTTGTACTGGCATCCTGGGAGACGACACGAGGCTGGCTCCAGGGCATTGTCAACGCATCTTTGAGTGAGGGGTCCTTGCCTGCCGTCTTGAAAGAGGCGGTAGTGAGGCCCCTCCTCAAGAAGCCGTCCCTGGACCCAGCATTGTTGGAGAACTATCGTCCGGTCTCCAACCTTCACTTTTTAGTGAAGGTTGTTGAGAGTGTGGTGGCCCAACAGTTTCCGCGACACCTGGAGGAAGTTGATTATCTAGATCCGTGCCAGTCCAGCTTCCGACCTGGTCACAGCACCGAGATGGCATTGGTCGCGTTGGTTGATGATCTCTGGAGGGCGCGGGATAGAGGTTATTCCTCTATCCTAGTCCTGTTAGACCTCTCAGCGGCTTTTGATACCATCGACCATGCTATCCTATTGCACCGACTGGGGGGGGTTGGGGCTGGGAGGCACCGTTTTGCGGTGGTTCTCGTCCTACCTCTCTGGTCGGTCGCAATATGTGTTGACGGGAGGGCAGAGGTCGACCTCGAGACCCCTCTTATGTGGGGTTCCTCAGGGGTCGGTCTTCTCGCCCCTCCTGTTTAACACAAGCCGCTGGGCGAGATCATCCGTGGTTTTGGGGTGGAGTACCATCTGTACGCTGACGACACTCAGCTGTACATATCCACCCCAGACCACCCCAACGATGCCGCCGAAGTGCTGTCCCGGTGTTTGGAGGCCGTACGGATCTGGATGGGTGGTAACAAACTCAAGCTCAACCCTGCCAAGACTGAGTGGCTGTGGTTTCCGGCACCCCGGTTCAGCCAGATTACTCCAACTCTGGCCATTGGGGGCGAAACACTGGCCCCCGTGGAGAGGGCGCGCAATTTGGGTGTCCTCCTGGATTCCCGGCTGTCCATGGAGGACCATGTGGCGGCCGTGGCCAGGGGGGCGTTTCATCAGGTGCGCCTGATGCGCCAATTGCGCCCCTTACTGGACCGGGCTGCCCTTCGCACAGTCACTCAAGCTCTCGTGATGTCTCGACTCGACTACTGTAATGCTCTCTACATGAGGCTTCCCTTGAGGTGCACTCGAAAGCTACAGTTAGTCCAGAATGCAGCCGCGTGGGTGATTACGGGAGCCACTAGATGCTCCCACATAACACCGATCCTGCGCGAGCTGCACTGGCTCCCTGTGGCCTTTCGAGTGCGCTTCAAGGTTTTGACGACCATCTTTAAAGCGCTCTGCCCCATACATCCCTTCAGCCGATCCGCTCCCACAGAGAGGGTCTTCTCAGGGTGCCGTCGGCCGGACAATGCCGACTGGCGACACCCAGGGGAAGAGCCTTCTCTGTGGCGGGTCCTGCCCTTTGGAACGACCTACCCCCTGAATTACGCACCATCACTGACCTCCGCCTCTTCCGCCAATGTCTAAAGACATATCTTTTCCAACAGGCCGGCCTAGCCTAACCTCCCATGGGGACTATTTTAGAGAGTTTTAAATTGGGTATTTTAAAATTTGGTTTTAGCATAGGATTAGAATAGTTTAATATATTTTAAATTATGTATTTATTTTTTGTATGTTTTTAAATTCCTGTGCGGCGCCCTGGGTCCTCTGTGGAGAAGGGCGGGATATAAATATAATAAAATAAATAAAATAAATAAATCCCACCCTATCTCCCAAAATGGGACTCAGGTAGGTAGATAGAGGGATAGAGAGGGAGAGAAAGAAAGAGAAATACAGTAGGTAGGGAGAGTAGGTAGGTAGGTAGATAAAGGGATAGAAAGAGAGAAATAGAGAGAGAGAAATACGGTAGGTAGGGAGAGAGAATGTGTGTGTGTAGGTAGATAGGTAGGTAGGTAGAAGGATAGAGAAATAGAGAGAAATACAGTAGGGAGGGAGGGAGAGTGTGTGTGTGTGGGGGGGGTAGGTAGGTAGATAAAGGAAGAGAGAGAGAGAGAGAGAGAGAATATATATAGAGAGAGAAATACAGTAGGTAGTTAGGGAGAGAGAGGGTAGGTAGGTTAATGTTTCCAGGTGTCCTGGAGAAGGAAATCACTGACAAACCTTAATTATTATTATTTTTGAATTGTATTCGATTTATAAACCGCACCAATCTCCGTCGAGACGGACTCTGGGCGGTGCACAGGAAAGTAAGACCACAATAAATAAATAACAACAGTATAAAAGTTAAAAAGAAATTAAATTACAAACCTGTGCTAAAATTCCCATTAAAAACCTGTCAACCATTTTCTAATTTAGCTGAAGCTCTATCGTACCTGAGTCTAAATTCTAAGCTAGTCCAGCTTGCTGAAAGAAGTATTTCTTGAGTGAGCGGCAGAAGAGGGGAAGGTCCGTGATGGTGCGAAGTTAGGGGGGCAGGTCGTTCCAGAGGGCAGCTCCTGTCACAGAGAAGGCCCTACCCCTGGGCGTCGCCAACCGGCATTGACCGGCAGTCGGCACCCTGAGGAGCCCACGGTCAGAGGGAGGTATGTGGCAGGAGGCGGTCCCGCAAGTAACTAGGCCTCGCGCAGGAGAGGTGTTACATGGGAACTTCGAGATGTTCCCGAAATCCCCCGCGCGGCCGCGTTCTGGACTAACTGGAGCCTCCGGATGCACCTCAAGGGGAGCCCCATGTAGAGAGCGTTGCAATAGTCAAGGCGGGATGTCACGAGTGCTTGAGTGACTGTGCGGAGGGCGTCCCGGTCAAGAAAGGGACGCAACTGGCGTACCAGGCGAACCTGGTAAAAAGCCCCCCTGGTCACGGCCGCCACATGGTCATCCAGGGACAGCCACGAATCCAGGAGGACGCCTAAGTTGCGAGCCCTTTCCACGGGGGCCATTGACTCGCCCCCGATAACCAGCGATGGAACTAGCTGGCTATGCCGGGACGCCGGAAACCACAGCCACTCGGTCTTGGACGGGGTTGAGCCGGAGTTTGTTACTTCCCATCCAGAGCCACACAGCCTCCACACACCGGGACATCACTTTGACAGCATCGTTGGGGTGGTCGGGGGTAGATATGTACAGCTGAGTATCATCAGCGTACTGATGGTACTTACCCCACAACCACGGATGATCTCACCCAGCGGCTTCATGTAGGTGTTGAACAGGAGGGGCGAGAGGACTGACCCCTGAGGCACCCCACATGTTAGGGGCCTCGACGTCGACCTCTCTCCTCCTGTCAACACGAATTGCGACCGACCGGAGAGGTAGGAGGAGAACCACTGTAATACAGTGCCCCCCAATCCCAACCCCTCCAGTCGGTGCAATAAGATACCATGGTCGATGGTATCAAAAGCCGCTGAGAGATGTAACAGGACCAGGATAGAGGAATAACCTCTATCTCTGGCCCTCCAGAGATCATCGACCAACGCGACCAATGCTTTCTCCGTGCTGTACCCGGGGCGGAAGCCGGACTGGCGCGGGTCTAGATAAGCAGTTTCCTCCAGGTGTCGAGGGAACTGTTGTGCCACCACACTCTCAACAACCTTCGCAAGAAAGTGAAGGTTGGAGACCGGACGATAATTAATTAACAGCACTGGGTCCAGGGAAGGCTTCTTGAGGAGGGGTCTCACCACCGCCTCTTTCAAGACGGCAGGCAAGAACCCCTCACTCAAAGAAGCGTTCACTATTTCCTGGAGCCAGCCTCGAGTCACCTCCCAGGAGGCCAGTACCAACCAGGAGGGACACGGGTCCAATAAACGTGGCATTCAGCTGCCTCGGCAACCTGTCCATGTCTTCGGAAGAAACAAAGTCAAACTCATCCCACAAAATGGTCTCAAGACCCGGCTCGGACGATCCGCCCAGATCCATTGGAGTGGAGGTCAAGTCGTCCCGGATCCGAGCGATTTTATCCTGCAGATAAGTTCCAAATTCCTCTGCTCTGCCCTGCAAAGGAGCTTCCCGCGGCCTTTGATGGAGAAGGGAGCGGGTCACTCTAAACAGGGCGGCAGGGCGGTTATATGCGGATGCGATAAGGGTGGCGAGATGAGTACGTTTCGCCATCCTTATCGCCACAAGGTAGGTCCTTAAATAGGACCTCGCCTGTGTTCACTCGGATTCGGAGCGAGTAGATCTCCACCTGTTCTCTAGGCGTCTCTTGCGGCGTTTCATCACCCTCAGCTCCTTCGAAAACCAAGGAGCGAGGGTGGATCGGCGCCGCGTGAGAGGCCGCAAGGGCACGACCCGGTCCAAGGCCCCCGTGGCAGCGCTATTCTATGCTGCCACTAGGCCCTCAGTCAAGCCGCGGGTTAGGGTTACAGGTATAGGCCCAAGCTCCGTCTGGAACCTTTCAGGGTCCATCAGGCGCCTGGGGCGGAACCATTTCGGTATCTCTGGTTCCGCCTCCCCGCAGTGGGGTGTAGCGGTTGGGAAGTCCAGCCGAAGGAGAGAGTGAGCTGACCATGACGGGTTCGATGGCTAGTTCCCCTACTCATAGATCACTCAACCACTGGCCAGAGGCAAAAATCAGGTCTAGTGTGTTTCCCCCTGTATGTGTGGGGCCTTGAATTACCTGGGTCAGGTCCATGGCCGTCATGGAGGCCATGAACTCCCGAGCCGCCTCAGATGACTCGCCTACTGATGGCATGTTGAAATCCCCCATGACTAAAAGTCTGGGGGAATCAACTGCCACCTCGAGGAGCTCGGGCAGGGCCACTGACACGTAGCGGGGAGCCAGGTACACGACCAGCAGGCCCAGCTGCCTCCCAAGTCCCCATTTCACATACAGGGATTCACACCCGACTACCTGAGGCACAGTGGCCTCCCTCGGCTTCAGACTTTCCTTAATAATAACCACCACCACCCCACCCCTGCCCTGGGCCCTAGGCCGATGAAGTGCCAGGTAACCTGGGGGGCACATCTCTACGAGGGGAACACCACCCTCATGCCCCAGCCAGGTTTCCGTGATACCCACCAGGTCCGGGTCCCCCTCTGCCACTAGATCATAAATGAGGGGGGCTTTGTTCACCACGGACCTGGCGTTGCACAACAGTAGCCTAGGGCCTGGGCTCTGTAATCCCCAACCTCCTAGGTTGCGGGAGGAGCCCCAGGGGTCGGGGCGGGCAACCGCTTGCAAGCAGCGGATACGCCCCCCCCCAGTCACTTGATATGACCTCCGGCTCCCGCCATACCTGCCCCTCCCCAGGACAGTCATGATGGAATGGCCCTCTGTAGCATCAATTTATTTATTTATTTATTTATTTATTTAAATTTATATCCCGCCCTTCTCCACAGAGGACCCAGGGCAGCGTACAGGAAATTAAAAACATACCAATACAAAGATAAATATATAATTTAAAATAAATATTAAATAATCCTATCCTGTACTAAAACCAAATTTAAAATACCCAATTTAAAAACTTCCTAAAAGTCCCCATGGGAGGTTAGGCTAGGCTGGCTTGTTGGAACAAATATGTCTTTAGACATTGGCGGAAGAGGCGGAGGTCGGTGATGGTGCGTAATTCAGGGGGTAGGTCATTCCAGAGGGCTGGACCCGCCACAGAGAAGGCTCTTCCCCTGGGTGTCGCCAGTTGGCATTATCCGGCCGACGGCACCCTGAGAAGGCCCTCTCTGTGGGAGCGTATCGGTCTAAGGGATGTATGGGGCAGGAGGCGGTCTCGCATATAACTAGGCCCCGAGCCATGGAGCGCTTTAAAGATGGTCGTCAAAACCTTGAAGCGCACCCGAAAGGCCACAGGAAGCCAATGCAGCTCGCGCAGGATCGGTGTTATGTGGGAGCATCTAGTGGCTCCCATAATCACCCGCGCGGCTGCGTTTTGGACTAACTGTAGCTTTCGGGTACACCTCAAGGGAAGCCCCATGTAGAGAGCATTACAGTAGTTGAGTCGGGACGTCACGAGAGCTTGAGTGACTGCGAAGGGCAGCCCGGTCCAGTAAGGGGCGCAATTGGCGCATCAGGCGTACCTGATGAAACGCCCCCCTGGCCACGGCCGCCACATGGTCCTCCAAGGACAGCCCGGAATCCAGGAGGACACCCAAATTGGCCCTCTCCACGGGGGCCAGTGTTTCGCCCCCAATGGCCAGAGTTGGAGTAATCTGGCTGAACCGGGGTGCCGGAAACCACAGCCACTCAGTCTTGGCAGGGTTGAGCTTGAGTTTGTTACCACCCATCCAGATCCGTACGGCTTCCAAACACCGGGACAGCACTTCGGCGGCATTGTTGGGGTGGTTTGGGGTGGATATGTACAACTGAGTGTCATCAGCGTACAGGTGGTACTCCACCCCAAAACCACGGATGATCTCACCCAGCGGCTTCATATATGTGTTAAACAGGAGGGGCGAGAGGACCGACCCCTGAGGAACCCCACATAAGAGAGGCCTCGAGGTCGACCTCTGCCCTCCCGTCAACATATATTGCGACCGACCAGAGAGGTAGGACGAGAACCACCGCAGAACGGTGCCTCCCAGCCCCAACCCCCCCAGTCGGTGCAATAGGATACCATGGTCGATGGTATCAAAAGCCGCCGAGAGGTCTAATAGGACTAGGATAGAGGAATAACCTCTATCCCGCGCCCTCCAGAGATCATCGACCAACGTGACCAATGCCGTCTCGGTGCTGTGACCGGGTCGGAAGCCGGACTGGCGCAGGTCTAGATAATCAACTTCCTCCAGGTGTCGCGGGAACTGTTGGGCTACCACACTCTCAACAACCTTCACCAAAAAGTGAAGGTTGGAGACCGGACGATAGTTCTCTAATAATGCTGGGTCCAGGGACGGCTTCTTGAGGAGGGGCCTCACTACTGCCTCTTTCAAGACGGCGGGTAAGGACCCCTCACTCAAGGATGCGTTGACAGTGCCCTGGAGCCAGCCTCGTGTCGTCTCCCAGGATGCCAGTACAAGCCAGGAGGGACACGGGTCCAATAAACATGTGGTCGCCCTAAGTTTCCTTGACAACCTGTCCATATCCTCGGTGGTAACAAAGTCAAACTCCTCCCAAGAAGGAACCTCAAGACTAGTCTCAACCCTTGCCCCCCTCTTAATATCGGACCCTCTACCCTCACTCTCGCCGCTCTCGGCTGGACTAGCATTGTATCCGGTAGAACCAGCATGACTAAACCCACCCACCACCCTGGAACCCCTTCAAACCCGATTTGAAAAGCTAACTTAAAAACTGCGCAGCTTACGGTTCTCCCACCTCTCCTGGCTGATAAGCCCGTCCTTGAGGTGGCCCCTCGTTAACTCTGAGGGACAGACCTGTGCGGGAGGAGACTCCAGCAGGGAGAGGAGAGTAGCCCTTGAATACATGGGAGACATGATAGATATAATAAAGTGCAGGAAGGAGATCTAATCACAATAGCCCTGGGGGGGTGGGGAAAGGCTTCTTGAGGAGGGGTCTCACCACCGCCTCTTTCAAGACGGCAGGCAAGAACCCCTCACTCAAAGAAGCGTTCACTATTTCCTGGAGCCAGCCTCGAGTCACCTCCCAGGAGGCCAGTACCAACCAGGAGGGACAGAAACAGTTAAAGAGCCTTCCGAAAGAGCTTTCCAAAAGTGTTTTTGCACTGCAAACCTCCCCAAAACTGCTATTTTCTCTGCAAAAACGGGGCCATTTTTCTTCAAATAAAAAGCATGATGACTAGCCTTGGGGAGCGGCGCTTGCAGAGTGCTCCAGGGGGGAGGGGGGAATGAGCAAAAAACGCCCCATTTATCGTGAAAACGGGCCATTTTTGTGTCAAATACATTGCATGCATAGCCCTATGGAGGCTTATAGAGTGCTGCTGGGGGCTGGGGGGGGGGGCAAAAAACGCCCCGATTTAGGCTAATTTCTGCCCTCCCCAGTCTCCAGGAGCTCTCTGGAAGCCTCCATAAGGCTAGGCACAGCCATTTTGGTGAAGGGGGTGGGGTTTTGGGAGGCAAAAAATGCTGTATTCGATGTATAAGATGCACCCAGATTTTAAGCCTCTTTTTAGAGGAAAAAAGGTGCGTCTTATACTCCGAAAAATACGGTATTTAAAATGCACTTGCTAAGGAAAATAAGTGAAAGATAAAAGCTGGGCTCTATCAGGGAATCAGTTCAGCCCTATAAGATAGACCAGGTTTAAGAAACAGACACCATGTAGACATACGGCTATTAGAACAGTTATGGTCATAGTATTTTGCAAATCTGAATTCCCCAGCCAGCATGCTTTAAGAGGGGTGGATTTCAGTTCCCAGAATTCCCCAGCCAGCATGCTTTAAGAGGGGTGGACTTCAACTCCCAGAATTCCCCAGCCCATGCATGCCTTGAACAATACCTTTTCTCGTTATCTGAAGAAGAGTTGCTCAATGAGGGAGATCCTCTCTTCCTATGGTCTTTCTCTTTTACTTTCCTCTGATTCTTTTTCTTTTTGTCGTCATCTTCCTCCTCTTCTTTGACTTCTTGCCGACCTTGTTCCTGCCAGATTAATTAAGGAAAAGCTGTTTTCTTTTGTGCCCTTTTCTGTTCCACCCCAAATATTCCAATAGTGCCAAAATGTTGCTCTAAGTGGGGTTAGGTTCATGCAAAGTCACAGACAACGATATGGTACAGGTAGTCCTCAACTTACAACCACAATTGAGCCCAAAATTTCCCTTGCTAAGCAAGACAGTTAAGTATGCTTTGCCCCATTTTATGACTTTTCTTACCCCAGTTGTTAAGTTAGTCACACAGTTAAGTGAATTAACAGAAGTTTGCAAAAGGTGATCATATGATCCCAGGACAGTGCAACCATCATAAATATGAGCCAGTTGCCAATCCCCAAATTTTGATCACGTGACCATGGGGATGCCGCAACAGTTGTGTCAAAAATGGTCATAAGTCACTTTTTTCAGTGCTGTTGTAACTTTGAACAGTCACTAATTCAACTGTTGTAAATCGACTACCTTACAGTCCTGACAGACTTGAGGGAGGAAAGAACTGAGAAAGTGACCATAAACCAACCAAATACTGTTCAACTTTTGGGACAAATATTCATGGAATTAAATATATATACGTTCCAAAGGAAGAAATCAAAGAAAGCAGGATGCTGCAAGAAGAAAGGTGGAAAGTTAGCAGCACAATAGCCAACACAAGAGATCATCACCAGTTTGTGCCAGTTGATTCAAATTCGATTTCTGTCAGCAAAGTTTCAAATGACACGATTAACTTTGTGGCCAAAATGTCCAATACCGTTGATCCAAATTTAAAATTGTTATGTTGCCTACATTTATGACAAAAAATGGTGGGTAGGCAACATCGTGGAAATTTCAGTCAAACAAAATTTGAACTTCTTGAGGCTAGAGGAAAGAGCTTTTGACCGTGAGAGGGGAGGCAAAGAGAACCATAGAACTACAATAGAGTAAGCTGCATTATTTCACCCATTTGAAATTCTTGAGGCTAGAGGGAGGAGCTTTTGGCCGTGAGAGGGGAGGCAAAGAGACACGGGTCTAGCATATCTATAAAGCAAAAATAGAAATAATACATTCTAGGTTTGTGCGCTTAAGACTGTGATTTTATTTTATTTCAAAATAACCGGCTTAGTTCAATGTAATAACTGTTTTGCACCTGTCTTCCGCAGTACTCTTTTCAAATTTGGATATTGTCCCCTTTGTAAACAAATTAATAGACTACATAGACACATTACCTATCTTGAATCTGTAATCTGTGCTCTCCAAGCAGAAATTAAGTGTCCAATTCAGCCATTCCACTCTATGGAGATGCCACGCTACCAGCCTCCTCTACCGCAAAGATCCCACAGAAGAAGAGCAGTTTGGACAACTGTGGGATCTGGCAGGGTGAGAGCTGTGAACCATAAACACAAAGCTTTTACTGTGTCCCAGCATAACAGATATAGCACACTTGCTGATCTTAATGGGGACACTAAAGTGACAGGTCAAGGTAGTTGTAATAATGATGACTCAAATAAGCAGGGGATTGTGGTCCAAAATGAAGAACTTACTTTGGAAATGCAAAAGTGTGAATCAGGTATCACGCATCAGTCGCACAAGAAGAGCAAGGTATCCAAAAAGAGAAGTCACCTTCTGGTTGGTGACTCAATCGTAAGGGATGTAAACTTAGGAAAGGATATGGAGGTTTTGAAAGAGGTCAGGTGTCTGCCGGGTGCTACAGCTAGCAGAGACAAGAGGCGTATTCTTAAGATAGTCAAGAATGCAAATAAGGACTGTGAAGTTGAAGCTATTATACATCTTGGCACAAATGATCTGTCCCCAAAAGATGTACTTTATGTGCAGAATGATTTCCAGAGCTTGGGGTACGAACTTAGTAGTACAGGTTGTAGGCTTATCTTCTCAGACGTTATAAGGAACAAAAAGGGAAGGGCCCATGCGTAGCAGAGTTTAATGTGTGGCTAAAGGATTGGTGTAAAAAGGAAGGCTTTGGTTTTATTAGTCATGATGCCCGCAGCTGGTCCAATGAAAAACTGTACAAAAGAGAGGGTTTGCACCCATCCAAGAAAGGGACTGAGTAACTTGGCATTAAATTCATAGATTTTCTGGATAAACATTTAAACTGAACAGTGGGGACAGAAAATTAATAGATACAGAACATTTCTGTCCCCAGCAAACTAAAATTCATAGGGTTATCAGTGCATGTAACATATATGTTTGTGCGGGTAAGATTATCACCACTGCTGTCAAGCAAAACCAAACATTTAACAGTGAGTGCCATACCATGTGCACGAACCATACAAGTGGCAAAGAAATAGGGGCAGTCAGGCATAACACAGGTTATGTAGACAGTAAACACAGGGTCAATCAAAATGGACTCAAATGTCTATAGACCAATGCACAGAGTATGAGGAATAAACAGGGTGAATTAGAAATTCAAGTAAATGAGGGCAGATATGATATTGTTCCCATTACAGAAACTTGGTGGGATGAAACCCACAAATGGAACATACAGATAGAAGGATTTAAATTATTTAAATAATTCGAGTCCCTTCTGGGAGAGAGAGCGGGTTATAAATTAAATTAAATTATTATTATTATTATTATTATTATTAAATAGACCAAATAAAAGAGGAGGTGCAGTTACACTATATATAAGAAATAACTACATCTCTACAAAAATAGAGCACAACAATGATGAGAACTATTTTGAATGTATTTGGGTCAATATTAAAGGTTGGAGGGGGCGGGGGAATGACATTGCCATAGGTCTATACTACAGGCCACCCAACCAAGCAGAGGAAGTGGATGAACTTTTTGCTAGTCAGCTAACCAAGGTATGTAGGAAGCACACTACAATAGTAATGGGGGATTTTAACTACCCTGACATCAACTGGGAAACAAACTCTGCACCAAGTGGAAGATCCAACAGGTTCCTAACAAACCTAGCAGACAACTTTGTTTCCCAAAAGGTAGAGAAGGGAACAAGAGGATCAGCCATATTGGACTTAATTCTCACTAACAGAGAGGAAATGATAGAAGGAGTAGAAGCTACAGGAACTTTGGGGGCAAGCGATCATGAAATACTGGAATTCAACATTATGCAAACAAAAGTAGTAGAACAAAGTCAAACTAGAGTCTTGGACTTTAAGAGAGCTAATTTCAATAAACTTAGAGACAGCTTGGGAAGGATTCCATGGATGAGAAATCTCAAGGGGAAAACAACTCAAGAAGCTTGGGAAATTTTGAAAAATGAGATTATAAAAGCCCAGTCTAGCGCAATACCAATGAAGAAGAAAAATAACAGTTCCCAAAAGAAACCAGCATGGCTGCATAAAGAACTCTCTGACAAATTGAAAGACAAAAAGGATAAATATAAAAAGTGGAAAGAGGGGGACATAACTAAGGCAAAATATCAGCAAATAGCCCGAGCCTGTAAAGATGAAGTGAGGAAAGCTAAGGCACGCAATGAAGAAAGGCTTGCCAAAAAAGTAAAAAATAATAAAAAAAGCTTCTTCCAACATGTTAAAAACAAGAAAAAAGTTAAGGAAACAATTGGTCCACTGCTGGGAGAAAATGGCAAGAAGATGATAAGCAACAGGGAGAAAGCAGAACTATTTAACTCATTTTTTGCATCTGTCTTTACACAAAGGGATAAAACAGTCCAACCAATCAAAAACAGCACCACAAAAATCAGATTAGGAACACAAGTTGAAATAGGGAAGAAAATGGTAAGCAAGCACCTGTCTGCCCTGGACGAGTTCAAATCACCAGGACCGGATGGATTACACCCCAGGGTTCTGAAGGAACTGGCAGACGAGATCTCAGAACCACTGGAATATATCTTTCAGAGATCCTGGAGCACCGGGGAACTGCCAGAAGACTGGAAAAGAGCTGATGTGGTTCCCATCTTCAAAAAAGGAAAAAAAATAGATCCAGGAAACTGTAGACCCATCAGCTTGACCTCAATACCAGGAAAGATTCTGGAAAAGATAATTAAGCAACAAATAAGCGAATACCTAGAAGCAAACAAAGTAATAGCCAAAAGCCAACATGGGTTTGTCAAAAACAGATCATGCCAGACTAATCTAATTGCATTCTTTGACAAAGTGACAAAATTAGTGGACCAGAGGAATGCTGTTGATATAATTTATTTGGACTTCAGTAAGGCATTTGATAAAGTAGACCATAACCTACTATTAGATAAAGTAGAAAAATGTGGGTTAGACAGCATCACCACCAGATGGATTCACAACTGGCTGACCAACCGCACTCAACGTATAGTCCTCAATGGAACGGCATCTACATGGAAGGAAGTAACAAGGAGAAGGGCGGGGTATAAATTTAATAAAATAAATAAATAAATAAGTATGCAGTGGAGTACCCCAAGGCTCTGTTTTAGGTCCAGTATTCTTCAACATCTTCATCAATGATTTGGATGAGGGGATAAATGGGGAACTCATCAAATTTGCAGACGACACCAAGCTGGCAGGAATAGCCAACACTCCAGAAGATAGGCTTAAGATACAGAAGGATCTTGACAAACTTGAACATTGGGCACTATCTAACAAAATGAAATTCAATTGTGAAAAAAGTAAGGTTCTACATTTAGGCAAGAAAAACAAAATGCACAGGTACAGTATAGGTGGTACCTTGCTCAATAGTAACAACTGTGAGAGGAATCTTGGAATCCTAGTGGACAACCATTTAAATATGAGCCAGCAGTGTGCAGCAGCTGCCAAAAAAGCCAACACAGTTCTAGGCTGCATAAACAGAGGGATAGAATCTAGATCATGTGAAGTGTTAATACCACTTTAAAATGCCTTGGTAAGGCCACACTTGGAATACTGCATACAGTTTTGGTCGCCACGATGTAGAAAAGACGTGGAGACTCTGGAAAGAGTGCAGAGAAGAGCAACCAAGATGATTAGGGGACTGGAGGCTAAAACATATGAAGAACGGTTGCAGGAAGTGGGTATGTCTAGTTTAATGAAAAGAAGGACCAGGGGAGACATGATAGCAGTGTTCCGATATTTCAGAGGGTGCCACAAAGAAGAGGGAGTCAAACTATTCTCCAAGGCACCTGTGGGCAGGACAAGAAGCAATGGGTGGAAACTAATCAAGGAGAGAAGCAACTTAGAACTAAGGAGAAATTTCCTGACAGAACAATTAACCTCTGGAACAGCTTGCCTCCAGAAGTTGTGAATGCCCCAACCCTGGAAGTCTTTAAGAAGATGTTGGATAGCCATTTGTCTGAAATGGTATAAGGTTCCTGCCTACGCAGGGGGTTGGACTAGAAGACCTACAAGGTCCCTTCCAAACTCTGCTATTGTATTATTGTATTATTGTATCCCCTGTGGATTTCAACCCAAAAAAATTTTCAAGGTGAAAAAAATGCTTTAGAAAATATGTTCTGGGTTCTCCCAGGGTTGGGACCTCGCCTGGTCTTCCAAAGAGATAACTCCGGGGTTTGGTGAGACTCAGCTGGTCTTTATGCCAAAGCCAAAACATAGGTAAGAGAAAGCATGATTTATACAATGCTAGTTTATTGATTGATTATTCTTGCAACTTTATGGTTAAAATAAATTCAAATAAAATATAGCAATAGTCTAACTTGAGAATAGGCTAGATAATAGCAAATAAAGTGATAAAATACAAATGTGTTAATTACAAAAGGACTTCAGATAAATTTGACCAGAGGCCATCCAGCTGGCAAGGCAGTCTCAACTATGTAAATCTGCTGAGATTTCAAGAACTACCTGCAATTCTGCTTCCCACAAACCTTGATTTCTAATCTAGGAGGGAAGGTGAGAAGAAAAATGGCTGGGCTGCCTCTCCTGCTGCTGCTCTTCTGGCTCCTGCCTCCAAACACTGCTAAGAAGACTCAAACCCTATGCACATCACAAAAAGGTTTAAACTTTCAGAATCAATGGGAATATTACAGGCCTGGTGATCTGGTTATTGGTGGGAATTTACCCTTGGCAGCTCTTATGCTTTCCAGCCTCCCAGATTTTCAAAAAGACCCATTAATGCTTATTTATAATCTCTCGTAAGTTTCACATGGATGGGAAAATATAGATATTGTTTTCTTTGTTTTGGATTCAGAAACTCATTTCAGAAATAATTTTCTAGTGATGTTTGCAAAGTCCTTGTGTAGTTCAGATTTTTGTCCTTTTCTCAATAAAGAGCCAAACTCTAGAAACAGGCTAGAATTCCCAGTCTTTGCAGAAGTTTTCCTCTGGATGATAATAGATCATATAAAAGTGGGGAGGGACAACACCTTGGAGACTCTGCTCGCCTAAGAAAGATGCTCGCTTAAAATGTTTATTTGGACGTAAAATCATGATTGAAAACCCCCAGAAAGCTCAGTCCTTTTCCACAGGTGGGGACTGCCAAATTTTTCCAAAGTTTTGGAATCAGAAATTCTCATGAATAATTGTCTCCACTCCATCTGTACTGTGACACCCCCCCCCCCCACACACACTGGAGTCTTGTGCTCAGCAATGGTGACCAGACCTGAAGAAGCTGCTCCAAGAGAGACTCAAATTGATTACGATGGAAGAGAAGCAATTGGGGATGATTCCAGTTACTAGAGCAAAGTGAAGAATGGAGGTATCGACTTCCTGTTCCGGCTTCTGGCGGTGACGGATGAACCTTGGGGTTCGTCCGCCGTTTTGTTCTTTTTTCTGCCCCTAACGGGGTGGGGTGCCCCCCCTTTTTTTCTGGGGGGGACCCTCCGTAGGACTGGCTTGCCTGGACTGGTTCTGCCGGCGGCAGCTGGGGAACGGTCCTTGTCTTCGGTCTAGGTGGAAGAAGACATGCTGCGGGGGGCTTGGTTCCCTTCGCCAACAGAGGACGGTAACGAACAATGAATTCGGAGAGAACGGAGCGCTCGGGTCAGATGGCTTTGCCGGGGCTTGAGCTGCGAGGTGGAGAGTAAGTGTTTTTAGCTTTATTGCTGGCGGCTTTGGATGAGAGAGACGTGGAGGGGGGTGTTTGTTTGCTAACCCCCCCCTCGGATTTACAGCAGCGGCGCGCAGAAATGGCTCCTGGTATGCAGGGAGCGGATATTTCGCATCCGGACTGTTGCGCAACAAGTGAAAGTCTTCTGCGGCTTGTTTTCATACAATGTATCTAAGTCCGGCTTGACTGAAACAATTTCTCTGCTGTTTTCTCCGGCTGGCTGTCAGAGTGGGTGGTGGAAGATGGCTGTCCTTTGTTCCTGAACACTTATTTCTTTATGGAAAATTTCCAACATCTCTTTGTGATTTGGACTGCCTCTCTATCAATGGAGAAATTTTTTGGATTAATTGATTCCCTCCCTGGAATGCCTTCTTTGTCTTAATAATTGATTGTGAAAATTGCTTCTCTTCTGGGCTCTACAACTTTTTACAATTTTGATTGGAATAATAATAATAATAATAAGTTGAATTTATTGACCGCACCCTCTCCCCACAGGGAAATTAAAAAACGAAAAATATACAAAATACATACAAATTAAAACGAATTAAACTCAATCAATCCTGTGCTAAAATCCCATTAACTAAAAATACCCAATAAATATAGCATACATTTAAAACCCATAGACAGAGAGACTACCCTAGGCCGGCCAGGCGGAAAAGATGAGTCTTCAATTTCAGGCGGAAGGAGCGGAGGTCCGTGGTCGTTCTAATATCGGGGGGAAGGTCGTTCCAGAGGGCCGGGCCCGCCACAGAGAGAGCCCTTCCCCTGGGCGTCGCCCGCTGACAGAGTCTAGTGGACGGCACCCGGAGCAGTCCCTCTCTGTGGGAGCGAATCGGCCGTGAGGATGTATGAGGCAGGATCCGATCCCGCAGGTAGCTAGGTCCCGAGCCATGGAGCGCTTTAAAGATGATGATTAATACCTTGAAGCGCACCCGGAAGACGACAGGTAGCCAGTGCAGCTCGCGCAAGAGCGGTGTAACGTGGGTAAACCTGGTGGTTCCCATAATTGCTCGCGCGGCTGCATTCTGAACTAACTGAAGCCTCCGGGTGCACCTCAAGGGGAGCCCCATGTAGAGAGAGTTACAATAGTCCAGTCGAGATGTCACGAGGGCATGAGTGACTGTGCGAAGGGCGTCCCGATCCAATAGGGGGCGCAATTGGCGAACCAGGCGAACCTGGTAAAACGCCCTCCTGGCCACGGCTGTCACTTGCTCTTCCATAGACAGCCGGGTATCCAGGAGGACACCCAAATTGCGCGCCCCATCCACAGGCGCAAGATGTTCGCCCCCTATGGCCAGCGTTGGAGAAAGGTGGTTGAATCGGGCAGCCGGAAACCACAGCCACTCGGTCTTGGTCGGGTTGAGCCTAAGTCCGTTACTTCCCATCCAGATCCGCACGGCTTCCAGGCACTGGCACATCACCGCTACGGCATCGTTGGGGTGGTTTGGGGTAGATATATACAGCTGAGTATCATCAGCGTAGAGATGATACTCTACCCCAAAACCACGGATGATCTCACCCAGCGGCTTCATGTATGCATTAAACAGGAGAGGCGAAAGGACCGACCCCTGAGGCACCCCACATGTGAGGGGTCTCGGGGTCGACCTCTGCTCCCCTGCCAACACAAATTGCGATCGGCCAGAGAGGTAGGAGGAGAACCACCGTAGGACGGTGCCTCCCACCCCCAACCTCCCCAGCCGATGCAATAGGATACCATGGTCGATGGTATCGAAAGCCGCCGAGAGATCTAATAGGACCAGGATGGAGGAACAACCCCCATCTCTGGCCCTCCAGAGATCATCAACCAACGCGACCAATGCCGTCTCAGTGCTATGCCCGGGCCGAAAGCCGGACTGGCGCGGGTCTAGATAATCAACTTCCTCCAGGTGACGGGGAAACTGTTGTGCCACCACACTCTCGACAACCTTCGCCAAAAAGGGAAGGTTGGAGACGGGACGATAGTTTGTTAAAAGAGCTGGGTCCAAAGAGGGCTTCTTAAGGAGGGGCCTCACCATAGCCTCTTTTAGGGAAGCAGGCAAGGAACCCTCACTCAAGGATGCGTTGATAACCTCTTGGAGCCAGCCTCGTGTCACCTCCCAGGATGCCAGTACAAGCCAGGAGGGACACGGGTCCAATAAACGTGGTGGCTCGCAGTCGCCCACGTAACCTGTCCATATCCTCGGAAGCAACGGAGTCAAACTCCTCCCAAACAAGATCTGCCTCGTGGCATCCCACTGGGCCATGAATGGGGGCTAACTCGTTCTGTATCTGAGCGATTTTGTCCTGCAGAAAAGTCACAAATTCCTCTGCTCTACCCTGTAACGGGGCTTCCCGCACCCTCTGCTGAAGGAGGGAACGGGTCACCCCAAACAGGGCGGCAGGGCGGTTTTCTGCGGATGCTATGAGAGTGGCACAATGATGGCGTTTGGCAACTCTCAACGCCACAATGTAAGTCCGTAAATGGGCTCTTACCTGTGTCCGGTCAGATCCTGATCGAGTAGCCCTCCATCTTCTCTCTAGGCATCTCTTGTGGCGTTTCATCGCCCTCAGCTCCTCGGTAAACCAAGGGGCCGGGGCGGTTCGGCGCTGCAAGAGAGGCCGCAAGGGCGCGACCCGATCCAAGGCTCCCGTGGTCGCAGTATTCCATGCGGCCACGAGATCCTCCATCGGGGCGCGGGTCAGGGGTACAGGAAGTGGCCCAAGCGCCATCTGGAACCCATCTGGGTCCATCAGGCGCCTGGGGCAGAACCAGATAGGTGGTTCTGGTCCCGCCTCCTCGCGGCGGGCGGTAGCGTTCGGAAAGTCGAGCCGGAGAAGTGAGTGATCTGACCATGACAAGGGTGTGATGACTATATCCCCTAAGCCCAGATCACTCTTCCATTGGCCTGAGACAAAGATGAGGTCCGGTGTGTGACCACCCTCGTGGTGGTCACTTTCCTCTCCTGACTTGCTCCAGCGGCCGCACCCAAAAAACGCCATCTTAGTGGCACTGATTTAAACAGCTCACCATGGCTTCAAAGAAACAACCAGGAAATCCAGGATTGGAAGAGAGAATGACAGCTATGGAAACAGTGTTAAACTCCTTGGTGCTGGAAATTAGAGAATTTAGAAAAGATCACACTAGCACTAAGCTTGAACTCTTGGAGACTCAGAAAAAACTGATGGAGAACACACAGAAGACCGAGGAGTTGGAGGTGGGGCTGGCTGGGGCAAAGGGAGAACTTAAAAATGTTAATACTGAAATTGGAGATTTGTCTGGTCATATGTCTAGGATGGATTTTGAGAGGATGTCACCCATGGCGGAACCTGGGTCACCTATTTGGTTCCGCCCCAGGCGCCTGATGGACCCGGATGGGTTCCAGACGGCGCTTGGACCATTTCCTGTACCCCTGACCCGCGCCCCGAACGAGGACCTTGTGGTCGCATGGAATACTGCCTTGGATCGGGTCGCGCCCTTGCGGCCTCTCTTGCGGCGGCGAGTCACCACGGCTCCCTGGTTTACCGAGGAGCTGAGGGTGATGAAACGCCGTAAGAGATGCCTAGAGAGAAGATGGAGGTCTACCCGTTCTGAATCCGACCGAACACAGGTAAGAGCCCATTTACGGACTTACACTGTGGCGCTGAGAGTGGCCAAACCTCATCATTGTGCCACCCTCATAGCATCTGCAGAAAACCGCCCTGCCGCCCTGTTTAGGGTGACCCGCTCCCTCCTTCAGCAGAGGGTGCGGGAAACCCCGTTACAGGGTAGAGCAGAGGAATTTGTGATTTTTCTGCAGGAGAAAATCGCTCAGATACAGAACGAGCTAGCCCCCATTGATGGCCCAGTGGGATGCCACGAGACAGATCTTGTTTGGGAGGAGTTTGACTCCGTTACTTCCGAGGATATGGACAGGTTACGTGGGCGACTGCGAGCCACCACATGTTTATTGGACCCGTGTCCCTCCTGGCTTGTACTGGCATCCTGGGAGGTGACACGAGGCTGGCTCCAAGAGGTTATCAACGCATCCTTGAGTGAGGGTTCCTTGCCTGCCTCCCTAAAAGAGGCTATGGTGAGGCCCCTCCTCAAGAAGCCCTCTTTGGATCCAGCTTTATTAACCAACTATCGTCCAGTCTCCAACCTTCCCTTTCTAGCGAAGGTTGTTGAGAGTGTGGTGGCACAACAGTTCCCCGTCACCTGGAGGAAGTTGAGTATCTAGATCCGCGCCAGTCCGGCTTTCGGCCCGGGCATAGCACCGAGACGGCATTGGTCGCGTTGGTCGATGATCTCTGGAGGGCCAGGGATGGGGGTTGTTCCTCCATCCTGGTCCTATTAGACCTCTCGGCGGCTTTCGATACCATCGACCATGGTATCCTATTGCATCGGTTGGGGGGGTTGGGGGTGGGAGGCACCGTTTTACGGTGGTTCTCCTCCTACCTCTCTGGCCGATCGCAATTTGTGTTGACAGGAGAGGCTTCCCTTGAGGTGCACCCTGAGACTGCAGATGGTCCAGAACGCAGCCGCGCGGGCAATCCTGGGTACCTCTAGGTTTACCCACGTAACACCTCTCCTGCGCGAGCTGCACTGGCTGCCTGTCGTCTTCCGGGTGCGCTTCAAGGTATTAATCATCATCTTTAAAGCGCTCCATGGCTCGGGACCTAGCTATTTGCGGGATCGGATCCTGCCACATACATCCTCACGGCCGATTCGCTCCCACAGAGAGGGACTTCTCCGGGTGCCGTCCACTAGACTTTGTCAGCGGGCGACGCCCAGGGGAAGGGCTCTCTCTGTGGCGGGCCCAGCCCTCTGGAATGACCTTCCCCCCGACATTAGAACGACCACGGACCTCCGCTCCTTCCGTCTAAAATTAAAAACATATCTTTTCTGCTTGGCCGGCCTAGGGTAGTCTCTCTCTATGGGATTTTAGTTGTTTAGGGGGAATTTTAGTCTAAAATGGGTATTTTAGCACAGGTATGGTTTAATTTGTTTTTAAGATGTTGTATATTGATTGTATATTTATGGTTTTTTAGTCTCCCTGTGCACCGCTCCGAGTCCCTACGGGGAGAGGGAGCGGTCAAGAAATTAAAAAATTAAAAATTTTTTTTTTAAGATTTCAGAATATTTCTGAGGAACCTGGTGAATGCCTTCCTGATCTCATGAGTACAATTTTATCAGACTATTTACGTAAACCCAAAGAGGAGATCAGGGGGGACATTGACCTAGTCTACAGAATAAACTCAGCATATGCCAGGATGAATGAAGTACCCAGAGAGATACATATTAAATTTGTTAGAAGGTCGACAAGGGAGGGAATCTTGAAGGCGCAGAGGGAGGGTCCGTTAATTTACCAACAAAAGGTAGTCGCCATCTTGAAGCAGATCCTAAAAAAGATTAGAGAGATGAGACGGAAATATTCCTTCTTATCTAAAAAATTGTTTAACCACGGGATTTTGTTTAAGTGGGCGATGCCAGAAGGGATGTTGGTGTTTTGGGATGGAGGAAGAGTAAGGATTAAAACAGTTGCTGAGGCGGATGCCTTTCTTAAAAAACATTCCTCTATCCTGGGGGAAGATTCAGGGGGGACGGAGGGGGCCACGGCCCCGCCCGCTGGGGGCCAGGAAGGAGAACAAGAAGACACAATTGCCAAGAGACTTAGATCTAAAAAATGACTTTTATTTTTATTTGTATTAATACAGTATAATTTTTGTCTGGATGTTTGTACACGACTGCCAGCATAGAATTTAGAATTTATATGTAAGCATTTATTTTCACCTTGTTGTATTATTGAAAAATGTATTACCAATGTCTTGTTAAGAAGCCCGGGAGGGCCAACGTTCCTGACGTGAAAGTTCTCAAAATATCTTTTTAATTCACCTTACCCTACCCTTTTTTGTTAAAAAATTTGTAAAACTCTATTTTACAAATAGAGAAGCTTAGGAAGGATGGAAACAAAGGTGTTGGGAGGAGACACACATCAGGGGTTTATGACTTTGATCATCCATCCTATTGTTGAATTGATGTATGTATTTTATATATCAGGATACATTTCTATATAACAACAAACAGATATTGATATAATTCTGAAAGACAAATTTCTTCCTGACTTTCATAGACGTTTGTCAACTTTCTGCACCTTTCAGTTCATCTTATTCTCTGCATCAGGTGATGGTTTGTTCCTTTGGCTTCTGATCTATCACAGCCAAGCAAAATAGGTAACTGTTGGCTCTTCCTAAGAAGGTGAAGTCTGCCATTCACAATATATCAGCCTGACTGGTGGGGCAATCAACCACACACGGGCAACCTTAAAGTCAGCATTAACCTGTACTTTATATTTTAAAGAAGGTTCTCACTTTCTCCAGCTTGGTGTTGGCTTTGAGTTCACTCAGGGAGACAGAAGAGTTTATCCCTCCTTCTTCCGGATTAATCCCAAGGAATCTGCTCAGTATGTGGGTTTAGTCCAGCTGCTCCTGTATTTCCAGTGGAACTGGGTTGGGCTTATGGCCCCCGAAAATGACGATGGAGAATGTTTCATCTCATCACTGGTGCCAATGCTCAAGGAGAAGGAGATCTGCCTGGCCTTCACTGAGATAATGAAATTTGATTTTTCTGCTGTTCCATATACAAAATATTTTCAACACTTGGTCAAAAGGTGAAGTGATTATTCTCTATGGAGACACCAGTACTGTTACAAATGTACAGATAGTTGTGTTTGCTTATGAAACACGAGAAAATACATCATTTCTGAAAGTTTGGATCTTTACATCCAACTGGAAACTTAATGTGATGAACTCTCAATATACATTGCATGTTATAAAGCCCTTCCATGGGGCTTTGCATTTTAGGGACCACACCAGGGATGTCTCAGAATTCAGCCATTTTCTCCTGTCTTTAGACCTTTTGAACCCACAAGGGGACATTTTTCTCCCACTATGGTGGGAATTGGTCTTTGGCTGCAAGATCCACAAACCAGGCAAGAACCCTACAAAGGTGGTAAACCCATGTACAGGAAAGGAGAATTTACAGAATCTGCCTTATTACGTGTTTGAAGCAAGCATGACAGGTGAAAGTTACAATATCTACAATGCCATTTATGCTGTGGCAAATGCGTTACATGCAGTGTATAGATCAGGAACACTAATGAGACGTGTAATGAGGATATCAGAATTTCAGTCATGGCAGGTAATCTCTTTTTTAATTTTTAAACCACTCCACAGATTCTTCAAATAGAATTTGTTCAGCATGATCTCTTTTTGATGGACCTATGTTGGCTTCTTTTTATAACCTTGTCTGTTCTAAATATGTTCACATTTGTTGCTTGATTATCTTTTCCAAGATCTTCCCAGGTATTGATGTCAGGTTGATTGGTCTGTAATTTCCTGGATCCAATGGTGGGATTCAGCTGGTTCACACTGGTTCACATACAAACCAGTAGGTAACTTTTTCTGCAGTTTAGCAAACCAGCTGATCCCACCATTGGCTGGCCCCGCCTCGCCCCCCTCCTCCCAGTTACTCCTTGCATGACAGGCTTTTTACCTAGGTTTGTCTGGCCGTTGGGGGAAAAACATACAGGGACCTGGGGAGGAAGTGCATCACCTGCTGTGTCTTCCATCAGGCGGGGACTAGCCAGGGACCAGAAGGTTGTACTGCCCAGCTGGCCACAACCCCAAATCCCTGCCTGCCCTTTCCTTCCTTCTGTGGCTAGTGGCAGAGAGGGAGGTGAGCCAGGACTGGTTTCCACTTTCTCCATGCTGCTTGTTACCGCTTTGCCATCTCATCCCTTCAGTGAACCTATTGTTTCTTTGAGTTTTTTCTTGTTTTTTATGTGTTGAAAGAAACCTTTTTTATTGTTTTTGACATTTGTTGCAAGTCTTACTTCGTTCAAAGCCTTAGCTTTCCTAACTTCATCTTTGCAGGCTCGGGCTATTTGTTGGTATTCTGCCTTAATTATGTCTCCCTCTTTCCATTTTCTGTACTTGTCCTTTTTTTCTTTAGTTAGTCTGAGAGTTCTTTGTGCAACCATACTAGATTTCCTTGGTTTTCTTATTTTTCTTTTTTAGTGGTATTCAACTAGACTGGAAATTTACCCAGTTTGTTCAGAGTTTTCCATGTTTCTTGAGTTGATTTGCCCTTTACGAGAGCAGCTCTTTTAAAGTCTAAAACATTGATTTGATTATGTTGTTTTTGGTGGCCTATAGTATATGCCTATGGCAACATCATTCTTTTTTTCTTAAGTTGACCCATAAGTGTTCTAGAAGATTTTCATCCTTGGCTTTTCTTTTTATTTATTTATTTTTTTATTCAAATTTATACCCCGCACCTTCTCCTAAAAAGGACCCAGGGCGGCGCACAGGAAATTTAAAACAAAGAAATATAACAAAAATACAAATTTTTAAAAAGCTAATTAAACCCATGCCCTGTGCTAAAATAGTGTAAAATCCCCCTAATTAAAATCTATCTAAAAACAGTCAAGAACGGGAGGTTATGCTAGGCCGGCTTGTTGGAAAAGGTGCGTTTTAAGACGCTGGCAGAAGAGGCAGAGGTCTGAGATGGTGCGCAGTTCGGGGGGCAGGTTGTTCCAGAGGGTAGGGCCCGCCACAGAGAAGGCCCTTCCCCTGGGTGTCTCCAACCGGCATTGCCCGGCCGACGGCACCCTGAGAACGCCCTCTCTGTGGGAGTGGATCGGTCGAAGGGATGTATGGGGCAGAAGACGGTCTCGCATATAACTAGGCCCCGAGCCATGGAGTGCTTTGAAGATGGTCGTCAACACCTTGAATCGCACCTGAAAGGCCACAGGTAGCCAGTGTAGCTCGCGCAGGAGAGGTGTTATGTGGGAATGCCTAGAGGCTCCCATGATCACCTGCGCAGCTGCATTCTGGACTAACTGTAACCTTCGAGTGCACCTCAAGGGGAGCCCCATGTAGAGAGCGTTACAGTAGTCAAGCCGGGACGTCACGAGTGCTTGAGTGACTGTGCGGAGGGCAGCCCAGTCCAGTAAGGGGCGCAATTGGCGCATCAAGCGTACCTGATAGAATGCCCCCCTGGCCACGGCCGTCACATGGTCCTCCATGGACAGCCGGGAATCCAGGAGGACACACAAATTGCGTGCCCTCTCCACAGGGGCCAATATTTCACCCCCAATGGCCAGTGTTGGAGTTACCTGGCTGAACCAGGGTGCCGGAAACCACAGCCACTCAGTCTTGGACGGGTTGAGCTTGAGTTTGTTACTACCCATCCAAACCCGTACAGCCTCCAAACACCGGGACAGCACCTCGGCGGCATCGTTGGAGTGGTCTGGGGTGGATATGTACAACTGAGTATCATCAGCGTACAGATGGTATCCCACCCCAAAACCACGGATGATCTCGCCCAGCGGCTTCATATAGGTGTTGAACAGGAGAGGCGAGAGGACCGACCCCTGAGGAACCCCATATAAGAGGGGCCTCGACGCCGACCTCTGCCCCCCTGCCAACACACATTGCGACCAACCAGAGAGGTAGGACGAGAACCACCGTAATACGTTGCCTCTCACCCCCAACCCCCCCAGTCGGTGCAATAGGATACCATGGTCGATGGTATCAAAAGCCGCTGAGAGGTCTAATAGAACTAGGATAGAGGAACATCCCCTATCCCGCGCCCTCCAGAGATCATCCACCAACGCAACCAATGCCGTCTCGGTACTGTGACCAGGCCGGAAGCCGGGTCTAGATAATCAATTTCCTCCAGGTGTTGAGGAAACTGTTGAGCCACCACACTCTCTACAACCTTCGCTAAAAAGTGAAGGTGGGAGACCGGACGGTAATTTTCCAACAATGCTGGGTCCAGGGAAGGCTTCTTGAGGAGGGGCCTCACCACCGCCTCTTTCAAGATGGTAGGCAAGTACCCCTCACTCAAAGAAGCGTTCACGATATCCTGGAGCCAGCCTCGTGTCACCTCCCAGGATGCCAGTACAAGCCAGGAGGGACATGGGTCCAATAAACATGTGGTGGCCTTGAGTCTCCTTGACAACCTGTCCATATCCTCGGTAGTAACAAAGTCAAACTCCTCCCAAGATGGTGTCTCAAGAACAGCCTCGGACAATCCGACCAGACCACTCTCGATGGAGGGCAGCTCATTCCGAATCCGAGTGATTTTGTCCTGTAGATATTCACCAAATTCCTCTGCTCGACCCTGTAGAGGGGCTTCCCGCGGCCTCTGGTTAAGGAGGGAGCGGGTCACCCCAAACAGGGCGGCAGGGCGGTTATCTGCGGATGCAATAAGAGTGGCACAGTACTCACGTTTGGCCACCCTTATCGCCACTAAGTAAGTCCTAATATGGGCTCTTACTAGTGTTCGGTCAGCTTCGGAGCGAGAAGATCTCCATCTGCTCTCTAGGCGTCTCTTGCGGCGTTTCATCTCCCTCAGCTCCTCGGTAAACCAAGGAGCCTGGGTGATTCGGCGCCGCATGAGAGGCCGCAAGGGCGCGACTCGGTCCAAGGCCCCCGTGGCCGCATTAAAACATGCGGCTACTAGGTCCTCAGTCGAGTCGCGGGGCAAGGCCACAGGTATTGGCCCAAGCTCCCTCTGGAACCTTTCTGGGTCCATCAGGCGCCTGGGGCAGAACCATCTAGGAATCTCTGGTTCCGCCTCCCCGCGGTGGGGTGTGGCGATTGGAAAGGGCCAGCCGAAGGAGAGCGTGATCTGTCCATGACAAGGGTGAGATGACTAAGTCCCCTATTCCCAGATCACTCCTCCACTGTCCCGAGACGAAGATTAAATCCGGGGTGTGTCCTCCCTCGTGAGTGGGGCCAAGAACTACTTGGGTCAGGTCCATGGCCGTCATGGAGGCCATGAACTCCCGAGCTACCCCGGAGGCCTCGCCTACTGACGGCAGGTTAAAATCCCCCATGACCAACAGTCTGGGGGTCTCAACCGCCGTCTCGGCTACCACCTCCAGGAGCTCGGGCAGGGCTGCTGTTACATAGCGGGGAGCCAGGTATACAACTAGCACGCCCAACTGCCTCCCCAGGCCCCACTTCACAAAGAGGGACTCACACCCGGTCGTCTGAGGGATCGTGGTCTCCTTCGGCTCAAGACCTTCACCACCACCCCACCCCTACCTAGGGCCCTAGGCTGATGAAAGGCTCGGTAGCCCGGTGGGCACATTTCTACAAGGGGTAATCCTCCCTCGTGGCCCAACCAGGTTTCCGTTATACCCACCAGGTCATTGATGAGGGGAGCTTTTTGAACCACGGACCTGGCGTTGCATAACATCAGCCTAGGCCCCCGGCTCTGTGATCCTTGACCTCCTAGTCTGCGAAGGGAGTTTGGGGGGTTGGGGCGCGTGACCGCCTGTAGCCAGCGCCCACGATCCTCCAACAGATAATGCACACCCTGTCTCCCACCGCCTCTGCCCCTCCCCAGGACCGATCTGATGGGAAATCCCTCTGTAGAATCGACCTCCCCCCCCACCTTCCTCTGTTTCCCTAATTCCGCCGGCCGGCCCTGTAGCTTGTCGCCCACCAGACTGACTGACCCCCCCCTCCTCCCTGGAACCCCCTAAAAGCCGAATTAAAAATTTACAAAGAAACCCCCTGAGCTTGCGACTTGCCCACCTCTCTGGATCTAACAATCCATCCTCGAGGTGGGCCCCAGATAGACAAGGGGGCCAGAGCTGCGAGAGGGGAGACTCTCGCAGACAAAGGAGATCTGTCCTCGAATATGATAGCAGCATGTAGACCGGCCCTGGCTCTACAAGGAGGCCGCCTAAGTTGGTACATCGCAAGTCGAATTAAAAGTAGAGGAAAAGCATATAATACAGTCAGATGGTATAGTGGTGCATATAATACAGTCAGATGGTATAGTGTTGCATATAATACAGTCAGATGGTATAGTGGTGGATGGATGTTCCTGGAGGAGTGGAAAGGTCTATTATCTCGCCGTCTTTGTGAATGTCTGTACAGAAAGAAGTGATCTCTAACATATAATGCAACTCCACTTCCTCTTTTGTTAGGTCTGTTTCTTTTGAATAGTTTGCATCCATCCATCAGTACATTCTGTAACTTCATCCCACCAAGTTTCAGTAATGGCAAGTATATTATTCTTGCCCTTATGTACTAGTATTTCTGTTCCCCTTGTTTTTCTTTTTTTTTCACCTCTTTCCACCCTACATCCTTATATGATTGGTTATCTAATGATTTTTGCTTGAAATTAAGTTATAAAGGTCATGAAAATTGCTCCCCTTCCAACTCAATTTTACTTTTAATCCCTTTGCATAGGATGAACCATTCATCCCCCCCCCCCCCAATCCTGTTCTTGTGCGATGCAGTCCAGGACTCAATGTGGCTTAAAATTCATGAAATTGGGGTGGGTGGGGGTTGCATCAAAGCATAAAGAATGGACCTCTATATCCACTGAAGTCACAAATCAGGGCAGGCACTGTGAGGAAAACAAATTCTTAAGAGATGTGGGAAAGTATTAGCAATTTCTGAAGGTCTCTTTTCACTTAGCTTCTTCCCTATTTGAGGAATGTCCACTTCAACAACAGTGCTGGAGATTAAATCTACTTCACAGAAGATGGAATGGGATCTGCTCGTTATGATCTTCTCAACTGGGTTCTTTTCCCTAATGAATCTTTTCCCCCTGTGAAAATTGGACAAATAGATCCTGGGGCTCCTGCAGGACAGGATTTCACCATCAACTCTGATGCAATTGTCTGGATAAAAACGGTGAGCTGGAAGGTCAAATAAATCCAGTAAAAAAGCCATTCTCTTCTGGGGATTCAAAACAGCTCCCTTGAGATGAGGAAGAGATTCTGCTTGAATCCCAGAATGCAGATGGAGCAGCCAAGAGTGATTTCCATGGACCATTCCCCTTCAGTTGGATCTCCACCACTGTTTTCTTCAGAAAAGCTATGATTAAATTAGAATAGAATAACAGAGACTAAAATAACAGAGTTGGAAGGGACCTTGGAGGTCTTCTAGTCCAACCCCCTGCGTAGGTAGGAAGTCCTACACCACTTTAGACAAATGGCTATCCAACATCTTCTTAAAGACTTCCAGTGTTGGGGCATTCACAACTTCTGGAGGCAGGCTGTTCCACTGATTAATTGTTCTAACTGTCAAGAAATTTCTCCTCAGTTCTAAGTTGCTTCTCTCCTTGATTAGTTTCCACCAATTGCTTCTTCTTCTACCCTCAAGTTCTTTGGAACATAGTTTAACTCCTTCTTCTTTGTGGCAACCCCTTAGATATTGGAAGACTGCTAACATGTCTCCCCTAGTCCTTCTTTTCATTAAACTAGACATACCCAGAAGGAGTAGAAGCTACAGGAACTTTGGGGGCAAATGATCATGAAATACTGGAATCCAACATTATGCAAACAAAAGTAGTAGAACAAAGTCAAACTAGGATATTGGACTTTAAGAGAGAGCTTGGGAAGGATTCCATGGATGAGAATCCTCAAAAGGAAAACAACTCAAGAAGCTTGGGAAATTTTGAAAAATGAGATGACAAAAGCCCAGTCTAGCGCAAGACCAATGAAGAATAAAAATAACAGCTCCCAAAAGAAACCAACATGGCTGCATAAAGAACTCTCTGACAAATTGAAAGACAAAAAGGATAAATATAAAAAGTGGAAAGAGGGGGACATAACCAAGGCAAAATATCAGCAAATAACCCGAGCCTGTAAAGATGAAGTGAGGAAAGCTAAGGCTCGCAATGAAGAAAGGCTTGCCACAAAAGTAAAAATAACAAAAAAAGGTTCTTCCAACATGTTAAAGGCAAGAAAAAAGTTAAGGAAACAATTGGTCCACTGCTGGAAGAAAATGGCAAGAAGATGACAAGCAACAGGGAGAAAGCAGAACTATTTAACTCATTTTTTGCATCTGTCTTTACACAAAGGGATAAAACAGTCCAACCAATCAAAAACAGCACCACAAAAATCAGATTAGGAACACAAGTTGAAATAGGGAAGAAAATAGTAAGTGAGCATCTGTCTGCCCTAGACGAGTTCAAATCACCAGGACCGGATGGATTACACCCCAGGGTTCTGAAGGAACTGGCAGACGAGATCTCAGAACCACTGAACTATATCTTTCAGAGATCCTGGAGCACCGGGGAACTGCCAGAAGACTGGAAAAGAGCTGATGTGGTTCCCATCTTCAAAAAAGGAAAAAAAATAGATCCAGGAAACTATAGACCCATCAGCCTGACCTCAATACCAGGAAAGATTCTGGAAAAGATAATGAAGCAATGAATTAGCGAACACCTAGAAGTAAACAAAGTAATAGCCAAAAGCCAACATGGGTTTGTCAAAAACAGATCATGCCAGACTAATCTTATTGCATTCTTTGACAAAGTGACAAAATTAGTGAACCAGTTCGCTCCCACAGATTAGGCCTCTTCAGGGTGCCGTCAGCCAAACAATGCCGCCTGGCGACCCCCAGGGGGAGATCCTTCTCTGTGGCAGCCCCTGCCCTCTATAACGACCTACCCTCCGACCTACGTACGATCACCGACCTTCGCCTCTTCCGTCGGGCTCTGAAAATGCACTTATTCCATGTGGCCGGCCTGATTTAGTAGCTTTTAATTGGTTATTTTAAATTGGTTTTATTCAACTTGGATTTTAGAACAGGCCCTAATTTAATTTAATATTATTTTAAAGTATGTTATTTATTGATGTTCTTATATGTTTTTATTGATGCCTGTTCACCGCCCTGAGTCCCGCAAGGGAGAAGGGCGGTATACAAATTTAATAAACCATAAACCATAAACCATAGTGGACCAGAAGAATGCTGTCGATATAATTTACTTGGACTTCAGCAAGGCATTTGATAAAGTAGACCATAACCTACTATTAGATAAAGTAGAAAAATGTGGGTTAGACGGCATCACCACCAGATGGATTCGCAACTGGCTGACCAGCCGCACTCGATGTGTAGTCCTCAATGGAACTGCATCTACATGGAGGGAAGTATGCAGTGGAGTACCACAAGGCTCTGTTTTAGGTCCAGTACTCTTCAACATCTTCATCAATGATTTGGATGAAGGGATAAATGGGGAACTCATCAAATTTGCAGATGACACCAAGCTGGCAGGAATAGCCAACACTCCAGAAGATAGGCTTAAGATACAGAAGGATCTTGACAAACTTGAACATTGGGCACTATCTAACAAAATGAAATTCAATTGTGAAAAAAGTAAGGTTCTACATTTAGGCAAGAAAAACAAAATGCACAGGTACAGTATAGGTGGTACCTTGTTCAATAGTAGCAACTGTGAGAGGGATCTTGGAGTCCTAGTGGACAACCATTTAAATATGAGCCAGCAGTGGCCAAAAAAGCCAACACAGTTCTAGGCTGCATAAACAGAATGATAGAATCAATATCACGTGAAGTGTTAATACCACTTTATAATGCCTTGGTAAGGCCACATTTTGAATACTGCATTCAGTTTTGGTCACCACGATGTAGAAAAGACGTGGAGATTCTAGAAAGAGTGCAGAGAAGAGCAACAAAGATGATTAGGGGACTGGAGGCTAAAACATATGAGGAACGGTTGCAGGAACTGGGTATGTCTAGTTTAATGAAAAGAAGGACTAGGGGAGACATGATAGCAGTCTTCCGATATCTCAGAGGCTGCCATAAAGAAGAGGGAGTCAAACTATTCTCCAAAGCACCTGAGGGCAAAACAAGAAGCAATGGGTGGAAACTAATCAAGGAGAGAAGCAACTTAGAACTGAGGAGAAATTTCCTGACAGTTAGAACAATTAACCAGTGGAACAGCTTGCCTCCAGAAGTTGTGAATGCCCCAACCCTGGAAGTCTTTAAGAAGATGTTGGATAGCCATTTGTCTAAAGTGGTGTAGGGCTTCCTGCCTAGGCAGGGGGTTGGTCTAGAAGACCTCCAAGGTCCCTTCCAACTCTGCTATTGTATTGTATTGTAAAATGATGCGTTGGCAACATTTATGCATCCGCGAGGCCCTGCTCATTCATTGTATTGGCCTGAAAGACAAGATTATTTTTTTTTGGTAAAGCAATTTTATTGGTTTTACAATTTTATGGGGATAAGGGTATATAGGGTTACAATAGAAATATTTTAGAGCTTTCATGTTGGAGATGGTGGTCGTTTCCGATGCTTCATGTAAAAACAATTTCAATAAAAAGTGGAAAGAAATACATACATATTATATCATAAATCCATGCATTAAACCGTTTGTTTTGTTAACATCCATTAAGGAATTACAATACGTAAAAGGAAAAATCATTTTAATGATCTGAGTCTCTTGTTATAGTTCTTCTTCCTTCCCGCCAGTGGGCGGAGCCACAGCCCCTCCCGCTCCCATATCCTAGTCCTCCAGGATTGAGGAGTGTTTTTTAAGAGAAGCTTCGGCCTCTCCTATTGTTTTAAATCTTATTCTACCCCCCTTCCGGAACACCAACATTCCTTCGGGCATTAACCATTTGGAACACACCCCTTTTTTGTACAATTTTTTAAAGAGAAGGAATACTTCTCGAATTTTTTGGGGGGTCTGCTTCAAACTGGCAATTTCTTTTGGCTGATGCATCAAAGGCCTCTCTCTCTGTGCTCCCAGGATCCCATCCCTTGTTGACCCTCTTATCCATTTTTTATCTATCCCTCTGGGTATATCATTTATTCTGGCATATGCTGAAGTTGTATATTCTTTACTTTTTTTGGTACATTCTGCTAAAATTGTATTCATTAAATCTTTTAAATTATCTGATTCAGAAGCATTATGAAACCTTAAAAAGCAAGACATTTTTTCAAAATCAATTCTAGACATATGACCAGCCCTATCTGTAAATTCTTTTTGCGATTCCCTTCTCTCTTCGCTCGTCTCAACCGTCCCGCCCTCCAACCCATCAATTTTTTGTTTTTCATCTATTATTGTTCTTTGTGCCTCCAACAGTTCCAGTCTTGAGCTTGCCATGTCTTTCCGGATCTGCTTTATTTCCTGCATTATGCTTTAAAGCATTCCATGTATTGATACTTGCTGGTTGTCCTCTCCTGCTGCCTCTTTTTGCAACATTGCAACAATTTTTATTTAATGAAGAAGAGGGCAAGCTTTTGTAGAAGCAGTGGCGGAAAAAGTTTTTCCAGTCGGAGGCTTTCCTGTTGGCATGATTAAAGTTTTGAGTTCTTATTGTTAAAGATGGCGTCTGGTGGGTGGACAGTCTGCGAGCTCCAAGAAAAGGCAGAATCTGTATTTAAGTTCCAAATCGATGTTGTATAAACTCCAGAGAAACAATTGTAAACTCCAATCCACCAAAGAAAAGAAGGGTACAATGGGAGAGACACCGAGAGTCACTTGAGCTGGCTGTACATATAAATTTGTTAGTCTTGTAAAATTGAAGGAATGTTCAAATTTCAAAGAAGGTTTTCCACTGGGAGCAAAGAAGCGCCATTTTTCCGCCGCTTTGGCGTTTGTGAAGAAATAGTGAAAATTCCATATACCCTTTAACGAGTCTCGGATACAAAGTTTCAAAATGTAATTCCATATATGGTAATGCTTTCGCTTTTAGCTAATAGAAAGTCAGATGTTAGCTTTCTCTCTCTCCCCGCGCCCGGGGAGCATTTTAAAACGCCGCTTTTTTTTCGAGAGGGGGTTTCTGCAAACTCCCCCCTCTATTTTCCCTTTTAAGAGGTTGAATACATCAAGCCAGAACACTTACAGTCCACAGGGTCAATGCTGAGCCTCGGTACGATCCTCCAGCTCCGGCACTTCAGGCCGTCTTTTAAGTGTCCATAGTTCCAGCGTTCCTTCGGCGAGAGGGCATTTCCCCCCCCCCCCCCGCAGTCTGTCCTCTGGCTCCTGGGGCGAAGCGGGAACGACCCCCCTGACCGCCGTCGGGGGGGGGGGTTTCACCGCCGCCCGCCCTTACGGGGGGGCTCCCTACAAGAGCCCCCCTGCCCCCGAAGGCGCCCACTGGAGAAACCAAGCGGCGGACGTGTCCAGAACACGTCCGTCGCGTCCGGAAGGTGGAAGCGATCTCAAAGACAAGATGTTTGTTGAGTTCCAGAACCACATCTTCTTTGCGTGCTTCCAGAGCCTTCAGTTACATCGTCAGGTCGACAGTATCAATTCCCAGAAGCAATGCTAAAGAACATGGTGCGTAAATTCCATAATAAATAAGTGATTGTTGGAATATGGCAGTACGAATAGTATGGACTTCGGCATGGGAACCGTATAAGATACCCACTTTAGGCTTGGGAACCTAGGATAAGTTGCCCAATTGTTGGCTTGGGAACTGGACAGATACCCACACAAGGCTTTGGAACATCGAAGAAGAAACCAAACTACAGGCTTGGGATCCTGAACCAAGAAACCCACCTGTGGCTGGTATTGCATGGCTATTGTGCCCCCTATGGCGATGGGGTTGCTGGGTCAAGTGCCTGAACTAGTAGTGACAATGTCACCATGGACCAACGCAATGTAATAGTAGTAATGATGTCTATATAAAACAAACGAGATGAAACAATAATAGAATGCATGTGACGTTGCCATACAATGTCATCAAATTTGTCCCTATTTTTAGGGCTTTATACATCAGCGATGAAAAGCCAACCCAACTTTTTAGGGGGGTTGGAAAATGATCTTTCTAATGAGAATAATTTAACAGAGTTTCCAGAAGGTTTTTTTTTGTAAAAGCGGGCTGAAGATACCCTATTTTTGGCGTTTTTACAAAAACCGTCAACTTTCGTATGTGTTGGAGATATTATGTCTCAAAGTTGCTGAAACCTCAGGTGCCAGGTTTCCGAAAGATGCCCTAATTGATTCATGAGCCTCGAGCCAAGTTTCAAAAGAAAACCAGTCATTTATTAGGAGTGCCATTTCGGCAATACCCTATTGCAGTCAGATCTAAACCTCATTTGAATTATGGCTGAACTTTACCCCTGTTCCTTCCCTCCTCTCAGTCTGTCATAAAACACATTCTCAAACGAGGTGCACCCCTCACAAGCCTGCTGTAGTAATCTGAGATCCGACTCTAGCCGAAGGTATGCGTGGAATACTCTCCCCCACCCCACTTTCCTCACCATGGCATCTTTATGAGTTGACATTCAGCTCCCCTCATTTTCCAAAAGCGACCTGTGCAAAGCAAAAAACATTTTGAGTTCAGGTATAAGATTTAAGGCTACATCCTTCCCCCAGGCTTGTTTGGATTTTCTGCATGGAATTTTGCTATAAGGCAATCAGCCTGGATATTTCTACTCTTTACCCAAGATGCCTCTGACAAGGGCACTTCCACTTGATTAAGTATTGGCGTTGTCTCCTGTGCCACCTCGAATCAAGGATTCATTGCACCTCATAATGGGTTTGGCCCCCTATGACCACAGGGTCTGGAGGCTCCCAGGGTAGTGGTCTCAGAGTTGAGAGAGAGACGGATGTAGATGGATGGTGAGAGATGGACGGAGATGGCGAGGAGCTGAGGCGATGGAAAGAAAGAGCTGATGATGGAGGACGGAGTTGGCAGAAGAAGGAGAAGGTTGGAGATGGAGTATTGGCTGGTTGAAAGTGGCATGTTTGGCGGAGCAGCCCGGCATGCAACATCTGCAGCCAGTTGGGAAAAGATGGATTTGGCCGAGGACGTTTCAGGACATCTTGGAGTGAGTGCCCGGGACGGGTGGAGGCTGGCTGGCTGATAATATCTGGGCCATTAGAGGGCTGTTACGAACTAAGCCCCTTGGTCGGAAGGACAGATGGATGGGGCCTGTAATGGGATTGGACTTGACCCCCCCCCCATCCATAAGACTCTGGATTCTGACTTTACCCCCCCCCCCCCCCCCATCCTGAAGTACATCCTGCACTCAGCCACTTATTTCGGACTTGTGTTTTTGCCTTCCTGGTTTGGAACCACCCTGAGGTTTTATCGTGTACTCTAGGCGCGACCTCCTTGGCCTGCGGGAGTCTCCCCTCTCGCAGGCCTGGCCCTCCTGTCTATCACGGGCCCACCTCGAGGACGGATTGATTATTCCTGAGAGGTGGGCGAAGCGCAGGTTGAGGGGGTTTTTAGGGAGGTTTTTAATGCGGGTTTTAGGGGGTTCCAGGGAGGAGGAGGGAGGGTATGTACAGTTAGAGAGAGAGGGCCAGGCCAACAGGCGACGGAGGGAAGCGGAAGAATCCGTGAGGGGGGGAGAAACACGAGTCGTTCCCGCGGAGGGCATTTCCATTCAGAAGGTCGTGGGGAGAGGCAGGTCCGAGGGGAGGCAAGTTCCATCCTCCCGGTTGGGGACACGTAGCCGTTGGTTGCAAACGGTTAGGTGTCACAACCCCCGCAGGCTAGGTGGTCAGGGAATACAGAGCCAGGGCCTGAGGCTGATGTTTTGTAACGCCAGGTCCATTGTCAACAAAGCCCCCCTCATCCATGACCTTGTGTCAGAGGGGGAGCCGGACCTGGCTGGAATAGCGGAGACCTGGTTGGGCCACGAGGGTGGACTCCCCCTCGTTGAAATGTGCCCACCAGGCTACCGCGCTTTTCATCAGCCCCGGGCCCTAGGTAGGGGTGGTGGGGTGGCGGTCATAATAAAGGAAGATCTTGAGCCGAGAGAGACCATTGTGCCACAGACTACCGGTTGTGAGTCCCTCTGCGTGAAGTGGGGCCTAGGGAGGCAGTTGGGCTTGCTGGTTGTATACCTGGCTCCCCGCTATGTAGCAGCAGCCCTGCCCGAGCTCCTGGAGGTGATCGCTACGGTGGCAGTTGAGACCCCCAGACTTTTGGTCATGGGGGACTTTAATCTGCCATCGGTGGGCGAATCATCCGTGGCAGCTCGGGAGTTCATGGCTTCCATGACGGCCATGGACCTGACCCAATTAATTCAAGGCCCCACCCACGAGGGTGGACATACACCGGATCTCATCTTTGTCTCTGGCCAATGGAAGAGTGATCTGGGTATAGGGGATATAGTCATCACGCCCTTGTCATGGTCAGACCACTCACTTCTCCGGCTCGACTTTCCGACCGCTACTCCCCTCCGCGGGGAGGCGGAACCAGAACCATCGATCTGGTTTCGCCCCAGGCGCCTTATGGACCCGGATGGGTTCCAGACGGCGCTTGGGCCACTTCCTGTACCCCTGACCCGCGCCCCGATGGAGGACCTCGTGGCCGCATGGAACACTGCGACCACGGGGGCCTTGGATCGGGTCGCGCCCTTGCGGCCTCTCTTGCGGCGGCGAGTCGCCCCGGCTCCTTGGTTTACCGAGGAGCTGCGGGGGATGAAACGCCACAAGAGATGCCTAGAGAGAAGATGGAGGTCTACCCGTTCTGAATCTGACCGGACACAAGTAAGAGCCCAGTTACGGACTTACATTGTGGCGCTGAGAGTGGCCAAACGTCATCATTGTGCCACTCTCATAGCATCCGCAGAAAACCGCCCTGCTGCCCTGTTTAGGGTGACCCGCTCCCTCCTTCAACAGGGTGCGGGAAGCCCCGCTACAGGGCAGAGCAGAGGAATTTGTGACTTTTCTGCAGGAGAAAATCGCTCAGATACAGAACGAGCTAGCCCCCATTGATGGCCCAGTGGGATGCCACGAGACAGATCTTGTTTGGGAGGAGTTTGACTCCGTTACTTCCGAGGATATGGACAGGCTACGTGGGCGACTGCGAGCCACCACATGTTTATTGGACCCGTGTCCCTCCTGGCTTGTACTGGCATCCTGGGAGGTGACACGAGGCTGGCTCCAAGAGGTTGTCAACGCATCCTTAAGTGAGGGTTCCTTGCCTGCTTCCCTAAAAGAGGCTATGGTGAGGCCCCTCCTTAAGAAGCCCTCTTTGGACCCAGCTTTATTAAACAACTATCGTCCAGTCTCCAACCTTCCCTTTTTGGCGAAGGTTGAGAGTGTGGTGGCACAACAGTTTCCCCGTCACCTGGAGGAAGTTGATTATCTAGACCCGCGCCAGTCCGGCTTCCGGCCCGGGCATAGCACTGAGACGGCATTGGTCGCGTTGGTTGATGATCTCTGGAGGGCCAGAGATGGGGGTTGTTCCTCCATCCTGGTCCTGTTAGACCTCTCGGCGGCTTTTGATACCATCGACCATGGTATCCTATTGCATCGGCTGGGGGGGTTGGGGGTGGGAGGCACCGTTTTACGGTGGTTCTCCTCCTACCTCTCTGGCCGATCGCAATTTGTGTTGACAGGAGAGCAGAGGTCGACCTCGAGACCCCTCACATGTGGGGTGCCTCAGGGGTCGGTCCTCTCGCCTCTCCTGTTCAACACATATATGAAGCCGCTGGGTGAGATCATCCGTGGTTTTGGGGTAGAGTACCACCTGTACGCTGATGATACACATCTGTACATTTCTACCCCAAACCACCCCAACGATGCCGTAGCGGTGATGTGCCAGTGCCTGGAAGCCGTGCGGATCTGGATGGGAAGTAACGGACTCAGGCTCAACCCGACCAAGACCGAGTGGCTGTGGTTTCCGGCTGCCCGATTCAACCAGCTGACTCCATCGCTGGCCATAGGGGGCGAACATCTTGCCCCTGTGGATGGGGCGCGCAACTTGGGTGTCCTCCTGGATGCCCGGCTGTCCATGGAAGATCAAGTGACAGCCGTGGCCAGGAGGGCGTTTTACCAGGTTCGCCTGGTTCGCCAGTTGCGCCCCCTATTGGATCGGGACGCCCTTCGCACAGTCACTCATGCTCTCGTGACATCGCGACTGGACTATTGTAACTCTCTCTACATGGGGCTTCCCTTGAGGTGCACCCGGAGACTTCAGATGGTTCAGAATGCAGCCGCGCGGGCAATCTTGGGTACCTCCAGATTTGCCCACATAACTCCACTTCTGCGCGAGCTGCACTGGCTGCCTGTCGTCTTCCGGGTGCGCTTCAAGGTATTAGTCATCATTTTTAAAGCGCTCCATGGCTCGGGACCTAGCTATCAGCGGGATCGGATTCTGCCTCATACATCCTCACGGCCGATTCGCTCCCACAGAGAGGGACTTCTCCGGGTGCCGTCCACTAGACTCTGTCAGCGGGCGACGCCCAGGGGAAGGGCTCTCTCTGTGGCGGGCCCAGCCCTCTGGAACGACCTTCCCCCTGACATCAGAACAACCACGGACTTCTGCTCCTTCCGTCTGAAATTAAAAACTCATCTTTTCCGTTTGGCCGGCCTTGGGTAGCCTCTCTCTATAGGGTCTAGCTGTTTTAATTGGGTATTTTAGTATGTTAAGGGGATTTTAGCACAGGCCCAGATTTAATTTGTTCTTAATTATATTTGTATATTTATTGTATTGTGGTTTTAGTTTTCCCTGTGCACCGCTCCGAGTCCCTACGGGGAGAGGAGCGGTCTATAAATTAAATTATTGATTGATTGATTGATTGATTGATTGATCCAACCACGGGTTTTCAGAGGCTACTATGGAATACCAGGTGTATCTTCCCTAGCAGTGGGGGATTTTCCCTAGCAGTGGGGGAATTTCAATTGCACTGTGACTGGATTTATTTTATTTATTTTATTTTATTTAAATTTATATCCCGCCCTTCTCCAAAGAGGACCCAGGGCGGCGTACAGGAAATTTAAAAACATAACAATACAAAGATAAATATATAATTTAAAATAAATATTAAACCGTCCTATCTTGTACTAAAACCAAATTTAAAATACCCAATTTAAAAACTTCCTAAAGGTCCCCACGGGAGGTTAGGCTAGGCCGGCTTGTTGAAACAAATATGTCTTTAGACATTGGCGGAAGAGGCGGAGGTCGGTGATGGTACGCCACAGAGAAGGCTCTTCCCCTGGGTGTCGCCAGTCGGCATTGTCCGGCCGACGGCACCCTGAGAAGGCCCTCTCTGTGGGAGCGTATCGGTCTAAGGGATGTATGGGGCAGGAGGCGGTCTCGCATATAACTAGGCCCCGAGCCATGGAGCGCTTTAAAGATGGTCGTCAAAACCTTGAAGCGCACCCGAAAGGCCACAGGAAGCCAATGCAGCTCGCGCAGGATCGGTGTTATGTGGGAGCATCTGGTGGCTCCCATAATCACCCGCGCGGCTGCGTTTTGGACTAGCTGTAGCTTTCGGGTGCACCTCAAGGGAAGCCCCATGTAGAGAGCATTACAGTAGTCGAGTCGGGATGTCACGAGAGCTTGAGTGACTGTGCGAAGGGCAGCCCGGTCCAGTAAGGGGCGCAATTGGCGCATCAGGCGTACCTGATGAAACGCCCCCCTGGCCACGGCCGCCACATGGTCCTCCAAGGACAGCCGGGAATCCAGGAGGACACCCAAATTGCGCGCCCTCTCCACGGGGGCCAGTGTTTCGCCCCCAATGGCCAGAGTTGGAGTAATCTGGCTGAACCGGGGTGCCGGAAACCACAGCCACTCAGTCTTGGCAGGGTTGAGCTTGAGTTTGTTACCACCCATCCAGATCCGTACGGCTTCCAAACACCGGGACAGCACTTCGGCGGCATCGTTGGGGTGGTTTGGGGTGGATATGTACAGCTGAGTGTCATCAGGGTACAGGTGGTACTCCACCCCAAAACCACGGATGATCTCACCCAGCGGCTTCATATATGTGTTAAATAGGAGGGGCGAGAGGACCGACCCCTGAGGAACCCCACATAAGAGAGGCCTCGAGGTCGACCTCTGCCCTCCCGTCAACACATATTGCGACCGACCAGAGAGGTAGGACGAGAACCACCGCAGAACGGTGCCTCCCAGCCCCAACCCCCCCAGTCGGTGCAATAGGATACCATGGTCGATGGTATCAAAAGCTGCCGAGAGGTCTAATAGGACTAGGATAGAGGAATAACCTCTATCCCGCGCCCTCCAGAGATCATCGACCAACGCGACCAATGCCGTCTCGGTGCTGTGACCGGGTCGGAAGCCGGACTGGCGCAGGTCTAGATAATCAACTTCCTCCAGGTGTCGCGGGAACTGTTGGGCTACCACACTCTCAACAACCTTCACCAAAAAGTGAAGGTTGGAGACCGGACGATAGTTCTCTAATAAAGCTGGGTCCAGGGACGGCTTCTTGAGGAGGGGCCTCACTACCGCCACTTTCAAGACGGCAGGTAAGGACCCCTCACTCAAAGATGCGTTGACAATGCCCTGGAGCCAGCCTCGTGTCGTCTCCCAGGATGCCAGTACAAGCCAGGAGGGACACGGGTCCAATAAACATGTGGTCGCCCTAGGTTTCCTTGACAGCCTGTCCATATCCTCGGTGGTAACAAAGTCAAACTCCTCCCAAGAAGGAGCCTCAAGACTAGTCTCGGACAGTCCCACAGGACCACTGTCGATGGAGGGTAGCTCATTCCGAATCCGAGTGATTTTCTCCTGCAGATAAATCCCAAATTCCTCTGCTCGCCCTTGCAGAGGGGCTTCCCGTGGCCTCTGATGAAGGAGGGAGTGGGTCACCCCAAACAGGGCGGCAGGGCGGTTATCTGCAGATGCAATAAGGGTGGCACAATACTCACGTTTGGCCACCCTTATCGCCACTAAGTAAGCCCTAATATGGGTTCTCACTAGAGTTCGGTCGGCTTCGGAGCGAGAGGATCTCCATCTGCTCTCTAGGCGTCTCTTGTGGCGCTTCATCTCCCGAAGCTCCTCAGTAAACCAGGGAGCCTGGGTGATTCGTCGCCGCAAAAGAGGCCGCAAGGGCGCGACTCGTTCCAAGGCCCCTGCGGCCGCACTTAACCATGCGGCCACTAGGTCCTCAGTCGAGTCGCGAGGCAGGGTCACAGGCATTGGCCCAAGCTCCCTCTGGAACCTTCCCGGGTCCATTAGGAGCCTGGGGCGGAACCATATAGGAGTATCCGGTTCCGCCTCCCCGCGGTGAGGTGTAGCGATTGGAAAGTCCAGCTGAAGGAGAGCGTGATCTGTCCATGACAAGGGAGTGATGGCTAGGTCCCCTATTCCCAGATCACAACTCCACTGTCCCGAGACAAAGATCAGATCCAGCGTGTTTCCCCCCTCGTGAGTGGGGCCTAAAACTACCTGGGTCAGGTCCATGGCCGTCATGGAGGCCATGAACTCCCGAGCTGCTCCAGAGGCTTCGCCCGCCGACGGATTGATGATCTTTACTACGGGGATGGTCCCATAAACTTTGGCCCCAGTTTCTTGCTAGGGAGTTTTAACCTTAAATATTTTGTGGAAAGGTAAACCTTCTCTCCCACCTGGAATTGCCATTGCGGAGTTTGATGTTCATCTGCCTATTCCTTATAGGTTTGTGCCTCTTTAACCAGTGCTTTTTTGACATTCTCCCAGGTTGCTTTTAGCATTGACATCCAATCAGTCAAGCTGACTGAGGAGGAGGGATCCCTTGGATATTCAGGCATTGGGACAAAGTCCATGCCACTCACTACTTTGAATGGTGTCAGTCCCATGCTACTGTGAACAGCATTATTGTACATGACCTCAGCAAAAGACAGAAGGTCTGCTCAATTGGACTGCTGATAGTTTATGTAGCACCTCAGGTACTGCTCTACCATGGTGTTCAGTCTCTCTGCCCATTGGTGCTCAGGTGAAAAGCCAAACTAAGGCCCTGGGATGACCCAATGGACCACAGGAACTCCCTCCAGAACTTAGTCGTCAACTAGACCCCTCTGAGATAATTCTTTTAGGTACTCCATGCAGGTGGTAGATGTGCTTCAGGAACAGTTTGGCCAGCTGGTGAGCTGAGAGTAGTCCGCTGCAGGGTATGAAGTATGCCTGTTTGGAGAAGGTCTGTTACAGTCCAAATCACTGTGTTCCCCCCACTTTTCAGCAACTCTACTATAAAGTCCATTGCGATCTCCCAAAGCCTTGTGGGCTTGGGGTGTGTGTGTGTGTGTTCCCGGTCATCTCTTCATTGTGGCGCAGATGGTGCAACTTTTTACGTAACTGTCCATGTCTGTCTTTATGCTGGGCCACCAGAACTGCCTCCAGTTCCTAAAGTCTTTAAGAACCCAAAGTGGCCTGCTGGTTTGGCGTTGTGGTTCCTCTGGAGAATTAGGGTGCGTAGGGATTCCAGGATGTAGAGTTTTGTCCCCTTCCATGCGAGGTCATCTCTTTTTGTCAAGATGTGTTAGTTGTCTTGGAACCAGGGGTCTGCTAGCAGTTCGGGTTTGAGTTTCGTGGTTAGGTCGCTTGCTGGTTGGGCTTGCTGGTCATGCCGTTGTCGTCTTGGGTAGCTATTTGAGTAGGGAAACGATGGCGTCCACCACCCGCTCCCATTCGCATTTGTACTGGGGCATATGGGAGAGGTCGGCAGCTAGAAAGTTCCTCCCCCCTGGAATGTGCTTTAGTACAAAGTCGAAACGGTTGAAGTATTGAGCCCATCGGACTTGTTTGGGTGATAGTTTCTGTGGGGTCCTGTGAGGGAATTTATTCTGTCTGGGTGAAGTTGGTCGAGCATCGTTGACAGCTGGTGGCCCCACCTCAACTCTGCTGGGCTGCAACCTGTTGCTTGTACAGGGAGTCGTGTGTTGACACAGGAGGAAGTTTGCTTAGGTGGTGATTCCAGTCCCCAGTTGTCATCTGCTTAAGCACCTCCTTTATGGTCCTGACCATTCGTTTGGCCTGACCATTGGTCGCAGGGTGGAATGGAGCAGATGTTACATGTCGAATCATGTTGTTGTTGAGGAATGACTGAAACTCTTCTGCCGTGAATTGTGCCCCATTGTCAGACACGGTCACATCTGGCAGGCCATGTGTGGTGAACAGCTGGTGCAACTCTCAGATGACTCTGGTCATTGTCATGGATGAGACCAGTGCAACTTCCAACCACTTGGAATAACTGTCCACTACTATCAGGAACACCTGCCCCTGGAACAGGCCTGCAAAGTCAATGTGCATGCGAGACCATGGGGCGTGCATGGTCCCCCAACGGTGCACTGGTGATTGTGGCATCTCTGGTCGAGTTTCTTGGCAGGTCTGGCAACTCCTTACTTGATTCTCAATGTCTTCTTGGCTAGAGCCTTCATCCGAACAATTCCTGGGTGCCCCTCATGGAGGGAATCCAGCACCTTGGAGCAAAGACTGGGTGGAATGATGACGCTGCTGCCCCATAGCACACATCCCTTGTGGACCAACAGTTTATTTTTCCTTGAAGTGTAGTGCTGGAACTCAGAGCCTGGCCAGACCTCTGGCCATCCCATTAACACTCATTCCTTGCCCGGCTTGTGGACCAGCCTGTACGAGTATGCAGCCATGAAAATGGACCATCGTAGCATTCGCAACGACAAGACTGGTGGTGTCTGTTTGTCAGCTGTAAAGACACTGAGCAGAGGTTTGTAGTCAGTACAAATGGTAAAGGTTCGTTCATATAAGAAGTCGTGGAACTTCTTAACACCAGTCACTATGGCAAGGGCTTCCTTGTCTATCTGGGCATAGTTCTTTTCAGCCGATGATAACCTTCTAGAATAATATGTGGTGGGCATCCATTTGGCATCCTGTGGCTTAGTACTGCCCCAATGCCATATGGTGAAGCGTCACAGGCTAGTGTTACTGGTAGGGTTTCATTGAAATGAGCTAAGATGGAGTCTGAGGATAGCAATGATTTTACTGCCTTCAACGCTTTGTCTTGAGTGCTCGACCAGACCCACGGTGCTGTTTTGTCCAGAAGGCAGTGTAGCGGTTTTGCCAGGGCAGCCTTATGCGACAAGCATGAGTAGTACAAATTGAGCCAGCCTAGGAATACTTGAAGCTCCCCCTTGGATTTTGGTGTGGGGGCTAGCTGAATTGGCTTTAACTTAGCTTCAGATATGGAATCCAGGAATTCTGTGGATTCCACGCCGATCTGGCACTTTTCCTTTTTTAGTTTTAGGCCTGCCTCGTGGAAACGGAGTACTGTGTGGAGACGTTCTGCCTGGACTGCCGCTGATTCCCCTGCAATCAGGACGTCATCAAAGTATGGGCAGATGCCGGGAATGTTCTTCAGTGTCCATTCCATAATACTTTGGAACAACCCTGGTGCTACTCTTACCTCAAACTGCAAGCGGTGTACTTGGAATGCACCTCTGTGTGTGACTATTGTCTGTGCCTCTGCAGTAGCATCGTCCACCGGCAGCTGGTGGTAGGCCTGGGCGAGGTCTAGCTTAGCGAAGATTCGGCCTCCCTGGAGCAAGGCGAGGATGTGGCTTACTACTGGTAAATGGTAAGCATGCTGGTGTAGTGCCCTGTTTATGTGCACTTTTAGTCTGCGTAGATGCAAACATCCCCATTAGGCTTAACTGGGGTCACTACGGGAGTCTCCCAACGGCTACAGTCCACAGGTTGGAGCACTCCCTGCTGTAACAGCTTGTCTAGTTCCACATCAATTTTAGGCTTCAATGCAAAGGGTTGCATGGTTTTAATTGGATTGGAGTTACTGCTCGATTGAGGTTGAGAGAAATGGGTACCCCTTTGTATTGTCCTAGCTCAGCGCTGAACGTATCAGTGTATTGTTGGCATACTGCTTCTAGATCGGCTATTTGGGTTCAGTGAATTACCCTGTTACCCTGATGCCCAGGGCCTCGAACCAGTCCAGTCCTAGGAGGCTGGTGCATGGCCCCTCTACACCCTCTATGCTGAGGGGACCCTCAAACTCTCTAAATTGTACCCTAATGGTAGCTTCAGACTCTGGAAGCCCGTTAGCACTAAACTCTATGATTTGAGTGGGACTCACCGTCGGCTATGTTTGCAGATGTGGTTGAAAGTCATGGACGATATAATGGACAGGGCCAATCCAGTATCAAGCTCCATGGAGCATGGGACCCCTTGATATTTTAGTTGGAGTCTTATTTTTTCTTTAATGGGGTCCCTGTGCGTTGGATGCTATGCCTTCCTGAGCAGTGTTCAACTCTGTTCTGTCCTGGGGGCGCTTTCCACTTGTGCTGCTGTGTCACAGGTTTCTTTTCCCCGTGATCACCTCTACAAACTCTGGCAATGTGCCCTTGCTTCCCACAGGCACAGCATACAGCTGTCCGGAATCTGCACTCCGCTCTTTCATATTGTCCCTCGCAGCTTGTGCAGCTCTGTGGGTGTCAGCCTCCGCTTTACTGCTTGCTTCGGCTGCAATTGAAACGGGGAGGGAGGGGCTGTGGGCATTGGACATTATGTGTTTGAAGCCAGGACTGGTTATCACCAAGGCCAACGGTCTCGCATTCCATTCTGATGATGTTCCTGGTCGTGCTGCCCACCTGACATTGTGGGTGATTCTGCATTGGACATATCCTTGGGGTCATGGGTTATATGGGATGGGAAATGCTTTGATATGTACGCTTCGTGCCCAATTATTTCATTCCTTGCTTGACTTTCCCTGCTGTCTTTTCATAATCAGTAAAAGTAACCTTAAACTTTCAAAAATGAGTTTGAGCGTGGTCTTTCTTGATTAATGGAGGAAGCAGGCCTGACAAAAAGCAAGGAATCACTTCACACTCAGCTCTGAGCTAACAACTTCAGCAGGGAGTGTAATAAAACCATCAATCCTCACACAAATGTTGGACCTTGGAGAAGAAGGGGCCCTGGGGGCTACCGCGCTCGATCCGACCGTTCCGAAAACTGAAAAGAAGGAAGAAATCAGGTCAGTGATGGAACTTTTGGCAGATATCAGTTTGGGAGCCAAACCTGAGGAAAAATCAGTTCACCATCGATGGTCCGAGGGAGTGGGCACGAAGGGAACATTTGAAGAAATCCTCTCGGGAGTTACAACCACCAGACACAGGCAGGCCAAATCCCCCCCCCCCCCCCTCTGGCAGCAAATAGAGGAAGAGAACCTTTTGAGAGAACAGGCAAAAGCACTAATTCGGGAGGCAGATGACAAACGATGAGCCAGAGAAAGTAAAAGGGGGGGGACCCTGACCCTCGGGAGTGGAGGCTGCAAAAGAGGGAGGAAGAAACCCCCCCCCCCCCCCATGGAAAGGGGGGCTACCCAGAGAGATGAACCCCCGCGATGCATAGAAGCAGCAAGGGCGGGTGCTCCCAGGGCTGATCAAAGGAGAGAGGCAAGCCCTGCAGCACACAGAATGGCAACAGTCCCTCCCCTGGGACTAAAATTCGGGGGGGGGGCTAAAGAATTGGGATTCTTTTTACTGCATGTCAGCAATTTTGTAAGGCAGACTGCTTTCGATCTCCCAAATGACGAAGCAAAAATAAGAGTTGTATCCCTCGCTCTTGAAGGCAAAGCGGCAGATTGGATTGTTTCTTTTTTTAAAAAAATTTTTTTTTATGTTTTACAATATTCCACCCAGTGCTATACAAAACGAAAGGAAGAGTTGGTTCTTCGGATATCTTCAATTATCTTTAGGATCTCCAAAATCCACGTTCTCTGGGTACAGGTGTCGAGGCATCCAAAGTTCCAAGTGCATAGTCCACAAATGGCTTCCAAGTCTTCCAGAAAATGTCTTTTTTATAGACCCCCTCTCTAAATTTAATATCACATGTCATTTTATCATTTAAAGCTAATTTCCACATTTCACAATACCACTCTTCTATTTTAATATTTACCTCTATTTTCCAGTATCTTGCTATTATAATTCTACCCATTATAATCATAATTCTAATCAATTCTTTCTCATATTTTGTTAATTCTAATTCCTTAATTATCAATAATAATATAGTTTCTGATCTCAATGTTATTCTTTTCTTCATCATTTCAAACATCGTTTTCTCCAATTGTTGCCAAAACTTTTTAATTTTTCCACATTTATACCACATATGTTCATAAGTTCCCAATTCCATGTTACATCTCCAACATTTATTACTAATTTTTTTATCCATCAATGATAACCTTAATGGAGTCCAATACCATTTCCAAACAACCTTAAAGTTGTGCTCTTTAATCCTTATAGACAAAATCCTCATAATTCGACTCTTCCAATTCACATTCCAGTCCGAATCTAATATTTTGATCTTGAGTTCTTCCTCCCAATTCGTCTTCATTACCATTTGTGGATTTCCATCAAAGTTTATAATCTTATATATCTTACTAACGAGTCCCTTTAACCCAATTTCATCCTTGATAATTTGAGATACTAAGCTTTCAAATTCAGTTTTACTTCTACTTATTTTGCATGTTCCCCTTACTTTCATAGTCCATTTTTCTACCTGTATTTTTTCAAACCAATTCAGCTCCAATTTTTCAATTATTTCTTTTTTTCTACTCTCGGTTTCTAAAGCTCTTAACCAATTTACTATGCTTCCTATATTTTCATCCTCAATTACTTTATCTCGACTTATGTTGGTTTTAATCGGCCAACTTCCAAGTGTCTTCCCCAAGAAGGATATGTCCGGAATCAATATTTTAACAAATTTATTCCAAATTTTACTCAATCCCTTTAACCAATAACTGTTGATTGCCTTTTTTGTTTTTACTTTATCTAAAAACCATGTAGGACCAAATCTCTTAATGTCCTTTAACTCTAGATCTCCCCAATGACCGTCTCCTCCTTTAAGTATTTTTATCACAGTTCGAATATTATAGGCCCGATAATAATTAAGTAGATTGGGAATTCCCAATCCACCTTCCTTTTGATTTTGATACCACATTTTCTTCATTAATCTAGGTCTTTTCCCACCATTGCAAAATTTATCTAATTTCTTCTGATATCCTTCCATATCTTTCTCTGTCAAATTTAATGGTAGCATCTCAAATAAAAAATTAAACTTTGGTAACAACATCATCTTACACATTGCAATTCTGCCAAACCAAGACAACTTTATCTCTTTATATTTATCTATCTTCTTCTCTACTTCATTCAACATCACATCATAATTAATTTTTTTCAATTCTCTAACTTTAAGTGAAAGTGTTATTCCCAAATATTTCAATGTATTTTTAATTCTTATCCCAAATTGTTCTTGCGTACTCTCCCACTCCTTACCATTTTTGTTCATTAATAATTCGGATTTTGACCAATTTACCTTTAAACCTGTCATTTCTTCAAATTCTTTCAAATGTTTATTTATCCTCTTCAAATCTTTCTCTATATCTTTCAGAATAATCAAGGTATCATCCGCGTACAAATTTATCTTATATCCCTTGTACCCTTCCAGTTCTTCATCTTTTTCTATCAATTTAGTCAAAACTTCCATAACTAATAAAAATAATGTTGGGGACAAGGGACATCCCTGTCTCGTGCCTGCTTCCAATTTAATCTCTCCCATCATTATTCCATTCACCTTCACTTTTGCACTACTTTTTTGATACAGTTTTGAAATAACATGTATAAATCTATTACCAAAGCCTAATGCCTCAATAATTACTTTGATAGTTTCCCATTGTACAGAATCAAAGGCTTTAAAAATATCTAGTGATACTATACCTATTTTATCACCATTACTCTCAGCTACATCTATAATATTTAATACTCTTCTAATTATGTCACTCATATATCTACCTTTAACAAAACCTACTTGATTATAGCTTATATACTTGTCTATAAATCTATTTAATCTATTACTTATAATGGCAGTAAATATTTTTGCATCTTGGTTAATTAAAGAAATGGGTCGATAGGACTCGATCCTCTCCAGATCTTTATCTGGTTTAGGAATTATGGATATTACCGTTCTATTCCATGACATCGGGACTTCTCCACCGTGTAAAATTCCATTAAATAATTTTTGCAGTTTTGGTATTATTATTTCTTTAAAGTCTTTATAAAATTCAGCAGGTAATCCATCTTCACCTGGAGTCTTCCCTAATTTTATCTCTTGTATTCTTTCATTAATCTCATCTTGTGTTATATCTCCTTCCATCAAATCCTTATATGTTTGATCTATTTTCACAGCATATTTTCCAAGATGATTTTTCAATTTTTCCAAATCAATTGATTTCTTTGAATAGAATTTTTGAAAAAAATTCCTAACTACTTCACATTTCTCCAGTCTCTTATAACATCTTGTACCTTTTTCATCTATCAGAGAGCCAATTTCTCTCTTTTCACTTTTATTTTTCACCATCCTTGCTAATAACCTAGAGTTTTTATTACTAAATTCAAAGAAATCCCTATTTAAATATCTTATTTTTTTTTTAACCCGTTCTATATCTTCTTCTATCAATTTAGTTTTTAGTAAATTCAATTCCTCCAAACATTTTTTATCTTTCGTAAGTAAAAATTGGTTCTCCAATACCTTACTTTGTCTTGTGTCCTGTTCCATTTTACTTCTATATTCTCTATATTTCCTGCTTGACAACTTAATGCTTTCTCCTCTAAATACTGCCTTCATCGTGTCCCAAACAATTTCAAATTTAACCTCTCCATTATCATTCAGTCTCCAACTTTCCTCCCATTTTTTAAGTATCCATGTTTTATCCTCCTCCTTTTTATACAATTTTTCATCATATCTCCAACCTCTTTCTTTTTTTCCAATATTGAAGTCTATTTCCATCATAACTTCTGCATGGTCAGAGTCCTTGAAAATTCCCACGTCTATTCTATCTATATTATTCAACAGGTCTTTAGAGACGAAAATATAATCAATTCTTGAATATGTATTATATACCTTAGAGCAAAAAGTATACACTCTTTCAGTACCTTTCAACTCCCTCCAGACATCTACCACACTATTTCGAAGCATCCATTTATTTAAAATTTCCCCTTTATTTATTTCTCTAAAGCGGGTGGGATTAGTACTATCTATTTTGTCTCTAATTAAATTAAAATCCCCAGCCACAATCACTTTCCCTACACTTTCAGTTTCCAAAATCTTAGTTATTTTATCAAGGAATCCCTTTTGTTTTTCATTCGGTAGATATAAGTTAACCAGTGTCACTTTTTGCTCGTTAATATTCCCTACAATTATTAAATATCTTCCTTCATCGTCTCTAATTACTTGTTTTTTTTCAAAATATACCCTATTTGATATCAATGTTGCCACTCCTCTGGCTTTGGAAGTTCCGAAAGATTTTTCATAAATTTGCATACCCTTTATATTCATTCTATTTAAATCCTCAGATTTTTGATGAGTTTCCTGCAAAAATAATATGTCTGGTAAGTCCCTTTTAATTTTAAGCTCCAATCTCCTCCTCTTTATTTGATTCCCTGTGCCCTTCACGTTCCATGTCATTATTTTTATAAACCGCATTTAAACGGTAACTTTTTTAGTCCTAGCCCCTCCTCTTCCTTTACGTGCCCAAATCCCAACACCAAACAGAAATGACATACAAAAAAAACATGAGACACTACAAACAACATATAACAAACTATCTTCATCCCCCACCTCCTCAACCGGCACCGCCTCTGCATAGAGATTGTGGGGGAGGGGACGTGCCGATGGTCGGATCACTTCTCACGGGCTGTCTTTTTAAATTCCACTCTCAAAAAAGGGAGACAGTGTTAACTTTTCCCCGCACTCAGCTTCTCGCGGGTGCAGAGTGAGCTAAAAAGCAAGATTGGATTGTTTCTCTGCATAATGATAACTCCCCCCTAATGATTTTGATTTTTTTGATTTTATTGAATTTATACCCCGCCCTTCTCCAAACGGACCCAGGGCGGCACACAGGCATATTAAAAAACATACAAACATATAAAACTTTAAAAAAAAAAACTTATTCAACTAAAAAACCTGTGCTAAAACCGAATTAAAATCCCCATTTTAAAACTATGAGTCAGAATTGGAGGCTACGCTAGGCCGGCTAGTTGGAATAGGTGTGTCTTCAGACACTTGCGGAAGAGGCGGAGGTCGGAGATGGTACGGAGTTCAGGGGGTAAGTCGTTCCAAAGGGCTGGTCCCGCCACAGAGAAGGCTCTTCCCCTGGGTGTCGCCAGTCGGCATTGACCGGCCGACAGCACCCTGAGGAGGCCCTCTCTGTGGGAGCGTATCGGTCTGAGGGATGTATGGGGCAGGAGGCGGTCTCGCATATAACTAGGCCCCGAGCCATGCAGCGCTTTAAAGATGGTCGGTAGAACCTTGAAGCGCCCCCGAAAGACCACAGGAAGCCAGTGCAGCTCGCGCAGGATCGGTGTTATGTGGGAGTGTCTAGGCGCTCCCGTAATCACCCGCGCGGCTGCATTCTGGACTAGCTGTAGCTTTCGGGTGGACCTCAAGGAAAGCCCCATGTAGAGAGCATTACAGTAGTCGAGTCGAGACGTGACGAGTGCTTGAGTGACTGTGCGTAAGGCACCCTGGTCCAGTAAGGGGCGCAATTGGCGCATCAGGCGTACCTGATGAAACGCCCCCCTGGCCACGGCTGCCACATGGTCATCCATAGACAGCCGGGAGTCCAGGAGGACACCCAAATTGTGCGCCCTCTCCACGGGGGCCAGTGTTTCGCCCCCAATGGCCAGAGTTGGAATAATCTGGCTGAATCGGGGCGTCGGAAGCCACAGCCACTCAGTCTTGGACGGGTTGAGCTTGAGTTTGTTGCTACCCATCCAGATCCGTGAGAGACTTTGACAGATTTATGACCGCTTTGAGAAGGCGTTTTGAAGACCCCCTCCTCCATAGAAAGGCACGGCTTGAAATGAAAACCCTTCGACAAGGGAACAAGCCGGTTCAGGAATACACACAACGTTTCCATGAGCTGGCTATTTACATGAGAGGCTGGAGCGAAGAGGCTCTTATCGATAATTATACTGAGGGCTTACATCCAACTATATACCAAAGCTGTATTAACAGGCGCAGTCCCCAAACCCTCCAAGATTGGTACGAATTGTCAGCTGACATGGAGATTGATCTGGCAAGAAATAAAGGCCTTCATGAGATTGAAAGAGAAAGAGAAAGGAAATTCTCCCCTCCTCCCACCCCACGGCGTGATGTCCCAAGAGGGGCTGGGGCAGAGAGGGAGGGAGGGGCTGCTAGCAAACCTCGCACTAACGCTTGTTTCCGTTGCGGGAGGGAGGGGCATTGGGCTAACTGCAGAATGAAACCGAAGCCCCGGCCCCAATCATCATCCGAGATGAGGAAAAGCGCCAGGAATCCAGACCTGCGCACTAAACAGGCCATGAAGGGAGTGGAGCCACTGGATCTTACCAGCTACCGTCACCAGCCAGGGGAGGAGCCTGACGACTGGGAAAAGGAAACGGAATCTGGCGATGAGAGCTACGGACCTTGGGTGAGTTCCCGGTGGGGCCCCATGACCATCCCTCTTAAGCTTAGAGCTCCATCTAGTGGTCGCCACTCCGAATTACTAGCCCTTTTGTATTCTGGCTGCACACGCTGCCTTATCAGTCAGGACTTAGTAGAGCAGCTTGGGCTTCACCTAAAGACTTTAAGAGTTCCGATTGCATTCTGCCAGATGGATGGATCGGTTGCTGGAGGTGCTCCAGCACAGTTTGTAACAGAACTCGACTTTCCAATCGCTACTCCCCACCGCGGGGAGGCGGAACCCGAGCCATCTATTTGGTTCCGCCCCAGGCGCCTGATGGACCCTGACGGATTCCAGGCGGCGCTTGGGCCACTTCCTGTACCCCTGACCCGCGCCCCGATGGAGGACCTCGTGGCCGCATGGAATACTGCGGCCACGGGAGCCTTGGATCGGGTCGCGCCCTTGCGGCCTCTCTTGCGGCGGCGAGCCACCCTGGCTCCTTGGTTTACCAAGGAGCTAAGGGTGATGAAACGCCACAAGAGATGCCTAGAGAGAAGATGGAGGTCTACTCGATCTGAATCTGACCGGACACAGGTAAGAGCCCATTTACGGACTTACATTGTGGCGCTGAGAGTGGCCAAACGCCACCATTGTGCCACTCTCATAGCATCCGCAGATAACCGCCCTGCCACCCTGTTTAGGGTGACCCGCTCCCTCCTTCAACAGAGGGTGCGGGAAGCCCCATTACAGGGTAGAGCAGAGGAATTTGTGATTTATCTGCAGGAGAAAATCGCTCAGATCCAGAACGAGTTAGTCTCCATTGATAGCCCAGTGGGATTGCACGAGTCGGATCTTGGTTGGGAGGAGTTTGACTCTGTTACTTCCGAGGATATGGACAGGTTACGTGGGCGACTGCGAGCCACCACATGTTTATTGGACCCATGTCCCTCCTGGCTTGTACTGGCATCCTGGGAGGTGACACGAGGCTGGCTCCAAGAGGTTGTCAACGCTTCTTTAAGTGAGGGTTTCTTGCCTGCCTCCCTTAAAGAGGCCATGGTGAGGCCCCTCCTGAAGAAGCCCTCTTTGGACCCAGCTTTATTAGCCAACTATCGTCCAGTCTCCAACCTTCCCTTCTTGGCGAAGGTTGTTGAGAGTGTGGTGGCACAACAGTTTCCCCGTCACCTGGAGGAAGTTGGTTATCTAGACCCGCGCCAGTCCGGCTTTCGGCCCGGGCATAGCACCGAGACGGCATTGGTCGCGTTGGTAGATGATCTCTGGAGGGCCAGAGATAGGGGTTGTTCCTCCATCCTGGTCCTATTAGACCTCTCAGCGGCTTTCGATACCATCGACCATAGTATCCTATTGCATCGGCTGGGGGGGTTGGGGGTGGGAGGCACCGTTTTACGGTGGTTCTCCTCCTACCTCTCCGGTCGATCGCAATTTGTGTTGGCAGGAGAGCAGAGGTCGACCTCGAGACCCCTCACATGTGGGGTGCCTCAGGGGTCGGTCCTCTCGCCTCTCCTGTTCAACACATATATGAAGCCGCTGGGTGAGATCATCCGTGGTTTTGGGGTAGAGTACCACTTCTACGCTGATGATACGCAGTTGTATATATCTACCCCAAACCACCCCAACGATGCCGTAGCGGTGATGTGCCAGTGCCTGGAAGCCGTGCGGATCTGGATGGGAAGTAACAGACTCAGACTCAACCCATCTAAGACCGAGTGGCTGTGGTTTCCGGCCGCCCGATTCAACCAGTTGACTCCATCACTGGCCATAGGGGGCGAACACCTTACCCCTGTGGATGGGGCGCGCAACTTGGGTGTCCTCCTGGATACCCGGCTGTCCATGGAAGATAAAGTGACAGCCGTGGCCAGGAGGGCGTTTTACCAGGTTCGCCTGGTACGCCAGTTGCGCCCCCTATTGGATCGGGATGCCCTTTGCACAGTCACTCATGCCCTCGTGACATCCCGACTGGACTATTGTAACTCTCTCTACATGGGGCTCCCCCTGAGGTGCACCCGAAGACTTCAGCTGGTCCAGAATGCAGCAGCGCGAGCAATAATGGGGACCGCTAGGTACACCCATATAACACCTCTCTTGCGCGAGCTGCACTGGCTGCCTGTGGCCTTTCGGGTGCGCTTCAAGGTGTTAGTTATCATCTTTAAAGCGCTCCATGGCACGGGACCTAGTTATCTGCGGGATCGGATTCTGCCCCACACATCCCTGCGACCGATCCGCTCCCACAGAGAGGGACTACTCCGGGTGCCGTCCACTAGGCTATGCCAGCGGGCGACGCCCAGGGGAAGGGCCTTCTCTGTGGCGGGCCCAGCCCTCTGGAACGAACTTCCCCCCGAAATTAGAGCAACAACGGACCTCCGCTCCTTCCGTCAAAAACTCAAAACACACTTTTTCTGCTTGGCCGGCCTAGGTTAGGCTCCCGTCTTTTTATAGGGCTTTAGGGGTTTTAGTATAATTTAATTTAAGGGATTTTAGCGCAGGGACAATTGTTTAATTCGTTACTTAACTATTTATTTTTTCTATGTATTTTATATTGGTTTTTATTCCCTGTGCACCGCTCCGAGTCCCTTCGGGGAGAGGAGGTGGTATATAAATAAATTTATTATTATTATTATTATTATTATTATTATTATTAGAACCAACTGAAGTGTTCATTGGCGACCACCACCAGGAGTCCTTAAATTTTATTGTAGCCCCGATTGCAGATAACCCAATTATTTTAGGCTTGCCATGGCTGCGAAAGTGAAACCCTATTATTAACTGGAAAGAAGGTTGGGTATGCATTCCTTCACCTACACCCCCCCTATGGACAACCAATCTCCACCTCCCCTCCCACCCCAGCAAAACGGGACACCCGCCCCCCCGTGAACAATCAAGCTCCACCACCCTCCCCACCCCAAGATGCCGTAAAGACTGTACAGGGGCCAGCCATTTTGGAGCATATACCGGGAGAGGAAAAAATTCCTAAAGAATATTGGGACCTTAAAGATGTTTTTAGCGAAAAATCTTCCGACAAACTACACCCCCCCCCCACCGTACTACAGACTGTACCATTGATTTCCTCCCGGGGGTGCAACTCCCAAAACCCCGTATTTATTCTATGACTCCAGGAGAAATGATTGAATTACGGAAGTTTATAGACAAGAATTTGGCGAGGGGTTTTATTGAGCCTGCTAGACCTTGGGTAGTGGCTCCTGTTATGTTCAGAGAGAAGAAAGATGGCCAAATTCGTCTCGTTGTGGACTACAGAAACCTTAACACCATTTGCACAGAAAATGTCTACCCCCTCCCCCTCATGAAGGACATGTTGTCCCATTTGGCGAAGGGTAAAATTTTTACAAAGTTAGATCTCAGAGAGGCTTATTATAGAATCAGAATTAAAGAAGGGGATGAATGGAAAACGGCATTTAACTGCCCTTTAGGCTGTTTTCAATTTAAGGTTTTACCGTTTGGCCTACAGGGGGCGCCAGCGGTTTTCGTGCAATTGATAAATAAAGTATTGCATCAACACCTGTACAAGGGTGTCATCGTCTATCTCGACGATATCCTTATTTACATGGAAACACGTGAAGAACATGTGAAGTTGGTCCGCTCCGTTTTGCGCAAATTAAGGTCCGCGGAACTTTATGCTAAACTTTCAAAATGTGAATTTCATCAAAATAAGATTGACTATCTAGGTTAGCGCATCTCCGCGGAGGGCATTGAGATGGATCCTGAAAAAGTTAAAGCCGTAACCGAATGGGCCCCGCCTCGCACCCGTAAACAATTGCAAAGCTTTTTGGGATTCGCCAATTTTTACTGCCAGTTTATCCCGTCATTTGCAAGTATTGCTCTGCCAATTACGAACCTACTGAAGACGAAGGGTGATGACAAGCCGCGGCCAAGTAAACCTTTGAATTGGACTATGGAATTCCAGGCAGCTTTCGAGAAACTTAAACGTCTGTTTGCGGCGGAGCCAATTCTAAAGCACCCTGACATAGAAACACCTTTCATCGTCCAGGCCGATGCCAGTGATGTAGCTGTGGGTGTGGTCTTATTGCAATACAACTCCAACGGGGATTTACAGCCTTGCGCTTACACTTCTCGTAATCTCTCCGACACTGAAAGAAGATGGGCTATTTGGGAAAAGGAAGCATTTGCCATGCGTTGGGCGCTCCGTCCTTTCGTACTTCAAAGAGTGCATGACTCCAGATTAGCTGGACACTTTGGATTCGTGAAGACTATGCATTTAGTTAAACGCCAGTTTTGGTGGCCGTCATTGAAAAAAGACATTGAATCCTACATTGCAAGTTGCCCAGTTTGTGCTGCTTCGAAACGCTCCCCTGGAAAACCTCAAGGTCTCCTCCAGTCTGTGGCGTGGCTGGAGGCTCCTTGGAAAGAAATATCTATGGACTTCATTGTTGATCTTCCAAGTAACCAGGGTTTTACTGTCATATGGGTGGTTACTGATCTGTTTTCAAAACAAGTTCACTTTGTACCGTGCACGAAGATCCCGTCGGCCAAAACCTTGGCGAAACTGTTTCTAACTCACATTTATCGTCTGCACGGTGTTCCTAAACGTATCATTTCGGACAGGGGGGTTCAATTCACTTCGAGTTTCTGGAAGGAGTTTTTGAAATTGATTGGCTCCTCCCAGGGCTTAAGCTCCTCCCACCACCCGCAGACTAATGGGGCTTGTGAAAGGGCCAATTCTGTTCTAGAACAGTATCTACGTTGTTTTATAAATTACCAACAAGATGACTGGGCCGACCTCTTGCTTCATGCTGAAGTAACATACAACAATTCAGTTCATAGCAGTACTGGCAAGACACCTTTCAAAGTGATTTACGGTCAGGACTTTGTACCGATTCCCGAGCTCCCTCATGAGACTCCCACTATCTTATCTCTATCTGAATGGAGTACTAAGCTGACAACATTTTGGCCCTTTGCACGGAAAACATTAGATGATGCTCACCAGCCTCATAAAATGTATGCTGATAAGAAACGAGCCGCACCTCCATAATACAAAGTTGGTTATCGGGTGTACATTTCTACTAGATTTTTGGAACGTCCTCAGAAATGCAAGAAGCTGGGTCCGAAGTTTGTTGGCCCTTTTCCAATTGTTAAAATTATCAGCTCGGTTTCGGTTAAATTAGACTTACCTAAAACCTATTGGTGGCTTTACCCGATTTTCCATGTCCACTTGTTGAAACCACAACGTTCATCCCACCTTCGCCAACCACAATCTACGCCCCCTGCACCAATCATGGTTGATGGTGAAACGCACTACAAAGTTCGGGATATTTTGGACTCCAGAATGCGAAGAAACAGGGTGCAGTACCTTGTTGCTTGGAAAGATTTCCCGCCGTCCCACACTGAATGGGTGGATAAACGTCACATTAGAGCCCCTAAACTATTGAAGAAGTTTTATGCTAAATATCCTGACAAGCCTTAACCGCTATTGCTTCACGTTGTTTTTCTTTTGTTGTATGTCCCTGTCTTTTTTTTTGTTTGTTTTACAGGACTGAGTCCACCTTTCTGGAGGAGGGCTGGATGTCAGCCTCCGCTTTACTGCTTGCTTCAGCTGCCATTGAAACAGGGAGGGAGGGGCTGTGGGCATTGGACATTATGTGTGCTGGAGGTGTTTGAAGCCAGGACTGGTTATCACCACGGCCAACGGTCTCGCATTCCATTCTGATGATGTTCCTGGCCGTGCTGCCCACCTGACATTGTGGGTGATTCTGCATTGGACATATCCTTGGGGTCATGGGTTATATGGAATGGGAAATTCTTTGATATGTACGCTTCGTGCCCAATTATCTCATTCCTTGCTTGACTTTCGCTGCTGTCTTTTCATAATCAGTAAAAGTAACCTCAAACTTTCAAAAATGAGTTTGAGCGTGGTCTTTCTTGATTAATGGAGGAAGCAGGCCTGACAGTGGGGGAGTTGCTTGCTCTGTGGAGCGTGGCCATCTGGGTGTATCTCTCTGCAAGCAGTCAATCTCATCACTCTCACTGACCTCCCAGCCTTCTGCGGTCTCTTGGTGGATCGCTGGGGGGCTGGTGTGTGCTTTTAGTGGCCAGAGAGTCTTTTTTTTTTTTAAGTATTTTATTGGCTTTCAAATTTTTTATAGGGGAAAAGGTATAGGGTAAAGGTAACATTTTGGTAGCTTCCCTGCCGTTGGTGTTGACACTCCCAAAACTTCATAAATTTACAATGTTAAAAGTAAAAGATAAACATATAAAAAGATTACATTGTATAGCCTCTATATTCAATCATCTTTTTTTTGCCATTTTCTCTTGTATCAACAATTACAATAGTATTTCAAATAAAATTATTTTTGCGATCTAAGTCTTTTTGCAATTGACTCCTCTTCCCTGTCCCCGGGCGGGGCCGTTGCTCCCTCCGTTCCCCCGTCTTCGCCTCCCAGCTGGGGAGAATGTTTTTTAATAAAAGCCTCAGCCTCACTTAATGTTTTGATTCTTACTTTACCTCCCTCCCAGAAGATCAGCATTCCCTCTGGCAATAACCACTTGAACCATATTCCCTTTTTATATAATTTCTTAGATAGGAAGGAATACTTATATTTATCCTGGCATAAGTTGAATTAATTCTATAAACCAGATCCATATCCCACCAGAGTTGATATTTCTGTCTTTTAAGGTATTCTGCTAATATTGTACTCATAAGATCTTTAAAATTGAATTTGAAAGAATGTCTTTTTTTCTCAGGTTCCAGAATATACCAGAGTCAGAAAATGAAGGCCAGAGAGTCTTCATGGCCCCTCCGGCAGCCTCCTCTGCCATGTCTTCCTTCAACGCATCTTGGAAAGTCAGTTTTTCCATGGTGAATAGGCGCTGTTGTAATTCACTATTATGCAGGCCGCAAACAAGCCTGTGTCTGAGATGGTCTTCCAGATCGGGGAACTGACATTGGCACAAAGCTTGGTGAAGGGCTGCCGCAAACTGAGGCAGATTCCCCAGATCTCTGTTTTCATTGCTTGAATGCATGGCGCCAGGCGATGACCGAGAGTCTAGGCTCAAAAGGTTCATTTAATTTTTTCTTGAGGTCTGTGTAGATCACTGTCTCTATGCTTGCTGGTGCTATCAAGTTTTCAGCAATATCAAATGTGGCTTGACCACAGACACATAACAAGGTTGTCACCTTCAGGTCATTGTCTGTGATCTGGTTAGCCCAGAGATAGTTGTCTACTCAGGAGATGTATGAGCTCCACTGTTCTCAGTGAATAATGTCAAACTCGTTGAGTCTTCCTAGTTTAGCCATTTTGAGAAGGCCCCTGTGGTGCTGGTTAATGCCTGTCCTACTGCGTGTGGAGCTGGGCTGCACTTCGGAGTCCTGGGGATGGATCCCTCAGGTGCATCTGTGTCTCCACTGTGGCTTACTGGCCGGCAGGGGTGAGGACTAGTCCTGCCAGGGCTTTGTTACCCAGCCTATCACCCAGTGACTTCAGTCTCTGGGTTAGCAGCAACTCTCTCCCTTGCAGCAACCCACCTTCGTCACCACTGTTGTGTAGTGGGCTCCAGTAGGCAAGAACCAGACCAGCATGGCTGCAACAGCATTTATTGACTCAAAAATGGAACTGAGGAACTGCAGGCAAATGCCTGTTATTTATACTCTAGGCCCACAAGGCCTTAAGCAATCATAAACTAGAAAAAACCCACCCCCATATAATTGTTCTGAACTTCCTTCCAACAGTTGGAGTCATGTAAGGGTTAGTTTCACTTTTGCACAATGTAACAATCGGTCACAATCGGTGTTGGCAGGAGGGCAGAGGTCAACGCCGAGGCCCCGTACATGTGGGGGTGCCTCAGGGGTCGGTCCTCTCGCCCCTCCTGTTCAACATCTACATGAAGCCGTTGGGTGAGATCATCCGTGGTTTTGGGGTAGAGTTCCATCTGTACGCTGACGACACTCAGCTGTACATCTCTACCCCAAACCACCCCAACGATGCCGCCGAAGTGATGTCCTGGTGTTTGGAGGCCGTGCGAGTCTGGATGGGGAGGAACGGGCTCTGACTCAACCCGTCCAAGACTGAGTGGCTGTGGTTTACGGCGCCACGACATAGCCAGTTGACTCCATCTCTGGCTATCGGGGGTGGGTCATTAGGCCCCGCAGAAAGGGCTCGCAACTGGGGAGTCCTCCTCGACCCTCGGCTGTCCTTGGATGACCATCTGACAGCCGTAGCCAGGGGGGCCTTCTATCAGGTTTACCTGATACGCCAGTTGAGCCCCTTTCTGGATCGTGACACCCTACGCACAGTCACTCAAGCTCTGGTCATGTCCTGCCTGGACTACTGTAACGCTCTCTACATGGGGCTTCCCTTGAGGTGTACCCGGAGGCTCCAGTTAGTTCAGAATGCGGCCGCGCGGGGGATTCTGGGAGTTTCAAGATACTCCCATGTAACACCTCTCCTGCGCGAGCTGCACTGGCTGCCTGTGGCCTTCCAGGTGCATTTCAAGGTCTTAGTGACCATCTTTAAAGCGCTCCATGGCATGGGACCTGGCTACTTACAGGACCGCCTCCTACCACATACCTCCACCCGACCAGTCCGCTCTCACAGGGAGGGCCTCCTTAGGGTGCCATCTGCCGGGCAATGCTGGCTGGCGACCCCCAGAGGAAGAGCCTTCTCTGTGGCAGGCCCCGCCCTCTGGAACGACCTGCCTCCCGACCTCCGCACAATCACAGACCTTCGCCTCTTCCGCCGGGCATTAAAAACATATTTCTTTTGTGCGGCCGGCCTGGCATAGCTGATGTAGCTATGTAACTATTTTAACTGGGTTTTTAAATCATGCTTTTAGCACGGGTTAACCTTATTTAATACTAGTTTTAATTCTTGGATTGTTGTATTTTTATATTTTATAATTCCTGTGCACCGCCCCGAGTCCCATGTTCGGGGGAGAGGGGGCGGTATATAAAACTAAAAATAAATAAATAAAATAAATAAATAAGGTCATGCAAAGGTTAGTTTCACTTTAGCCCAATTCAACAGTCATGGTCATCTAAAGGTTCATCCACTTTAGCATAACTATATACATTTAATACGTAACACTTACCATGAGCAGCTGTGGGCCACTCTCATCATTGCATGATTCACCTTGTACCTGCTTACAGACAAAGACTTAAAGCCATGAAACCAACAATTAAATCAGTGAGGACTTGGACTGAGGAGGCAAAGTTAAAGCTACAGGATGCTTTGACTGCACTGATTGGAATATTTTTGAAGATACCTCTGCAGACCTGGATGAACTCACATATACTGTAACATCATATGTCAGCTTCTGTGAAGACCTATGTGTACCGACCAAGAACTTGTGAATATACAGTAACAATAAACCTTGGTTCACAGCTAAACTTAAGCAGCTACATCATTCCAAAGAGGAAGCCTAAAGAAAAGGTGATAGAATGCTGTACAATCAGGCCAGAAACATATTAACAAGGAAGATCAGAGCAGCAAAAAGAAGCTACTCTGAAAAGCTAAGGAATCAGTTCTCAACAAATGAACCAGCAAACATGTGGAAAACTCTTTAAAATATCACCAGTTACGGCAAACCTCCTTCCTAGGCTGAAGGAAATCAATAACTGGCAGATGACCTGAACGTGTTTTACTGCAGGTTTGAAAGGAAACTACAGCCACCTACCTCCACAACCCCCATCCCAGACACACCAGCAACAGTCAAACCTCCTACAACTGATCCCATCCCATTGGGTTCACAACCCCTGGTGATCACAGAAAAGGAAGTGCAAGATCTATTTCACAGACAGAAGCCAGGAAAAGCACCAGGCCCAGACAAGATAACTCCTTCTTGCTTAAAAGTCTGTGCCGACCAATTGGCCCCCATCCTCACCCAAATCTTCAACAAATCACTAGAGATGTGCCATGTTCCTTCTTGCTTCAAACGCTCCACTATCATCCCAGTGCCGAAGAAGCACCATCAAGAAACTGATTGCCTACAGACCAGTTGCTCTAACATCTGTAGTTATGAAAACCTTTGAAAGGCTAGTGATGTCCCACTTGAAATCTATCATGGATGTGCTGTTAGACCCCCTGCAATTTGTATACCGAGCAAATGGATTGACAGATGATGCTGTTAATATGGCTGTGCACTACATCCTACAACATCTTGAATCGCCAAAGACCTATGCAAAGGTCCTCTTTGTAGATTTTATTTCAGCATTCAATACCATCATACCAGACATTCTTCTAACTAAACTAAATCAGCTAGCAGTACCTGAACACACTTGTAAGTGGATCACAAGCTTCCTAACAGGTTGAGATCATCATGTCCCGGTCCTATTAGACCTCTCAGCGGCTTTTGATACCATCGACCATGGTATCATGTTGCGGCAGTTGGAGGGGTTAGGGGTGGGGGGCACTGTACTTTGGTGGTTCTCCTCCTTCCTCTCTGACTGTTCGCAGTTTGTGTTGGCGGGGGGGCAGAGGTCGTCCTCAAGGTGCCTCACTTGTGGAGTACCTCAGGGGTCACTCCTCTCATCCCTTCTGTTCAACATTTATGTGAAGCCGCTGGGCGAGATCATCCGGGGTTTTGGGGTAAAGTTCCATCAGTATGCTGATGATACGCAGCTGTACGTTTTGTCCCCAGACCACCCCAATGTTGCCCTTGACGTGATGTCCCAGTGCCTGGAGGCTGTGTGGATCTGGATGGGGAGGAACAGGCTCAGGCTCAACCCCTCCAAGACCAAATGACTGTGGTTCCCAGCATCCCGTTACAGTCAGCTGGTTCCATCGCTGGCTATGGGGGGTGAGACCTTAGCCCCCACAGGAAGGGTTCGCAACTTGGGTGTCCTCCTGGATGCATGGCTGTCCTTGAAAGATCATATGACAGCTGTCGCCAGGGGGACTTTTTATCAGGTTCGCCTGATCTACCAGTTGCATCCCCTCCTGGATCGGGATGCCCTGCGCACAGTCACTCACGCCCTCGTCTTTTCCCGTCTGGACTACTGTAATGCTCTCTACATGGGGCTCCCCTTGAAGAGCACCCAGAGGCTCCAACTGGTCCAGAATGCGGCTGCGCGGGTAATTATGGGGGCGACACGACGCTCCCATGTAACACCCCTCCTGCGCGAGCTACACTGGCTTCCGGTGGTTTTCCAGGTGCGATTCAAGGTGTTAGTTACTATCTTTAAAGCGCTCCATGGCTTAGGACCTGGGTACCTACGAGATCGCCTTCTGCCACCGAGAGCCTCCCACCAGCCAGTACGCTCCCATAGAGAGGGTCTCCTCGTGGTGCCATCGGCTAAACAATGTTGACTGGCGACACCCAGGGGGAGAGCCTTCTCCGTGGGAGCACCTGTCCTCTGGAACGAATTGCCCCCGGAATTAAGAACTATCACTGACCTACGCACCTTCCGCCGTGCTCTCAAAACCTTTCTTTTCCAACAAGCCGGGCTGGCATAAAAATGATTTTTTTAAATATGAATTTTTATTAATTTTAATCGGGGTTTCTTGGTTTTTTAATCTTATGAGAGGCCAAATTATCTAATATGTTTTTTTAACTGTTTTTAACTTTTATATATCTGTTTTACTTTGGCTGTACACCACCCTGAGTCCTTCGGGAGTAGGGCGGTATAAAAAACTAATAAACTAAGCTAATAATAAACTAAACTAACAGACAGGAAGCAGCAGGTGAAGCTAGGCAAAATCACATCAGAAACCTGTACAATTAGCACAGGAGCCCCACAGGGCTATGTGCTCTCTCCACGTCTCTATATATACCAATGACTGCATCTCAAATGATCCATCTGTTAAACTACTGAAGTTTGCAGATGATACAACAGTGATTGGTCTCATTTGAGACAACTATGAAACCGCATACAGATGGGAGGTTGAACAACTAGCCTCGTGGTGTGACCAAAACAATCTGGATCTGAACACACTCAAAACCGGAGAAATGGTGGTAGACTTTAGGAGAAACCCTATCAGGTACTGAGCATTTAATAGCTGACAGCTGATGTAAGGTTGTAAGCTGTAAACTGTAAGATGATGCTGTTAGGGGTAAAACACCCCCATTGGAAAAAACAAGTGGAATAGTGCAATACACCGGACAGCAAGAGATACGTTGCTTAAACCACACAAGAACTATCAAACACTGATAGTAGAAAAATAGTCTTTACTCTTGATGTAACTAAAATACTTCTTCCAAACAGTGATACTAACTCCTCCAACAATAAACAGTCCTTACAGTCAGTCCAAAACACAGTTATCTTACAGTCAGTCAAAACAATGATACTTCTTCCGTCTTCAGGTTCAGCTCCTTCCTCAGTGGCAATCAAGAAGCAAAGGAAAGCAAAAGGGATGAACTATGTTTCCAGCTGCCTTTTATGATTGAGCTGGGAAGCACAGCCAATCAGATTCCACATAGTCTTTAATGTTACATTTACCTTTTATTAATCCTGGCTTATATATATTGTCAACCCAACATCAGGATAATTATCCTAACAGATGCAATGAGGATGAATTGTCAATACATGTATAGCCAGTTTAAGACTCTGGTGGGGTCTGCACAAGTTATTTACTGTCTTAAGCGGTGTCTATATATAGGTGGCCATTAGAGGGTATCTCTCTCTCTCGTCATGTATCTCATTTCTCTCCTTGTGTCCATAGCTGAGTGGTAAGGGATTTATCTACCATGTGTATGTCTGTATATATGTATATATAAACCACTATTAATTGTCTAAAGGCTCTGTGTGCTGTGTGCTCTGTTTTGCTCCTGGGTTTATCTCATAATACTAGTCACGCTGCCAAAACTCTGACTAACCCTCCCATGCTACCACCTCTTACAATACTAGACAACACAGTATTAACAGTTAGAGACCTTCTAGGTTCTGTCATATCTCAAGACCTAAATGGACACCTTCCGGGGCGTGGCGTCGCCGCGACACAGGGATTTTCTGGAGCTCTGGAATATCCCTGATCCTTGGGCTTTGGATCGGTCTAAAAATAGACCCAGCCGCCCCGTAGAGGTGGCGAGTGGGAGGGGTAGCTCCTAGTGATCTCAAGGGTACCCGCAATATCTTTGGGATCAAGGGAAAAAACCCTGCAGTCCATCGTTCAAGTGACTCCCTCCTCCCAGTGGGGGGGAAACAAGCAGCCGACAGCCTTTAAAAATGGAGCAAGAATCAACGTTGAGAACGTTTACCTTTTTTAAGTTTACCATCTGCCAAAGAGATCACCCTGAGATGAATTAACAGTAAAATAATAAAATAACCTGAGTTTAGCAGCGAGCTTTTTTTCTATTGAAAACATTCAGGAACTTGTGTTTCCTTTTTCTCTGCTACTAAAAAAAACCGGACTGGACTTTTACAATTGTGGATTGGCAACGTCAAGCCTTTTCTTACTGTTTAAAGGGAAAGAAGAGGCTGAAACTGAATGATTGAACATTGGTCTTGCCCTTTCTTTGCACTAGTTTTTGGGTTACTCCTTTTTGTCTATATCTTATTACTGGCTTAAAAAAAGCAAAACCTTTTAATTTATTCTCATTCCCCGTGACTGGATTTTCTCGGAGGAATTGTACTATTTAAAAGCACAAGATTGATTTGTTTCTATTCTACTCGAGCTCCCCCTAGTGGTTGGAAAAGTAACAGGGAGAGTGAAGAGAGAAATCACTAAGAATTACTAAGCAGAAGTTGGAGTGACCTTGAATTAAAGAAGAAGGGAAATCTTTATCTTTTTTTCGTTTTGTTTTGCTGGCCTCTCTAAGACATTGTGGACTATTAAGAATTCCTTGCTTTACAGACGGTTATTTCAAAGAGACACTGTTGCTTCCATTTTTATTTTTCATTCTTTATTTTTTCCCGGGTCCTTGTTCTTTTTCTTTGGAATTTTTGCATTTTTAAATTTTTGAATTCAATTTAATACTTACTACTGTGGATTCATTTGTATTTTCATTTTTCAGGTTTCTCCTTTCTTTTCTTTTTTAAAAAAAAAGAGAACAAGAGAATCCTTTCTTTTTTCTCCCCTGGGTTTTTTTTTGTGTATTGTTTATTTTATTTTTGATATTTAGTCTAGCTTATACCCCTCTTCTCTATAGGGGATCCTTCTCATTTCATTTTTTTTCCTGTCTTACTCATTTTTTCTCCCTTTACTGCTTCGTTCTTTATTCTTCCTTTGATACTCTTCTTTTCTATTCTTTCTCCTTTTTCTTCTCCTCTGTTTTTCTTTTTTTATTTTATCTTCCACCCCTGTTAATTCTATTTTATTCTGTTCTTCTCTTGATATAAAGCACTACCAATATACTAACTTCTGATATCTTTTCTAAAATTTACTAAATTTACACCGCTAAATTAAAGAGTGTTCTAAAGAAGAAAGGAAAAGAGAAAGGATAGAATCTAACCATGAGTAAGAAGATAACCCTGGCTGGCTCATCAATAGGGATCCCGACATCCTCCTTAACAGGGGGACAAAAAACGATACAAACAATGCTCCACCAAGAAAAAGAAAAGCAAGAAAAGGAAAAGGGTGTAACACTTGATACACTACTGCAAGAGATAAGGATGGTAAGAGAGAGTATGGAGCGGAAAATTGAAAATATAGAACAAAGACTAGAGGCAAAAATGGAAAATACAGAGCGGAGGTTAGAGGCAAAATTAGAAGCACTCGATAAGAAAATAGAGAATATTGAAACTAAAACAGCCTTGACAGAAGGGAAAATGGAAAAGATACAGCAATGGATGATAAAACAGGAAGAAGCTATGGAAAAACAAGAAAAGTCCATAAACGAGATGAAAGGAAGATTGGACAAAAAAGATGAAAAAGAGGAAGAGTTGGACGCCAGGCTGAGCAATGTGGAAAAAGAGAGTATGGGACTAGGATGGGAAACAGACAAGGCTGAATATTTTCTAAGGTTCCAAAATGTTATGGAGGAGAAAGGAGAGGACCTCCCTATAATAATATCAGAAATGTTAACAGAGATATTAGAAACTCCACAGGAATTAATACGGGATGGAATAGATGATGCGTTCAGAGTGAATACGAGGTATGCGACCAGAAATGCATTACCAAGAGAAATACATGTAAGGTTCACTAAAAAGATCCTGAGATTTCAAATACTACAGAAAACAAGAGACAAAAAACTGGAATATAGAGGAAAGGAAATCACAGTGTTAAAGCAAATCCCAAGAAAAGTGAGGGAAAAGAGAAGAGGATACCAGTTTCTATCTACATTTTTGATAAGAAAAGGAACCCAGTTTAGATGGCTCATACCGGAAGGTTTGATATTTACATGGGAAGGACAGAGATATAGATTAGATACTATACAAAAAGCAGAAGAGTTTTACAGAAGACATGTTAATGGAACGACTGAGAAAGAGCATTCATTGTTAATAAGATCAGAGGGACCATTAGAAGGCGCAGTAGGTGGAGTGGTCACAGAAGAAGAGGCTATACCAGGACCGGAAACTAGAGAACAGAGAGAAATAAGAACAACTAGAGCTATAAATCCTCAATATTAAACATAAGATATGGAACAAAACTCAATTTTCTCAGTTAATATAAATGGACTTAACTCGCCAGTTAAAAGAAAAAAAGTATTCCAGAAACTAGAAAAAATAAAAACACAAATCATTTGTTTACAAGAGACACATATTCAAAAGAAAGATGCGTATTTATTAATACAACCCAAACTTGGGAAAAATTTTTCCTCATTGGCAGACTTTAAAAAAAGAGGTGTGGTTATTTACGTTAAAGATAGTGTCAGCCTTCGCTTTGCTGCATGCTTGGCTGCCATGGAAACGGGGAGGGTGGGGTTTTGGGGTTAGCTATGTGTGCTGGAGGAGAATAGTGCGAGTTGGAGATGTCTCCCTCCTAACGGTATCACATTCCATTGTGATGACTGCTGTGGACGTGATGCCCACCTGATGTCCTGGAGAACTTGGCATTGGACACTATTGTAGAGGGCATGGGTTAATGGGGTTGGCTTATGCTTTGATATACACGCTTCGCGCCTAAATTAGTCACTCCCTGCTTGACCTTCGTTTGCTGTTCTTCTGTATTCAGTAAAAGTAACCTTAAACATTCTGAAATATGCTTAAGTGTGGTCTTTCTTGAATATTCGAAGAAGCGAACCCTGACATTAAGCAGGGAGTCACTCTTAAAACACTAAACTCCGGAACCCGATGTCGGAGCTTGGGAAAGAAGAACCGATGGGAAAGGCCGCCTCTCACCCAGCCGCTCTAAAAGAGGAATCCAGGTCAGTCATGGAGTTATTAGCTGGCCTTAACCTCGAACCAAATCCCGAAGAAGGATCAACTCGCCATCGCTGGTCCGAGGGAGTGGGAATGAAGGAATTTGTAAAAGAGGACATCGGCCCCGGGGTAACAACCACAAGGCGCCGGCATGCCTATAACCCCCCCTCCATGGCAGAATTGTTAAAGGAAGAGAGGGACTTGAGAGAGATGGCAAGGGATTTACTCCGTCAAGCGGACGATAGGAAGGAGGCTCTGGATAAAATGTGGGGAGGGAATCCTCATCCTTCGGAGTGGGAAGGAATGAAACAACAGCAAGAGATCCCCCCCAAGAACAAAGAGGAGGGAGCCCCCAACCACCCGTGGGAACCCCTAGAGAATCCCAACAAGGAGAGCCGACCCCTCCTCCTCGCAGGCCGGCAAGACTTCCCTCCCTGGGGATTAAATTTGGAGGGAACCCTACTGAGTTAGGATTTTTCTTACTACACGTCAGCAACTATGTTAAACAGTTTGCAAACGACTTGAGAGATGATGAATCAAAGATAAGGATCGTGTCTCTAGTGCTGGAAAATACAGCCGCTGATTGGTTAGTGTCCTTACATAATAATCATTCCCCACTAATGGGGAACTTCAACAGTTTTATGACTGCTCTTAGGAGGCGATTTGAAGACCCCCTCATTCAAAGAAAGGCAAGGATGGAAATGAAAAATCTGCGCCAGGGAAATAAATCAGTTCAAGCTTACACGCAACGTTTTCAAGAACTTGCAATTTATATGAGGGGTTGGAGTGAAGACGCTCTTATCGATATTTATACGGAAGGCTTAAACCCAACCTTATATGAGAGGTGCATTAACCGGCGCATGCCCCAGTCCCTTGCAGATTGGTATCAGCTTTCCGGTGATGTTGAAATAGATCTGGCTGGAACAAAACCTCTGCTTCAACTTGAAAAGGGAAGAGAGCCTGGGATCCCTCCCCCCCAAACTTACGGGAGGGATTACCACAAACAAAGTAAAGAGCGCAGATCTGCTACGCCTCGTTCTGGTGCTTGCTTTCGCTGTGGGAAAGAGGGGCATTGGGCCAATAACTGCAAAATGAAGCAAACGCCACGCCCGCCGTCTTCAGCTGAGGGGAAAAAGTCCGCGAAACCTCTGAGCGTGCGCACTAAACCAGTGATGTTTGGAGCGGAGCCTCTGGATCTGTCTGCCGGTGACCAGCAAAAGGCGGAACTGGATGACTGGGAGAAGGAATCCTCCTCTTCTGATGACAACTGGGTGAGTCCCCATTCTGGGCCCCTTACTATTCCTTTGCATCTTTTGGCTCCATCTAGTGGCCGCAACTGTAAAATACAGGCTCTTTTAGATTCTGGCTGTTCACGTTGCCTCATCAGCCAAGAATTAGTACAACACATGGGATTCCACCTAAAAAATTTAAAAGTACCTATCGCTTTCTGCCAAATGGATGGTACTGTAGCAGGTGGTAATCCAGCACTGTATGTAACTGAACCAATTCAAGTGTCTATTGGTGACACCCATCGAGAAACCATTAACTTTATTGTGGCCCCCATTGCTGACAACCCAGTCATTCTGGGCCTCAATTGGCTACGGAAGTGGAACCCTCTAATTGATTGGGAAGAAGGGTGGGTTCGCATTCCTTTCCCTTTGCCTAACAATGTGCCAGTCACTGTGCCTCCACCTCCCAATGGGCAACCTCTACCTGAACAACCTCCTCTCCAGGAACCTGTTAATTCAGGCTTGGCTCTTCCCACATTGGAAGTTATACCTGGAGAAGATAAAATTCCTAAAGAGTACTGGGACCTTAAAGATGTTTTCAGTGAAAAAGCCTGTGACACTCCCCCCCCCCCCCCACCGGGCTACAGACTGTTCAATTGATTTCCTCCCAGGGGTGCAACTTCCCAAACCTCGCATTTACTCTATGACACCCCGCGAAATGGTGGAACTTCGCAAATTTATTGACAAGAATTTAGAGAGAGGTTTCATTGAAACTGCTAGACCACGTGTCGCCGCCCCAGTAATGTTTAGAGAAAAGAAAGATGGCACTCTTCGTCTGGTTCAGGATTATAAATTTTTGAATGCTATCTGTGAACACAACGTCTACCCACTACCACTCATGAAGGACATGTTGGCACATCTAGCTACAGGCAAAAGTTTTACTAAGCTCGATCTTAGGGAAGCTTATTACCGAATAAGAATTAAGGAAGGAGACGAGTGGAAAACAGCGTTTAACTGCCCTTTAGGGTGCTTCCAATTTAAGGTGTTACCATTTGGCTTACAAGGGGCGCCTTCTGTTTTTATGCAACTAATCAATGACGTTCTGCATGAGCACCTGTACAAGGGCGTTATCGTCTATCTTGATGACATCGTCATATACACAAAAACACATGACGAACACGTAAAACTAGTCTGTTCTGTTTTGCGTAAACTCAGAGCTGCTGAACTTTATGCTAAACTTTCTAAATGCGAATTTAGCCAAGAAAAAATTGACTACTTAGGCTATCGCATCTCTTCTGAGGGAATTGAAATGGATCCTGCAAAGGTTAAAGCTGTCACGGAGTGGGCCCCTCCTCGTACTCGTAAACAATTACAAAGTTTTTTGGGATTTGCCAACTTTTACCGCCAATTTATACCTTCTTTTGCTAGCATTGCACTGCCTATCACGAACCTTCTCAAAACGAATGGGGAGGACAAACCGCGACCGGGTTCTCCTTTGAACTGGACTATGGAATGCCAAGCCACATTTGAGAAGCTTAAACGCTTATTTGCTGCAGAACCTGTTTTGAAACATCCTGATGTCAACACCCCCTTCGTGATTCAAGCAGACGCAAGTGATGTGGCTGTCGGCGCTGTCTTGTTACAATACAACCCACAAGGCCAACTGCAACCTTGTGCTTACACTTCCCGTAAGTTGTCCAACACTGAAAGGAAATGGGCGATCTGGGAGAAAGAAGCTTTTGCTGTTCGTTGGGCCCTCATGACTTGGCGTCATTTTCTAGAGGGAGCCCCTCACCCGTTTGAAGTCTGGACTGATCACAAAAATTTGGAGTCACTAACAACGTCCCGTAAATTGTCCCCTAAGCAAGTGCGTTGGGCTCACTACTTCCATCGATTCAACTTTACCCTCAGATACATTCCTGGAGGGAAAAATTTCATGGCTGATGCTCTATCCAGACTACCTCAATATGACAATTCTAAGCTCATGGTTGTTCAACCTGTCATTCCACATACTTCAATGGCAGCCCCCGTCATCACCAGAAGTCACTCCACACTCCAATCTGATCCGCCTGCAGAGCTAATTGCCAGAATTAAGTCAGAACTTCTTACCAACGATTGGTATTCCACGCACTCTGCAGACTGTACCGTCAGAGATTATCTGCCCTGGGTTGGTTCTAAAATATATGTCCCTGCTACCCTGCGACCTTTTGTGTTACAAAGAGCTCATGACTCCAGACTTGCTGGACATTTTGGATTTGTAAAGACTATACATTTGGTGAAACGCCAATTTTGGTGGCCTTCCCTCAAAAAAGATGTTGAATCCTATATTGCCAGTTGCCCAGTTTGTGCGGCTTCCAAACGTTCCTCAGGGAAACCCCACAGTCTCCTCCAGTCTGTAGCGCGGCCAGAGGCTCCTTGGAAGGAAATTTCTATGGACTTTATCGTTGATCTTCCAAGTAGCCAAAGCTATACTGTCATATGGGTGGTCACTGATCTGTTCTCCAAGCAAGTTCATTTTGTACCATGCTCCAAAATTCCTTCCGCTAAATCTTTGGCTAAGCTCTTTCTTACTCACATTTATCGCTTGCATGGCGTCCCGAAGCGTATCATCTCAGATAGGGGTACTCAATTTACGTCGCGATTTTGGAAGGAATTTCTGAGATTGATTGGCTCCGCCCAGGGCTTAAGCTCCTCCCACCACCCGCAGACTAATGGGGCCTGTGAACGAGCTAATTCCGTTCTGGAACAATACTTGCGCTGTTTTATAAACTTCCAACAGGATGATTGGGCTGATCTTCTAATTCACGCTGAGGTAGCGTATAATAACTCTGTTCATAGCAGTACCGGAATGACCCCGTTCAAAGTAATTTATGGTCAGGACTTTGTACCAATCCCTGAGCTTCCACACGACCCTCCTACAATTCATTCTCTTGCGGATTGGAGTGGTAAATTGTCTTCGGTCTGGCCCATTATAAGAAAAACGTTGGATGATGCCCATCAATCTCATAAGTTTTACGCCGACAAGAAACGAGCTGCTCCACCACAATACAAAGTTGGGGATCGTGTATATGTTTCTACTAGACATCTGGACAGTCCTCAGAAATGCAAGAAACTAGGTCCTAGGTTTGTGGGACCCTTCACGATTACTAAGATAATCAGCTCTGTCTCAGTTAGATTGGACCTTCCTAAAACCTACCGACGTCTCTACCCAGTATTCCATGTCCACCTGTTGAAACCTGAACGGTTGTCACATCTTCGTAAGCCTCATCCTGATGCTCCCGCACCCCTAATGGTGGATGGCCAACAGCATTATGAAGTCCGTGACATTTTAGATTCCAGAGTGCACAGAAATAAAATACAGTATCTGGTAGTCTGGAAGGATTTTCCTCCGTCACATAATGAATGGGTGGATAAACAACATGTGAGCGCCCCGAAACTACTACGATAATTCTATGCCAAATATCCTAACAAACCTTAACCTCTCTTCTCCCATTTTCTATGTTATTGTGTGATTTTGTGTTTGTCATTTTTGTTGTCTATTTTTCAGAACTGAATCCCCTGCTTCTGGAGGAGGTCCGGATGTCAGCCTTCGCTTTGCTGCATGCTTGGCTGCCATGGAAACGGGGAGGGTGGGGTTTTGGGGTTAGCTATGTGTGCTGGAGGAGAATAGTGCGAGTTGGAGATGTCTCCCTCCTAACGGTATCACATTCCATTGTGATGACTGCTGTGGACGTGATGCCCACCTGATGTCCTGGAGAACTTGGCATTGGACACTATTGTAGAGGGCATGGGTTAATGGGGTTGGCTTATGCTTTGATATACACGCTTCGCGCCTAAATTAGTCACTCCCTGCTTGACCTTCGTTTGCTGTTCTTCTGTATTCAGTAAAAGTAACCTTAAACATTCTGAAATATGCTTAAGTGTGGTCTTTCTTGAATATTCGAAGAAGCGAACCCTGACAGATAGCATACCAACCAAGCAAATCTATGCAGATGAAGAGGGAAGGATCTTGATGATTGAAATTACGGACAATAACAAAAAAATACTTAATAGCAATCTATGCACCTAATGAGAAACAGGATGAATTTTTTAAGAAACTACATGAAAAGATTTTGGAGTTAGAATATGCAGACATTTGCATGATAGGAGACTTTAATGGAATTCCAAACCAAAGTAGAGACTATAAAGCAACTAGGACGTCTAAAATAAAAAGAAAAATATTACCGAAGTCCTTTTTTAAGATGGCAGATGAAATGAATTTAAAAGACATATGGAGAGAAAGAAATCCAAATAAAGAACAATACATGTATTATTCTTATAGACACTTATCATTCTCAAGGTTAGATATGATTTGGCTCTCTTCAGAGTTAAGTGACCTAGTTCAAGAAGTGGAAATAGAAGCCAGTACTTGGGCAGACCACAATCCAATGATAATTAAGTGGAAAGGGTCAAAGATTAGATCCAGATGGACATTAAATAATACAATATTGAAAGAGAAAAACTTCGTAAGTAAAATGGAAAAGGAACCGAGGTGTTATTTTAAAGAAAACAAAAAAGAAGATACATCTATTCAGAATACATGGGATGCAATGAAAGCAGTTACTAGAGGTTTAATAATAGATTATACAAGAAAAAGAAATAAAGAGAAAAGAGGGCTAGGGAAAAGATTAGAGAAGGAATATAAAACACTGGAAAAAGAACTACAGAAACTACCACAGAGAAAAGATATTAGAATGAAAATGGATCTAATTAAACATAAAATGGATATTCTAGAAAAAGAAGAATTGGCTCAGAAGATAAGATCTGCAAAACAGAATTATTTCAAAAACGCAAATAAACCTGGAAGATGGTTGGCGTACAAACTAAAGAAAGAGAGAGAGGCAAGGAAGATTCAACAATTAAAAAATGAACAAGGACAAATACATTATTTAAATAAGGAGAAAAAAAATTATTCAGGAATATTATACAAAACTATACGAAAAAGAAAACATACTAGAACAGGATGTTAAAAACTACTTACAAGAGGCAAACCTCCCGGTTATATCGGATGACAGTAGAAATATACTAAATGCAAAGATAATGATGATGGAACTAACTGAAGCTATTAAAAGACAAAAAAATGGGAAAGCCCCAAGACCGGATGGCCTCCCAGGAGAGTTTTATAAAATTTTGGAGGAAGTACTATCCCTTCCTTTATTAGAATTGATGAATGAAATTATGTCTGGTAGTAAAATGCCGAATTCTTGGTCAGAAGCCTATATTTCACTGATACCAAAGGAAGGAACAGATCTCCTGCAGGTAAAGAATTATCGACCAATTTCATTGTTAAACTCGGATTATAAGTTATTTGCATCAATACTAGCAGAAAGGCTCAAAAAATACTTAAACAATTTTATACATCCAGATCAAAATGGATTTTTACCAAAGAGACAAATCAAAGATAACATGAGAATAATTTTGAATACGTTGGAATATTATGAAGCACATTCTGAAAAACAAATGGCTTTGATGTTTCTTGATGCACAAAAAGCCTTTGATAACGTGAATTGGAAGTTTATGTTGCAACAGCTAGAACAAATGAAATTTGGTCAAAACTTTATACATGTTATAAGTACTATATATCACAACCAAACAGCTAAGATAATAATAAATGGAGAGCTTTCAGATAACATCCAGATAAAAAGAGGTACAAGACAAGGTTGCCCACTATCACCTTTACTTTTTGTATTAACGCTAGAAGTGTTAAATAGAAAGATAAGAGAAGACAAAGAAATAAAGGGAATGACAATTAGGAAAGAACAATATAAATTACAAGCTTTTGCAGATGACCTAGTTTTTATCCTCGAGGAACCACTTAAAACCGCGTCCAAACTGATAGGGAAAATTGAGGAATATGGAAAAATAACAGGTCTGAAAATAAATAAAGACAAAACACAAATCTTGACAAAGAATATGACAAGAAGACAGAAAGATGAATTAACAGAAATCTTGAAAATTCAAATTACAAATAAGCTTAAATATTTAGGAATCTACTTGACGTCGAGATGCAGCACCCTTAAAAAGGAGAATTACTCTAAACTCACACAACAAATAGAAGCAGATCTTACGAGATGGCAGAATTTACAACTATCATTACTAGGGAGAATAGCCACGATAAAAATGAATATTTTGCCTAAAGTATTATACTTATTCCAGACAATCCCAATTAGATTGGGCAAGGACTTTTTTGAACAATTAAGGAAAATGGTCTTAAAGTTTATATGGCAAGGGAAAAAAGCTAGAATAAAATTAAAAATTTTACAAGATACTAAAATAAGGGGAGGTATGGGATTGCCTGATTGGGAACTATACCATCAAGCTGCAAATTTGATGTGAATTAAAGATTGGATTACACTAAGAAACACTAGATTATTAGAATTAGAGGGACATGATTTGCCTTCAGGATGGCACGCAGCTCTATGGTATAGAAACATCAGGAAACATGGTATTTTCAGAAGGCACTACATAAGAGAATTTTTGATTGTAAACTGGGAGAAGATCAAGAAATTGCGCTATTTTAAAATACCAGTCTGGGTATCAATTACTGAAGCATTTACTTATGCAATAATACACAAAAAGGAACGAACAACCAGATATTCGGATCTATTAAACTCAAGGGGTGATCTTAAAACTATTCAGGAACTAAAACAAGAAGGAATGGATATTAATTGGTATACATACACACAAATATATTCAAGATATAAGGAAGATCAAAAAAAAGGAGGGGTTTATGACAAAATGACGGAATTAGACAAAATATTAACAGGCGTCGACGAAAAAATAATTAAAAAACTCTATGCCTACTTATTAGAGTTTAAACTCCAGGAAGAGCAAGTGAAAGAAACAATGATAATATGGGGGAAAAACTTCGGGCATGGGATCGACTTAGATAAGTGGCAAAAATTGTGGACACAAAATTACAAAATGACGATGTCAACAGCCTATAAAGAGAACCTATACAAGATGTTCTACAGGTGGCACTTATCACCCTCAAGAATCGCAAAAATGAATAAGAACAAATCCCAAAAATGCTGGAAATGCCATCAGACGCCTGGTACTTACTACCATATGTGGTGGACCTGTTCGGAGGCCAAAAATTATTGGAGTATGATCCACACATGGAGAAAATAACAGGGAAACATATAGATTTCAAACCCGAACTCTTCCTGCTTGGACTTACTTTAGAAATATTTGACAAAAATTTGAAATACCTAATTGTAAATATCTTGACAGCCGCTAGAATCGTCTTTGCAAAAAATTGGAGAAATGACAAATTACCATCACAGGAAGAAATTATTTATAAAATTATGGAATGTGCAGAGATGAGTAAATTAACGTTTGAAATTAGAGAGCAAGACAGCGAACAATTCTATGAAATTTGGAATAAATTTTATCAATGGCTGGAAACAAGGGGGAACTAAGCAATATAACAATACACATTATATTATTATATAACTTGAAGAAATTTTTGTCTTTAGAAAGATAAAATAATTTATTTTAGTACGATAAAATTACCTCTAGAAAACAATGGTATAACATGTGAAGATTATCTGTTCTTATTCTGTTGGTCTTTTTTTTTTCTATTTAATATCTTGTTTATATACTCAAGAGTTAGGGGATAAAGATTTATTTCATAAATGGAAATGTTAATATATGATGTAAAAGTGATATATATACAGATTAATATCTTTGTGAAATTAAGCACTGGCGTACAGAGCGTTTGTCTGAATGACATGTTGTATAAAACACGAAATGAATGATGCTCGAAATGAATAAAAAATAAAAAACTTTTTCAAAAAAAAAAAAGACCTAAATGGACACCTAACATCAAAAATATCATCAAAAAAGAACAACAAAGAATGTTCTTTCTGTGCCAACTCAGGAAGCTCAAACTGCCCAAGGAGCTGCTGATACAGTTCTACAGAGGAATTAATTGAGTCTGTCATCTGCACCTCTATAACTGTCTGGATTGTTTCTGCAACCCAACAAGACAAACACAGACTTCAGAGGATAATCAGAACTGCAGAAAAACAATTACTGCCAAACTGTCTTCCATTGAGGACCTGTACACTGCACGAGTCAAAAAGAGGGCCATGAAAATATTTACAGACCCCTCGCATTCTGGACATAAATTGTTTCAACTCCTACCCTCAAAATGACGCTATAGAGCACTGCACACCAAGAAAACTAGACACAAGAACAGTTTTTTTCCAAATGCCATCACTCTGCTAAACAAATAATTTCCTCACCATTGTCAAACTATTCACTAAGGCTGCATTACTATTACTATTAGTCTTCTGATTGTTCCTATCACCCATCTCCTCCCACTTATGACTGCAGGACTGTAACTTTGTTGCTTGTATCCTTACAATTTATATTGATATTGATTGTTTCCTCTTTTTTTTATAAAAAGGTTTTTTTAATTTTTAATTAAACAGAAATACAAAAAAAAATCACCCTTTATTACATCCTGTAGAAAGCATGTCGATTGGTTACATATAGCTCTCGTGCGTTTCTTCCACCATCATTACTTATAGATCACATTAACTTATACATTTTAAATCAAAAATTCATTATATATCTTAATATCATTACACCAAAATTCTCCTTTAGCCACAATTGCAGATTACGCAGGCGCGAAGATGGCGATCTAGCTCCGAGCTCAGCATGGGCCATGGAGCTCGTTGGTCGCATGGTTAGTGCCCCAGCCCTCCACTTACCATCTCGAGGGCTGGGATCGGTGGGTGACCCACCCTGGACCCCCAGGGTGAGGTCTGGGTGGCGGCAGTGGTGGCAGCGGCGGCGGCGGCGGCAGCGGCAGCGACGGCGGCGGCGGTGGGAGCGTCGGCGTCCTCGGCGTCCTCGGCGTCTTTGGATGACATTGGGCACCGGCCTCTGACGACGGCGGGCCGCCGGCTGCACACCGCGAAGGCCTGAAGAGGCCTTGAGGGCCTGAAGTTCCCCAGGCCGAGATTCCCAGGCCGAGACCTCTGCCGAGGTAGCGGCGAAGACGGCGGCGGTGGCGGCGGCGGCGGTGGGAGCGCCGGGCCGAAGGGTGCCAGACCTGGTGGTTCGTGAGGGCCTTGAGGGCCTTGAAGACCCCCAGGTTGAGACTGCCGTGGTAGCGGTGAAGACGGCGGCGGCGGCAACGGTGGCGGCAGTGGGAGCGCCGGATGCGTTGTGGAGGCCTGGAGGGCCGGGAGGGCCAGGCAGGCCCGGAGGGCTGCCGTAGGCACGGAGGTGGCATGGAGGTGGCAGTGAGAGCGCCGGAGCAGGGTCCAGGGACGCATTGGCGATGGAGGCGGCGGTGAGAGCGCCGGTGAGAGCGCCGGAGTTGGAGGTTGGTGTCCTGGTACCCTGGGTATGGCTGCCAACGGCGGTGAGAGCGCCGGGACAAGGAATGGCGGGGACTGCGGCGGTGATGGCGGTGGGAGCGCCAGAACGGATGCCGTTTGCCCTCGGCGTCCTTGCATTTTTAAGACTTGGTATGTCTAAGATAAGATCTGGAAAGCAGCCTTAAGAAGAAGGAGAAGATCTCTTCGGCCTATGGATATTTTATATTTTATATTTAAGACCTTTAAGACCTTGTAACCCTCTAGAAGAGAAGATAAGATCTACGGAGCGACAGCCGGACTAAACCGCTCACTGATGCACTTTAAAACTCTGATTGTATATATATTTTTAATTATTTATTAATATATGTATCATATTTTACATCTGGAATTGCGGCCAAACGATGCCTTTTAAAATCTTAGGACCCATGCTTTTATTTATGTATTTACATCATTGATTGTATATTTATAAATAATTATCTATTTATATTTAATTATTTATTAATACCAACATTACCATGTACTCGAAGCTAGACTTGCTACGACTGCGAGAGGCCCCGCTCTCGCAGGTTTGGCCCTCCGTTCTAACGAGGGCCCGCCTTGATGAGGGATTTATTGATCCGGGGAGGTGGAAGAAACGTGGTCTTAGGGGTTTTTTAAGTCGTAGGTTGTTGTCTATTTTAGGGGGTACCAGGGAGGGGGGTGGGTATTATAGACAGGTAGAGACAGAGGGAGAAAGAGAGGGCCAGGCCAGCAGGCGACGGAGGGAGGCGGACGGTGCCGTTAGTAGGGGGGAATTAAGAGTCGTCCCGGTGGAGGGCATACCTATCAATAGGGTCGTGGGGAGAGGCAGGTCTGAGGGGAGACAAGTTTCATCCTCCCGGTTGGGGGCACGTGGCCGTTGGTTGCAAACGGTCAGGTGCCACAACCCCTGCAGGCTAGGTGGTCAGGGAGTACAGAGCCAGGGCCTGCGGCTGATGTTTTGCAATGCCAGGTCCATTGTCAACAAAGCCCCCCTCATCCATGACCTTGTGTCAGAGGGGGAGCCGGACCTGGTAGGAATTGCGGAGACCTGGTTGGGCCACGAGGGAGGACTCCTCCTCGTTGAAATGTGCCCACCAGGTTACCGCGCTTTTCATCAGCCCCGGGCCCTAGGTAGGGGTGGTGGGGTAGCGGTTGTCATTAGGGAAGGTCTTGAGCCGAGAGAGACCATTGTGCCACAGACCACCGGTTGTGAGTCCCTCTGCGTGAAGTGGGGCCTAGGGAGGCAGTTGGGCTTGCTGGTTGTATACCTGGCTTCCCGCTATGTAGCAGCAGCCCTGCCCGAGCTCCTCGAGGTGATCGCTACGATGGCAGTTGAGACCCCCAGACTTTTAGTCATGGGGGACTTTAACCTGCCATCGGTGGGCGAATCATCCGAGGTAGCTCGGGAGTTCATGGCTTCCATGACGGCCATGGACCTGACCCAATTAATTCAAGGCCCCACCCATGTGGGTGGACACACACCGGATCTCATCTTTGTCTCTGGCCAATGGAAGAGTGATCTGGGTACAGGGGATATAGTCATCACACCCTTGTCATGGTCAGACCACTCACTTCTCCGGCTCGACTTTCCAACCGCCACTCCCCACCGCGGGGAGGCGGAACCTGAGTCATCTATCTGGTTCCGCCCCAGGCACCTGATGGACCCTAATGGGTTCCAGGCGGCGCTTGGGCCACTTCCTGTACCCCTGACCCGCGCCCCGATGGAGGACCTCGTGGCCGCATGGAATATTGCGACCACGGGAGCCTTGGATCGGGTCGCGCCCTTGCGGCCTCTCTTGCGGCGGCGAGCTACCCTGGCTCCTTGGTTTACCGAGGAGCTAAGGGTGATGAAACGCCACAAGAGATGCCTAGAGAGAAGATGGAGGTCTACTCGATCTGAATCTGACCGGACACAGGTAAGAGCCCATTTACGGACTTACATTGTGGCGCTGAGAGTGGCCAAACGTCATCATTGTGCCACTCTCATAGCATCCGCAGAAAACCGCCCTGCCGCCCTGTTTAGGGTGACCCGCTCCCTCCTTCAACAGAGGGTGCGGGGAGCCCCGCTACAGGGTAGAGCAGAGGAATTTGTGATTTTTCTGCAGGAGAAAATCGCTCAGATACAGAACGAGCTAGCCCCCATTGATGGCCCAGTGGGATGCCACGAGACAGATCTTGTTTGGGAGGAGTTTGACTCCGCTACTTCCGAGGATATGGACAGGTTACGTGGGCGACTGCGAGCCACCACATGTTTATTGGACCCGTGTCCCTCCTGGCTTGTACTGGCATCCTGGGAGGTGACACGAGGCTGGCTCCAAGAGGTTGTCAACGCTTCCTTAAGTGAGGGTTCCTTGCCTGCTTCCCTAAAAGAGGCTATGGTGAGGCCCCTCCTTAAGAAGCCCTCTTTGGATCCAGCTTTATTAAACAACTATCGTCCAGTCTCCAACCTTCTCTTCTTGGCGAAGGTTGTTGAGAGTGTGGTGGCACAACAGTTTCCCCATCACCTGGAGGAAGTTGATTATCTAGACCCGCGCCAGTCCGGCTTTCGGCCCGGGCATAGCACCGAGACGGCATTGGTCGCGTTGGTTGATGATCTCTGGAGGGCCAGAGATGGGGGTTGTTCCTCCATCCTGGTCCTATTAGACCTCTCGGCGGCTTTTGATACCATCGACCATGGTATCCTATTGCATCGGCTGGGGGGGTTGGGGGTGGGAGGCACCGTTTTACGGTGGTTCTCCTCCTACCTCTCTGGCCGATCGCAATTTGTGTTGACAGGAGAGCAGAGGTCGACCTCGAGACCCCTCACATGTGGGGTGCCTCAGGGGTCGGTCCTCTTGCCTCTCCTGTTTAACACATATATGAAGCCGCTGGGTGAGATCATCCGTGGTTTTGGGGTAGAGTACCATCTCTACGCTGATGACACTCAGCTGTATATATCTACCCCAAACCACCCCAACGATGCCGTAGCGGTGATGTGCCAGTGCCTGGAAGCCGTACGGGTCTGGATGGGAAGAAACGGACTCAAGCTCAACCCGACCAAGACCGAGTGGCTGTGGTTTCCGACTGCCCGATTCAACCAGCTGATTCCATAGCTTTTGGAAATAGTCCAAGGTTGACACCTTGACTATTTCCAAAAGCCTCCAATAACATTGCACCTTGGAAGCATGTTCTACATCAGAGTCAATTAATACTATTTCTAACTCCCCCTTTTTATTAAACAATATCCATTAATATTTCTTAATAGTTAACTAAAAGTCTTTTACTGTTTATGTCCATCCTCATTTAAATTAAAACTTTAAATTGTATTACGCCAATAATGACTTCTAAATAAAAAGTTTATTAATTTGTTTTGGTCTTTTTCCAGAATCACAATTTACAGTTTATTTCCAACTTCTTTTACTAGTTACCCATCTTCTACAGGTAGGTAGGTGGATAGGGATAGGGAGAAATACAGTAGGTAGGTAGGTTTAACCAGACTGGGCCACAGCAACGCGTGGCTGTGATAGCTTATATATATATATATATGGAAACAGTATGTCTCCTCCCTTAATGGGGCCCTAACAGGAAGTTGTGAAAACAATTATCTATACTAAATACTCCTGTCTCAGCTGATGCAATAGGTAGAGCCGGTTAGGCTGAATTGATAGGCTTCTGCCTTGGATGCATTGCAGCCCCGGTTCGAATCCCAGTGGAGGGTATGGCCAACTGATGAGAGCTAATAAGCTCGAAAGAGATCTATCTTGGTCTCTCAAATTTAAATTTATTGATCAGCTCATAAAACTAACAAACATATCTAAAAAAATTATACAACGTAATTCTTGGCTTGCTGTCTAGATGGTCTCTGGTGATGAGCCGAAAGGCAGGAAAGGAAACAGTATGTCTCCTCCCTTAATTGGGGCCTAATAATAACAGGTTGTTGTGAAACAATTACCTATACTAATATACCCTGTCTAAGCTGATGCAATAAGGGGAACTGGCTTGTCTTAAGTGCTAGGCTCCTTGCCTTGCATGCAACATAGCCCCTGTTCGAATCCCAGTAAGGGGTATGGCTAGCTGATGAGAGCTAATAAGCACAAAATAGATCTATCCTGGTCTCTCTCTAATTTAATTTATTGATGAGCTCATAAAACTAACATATATATATATATATATATATATATATATATATATATATATATATATATATATATATATATATATATATATATATATATATATATATATACACAGTATCTATATATATATATACAGTATCTATATATATCTATATATACAGTATCTATATATATCTATATATACAGTATCTATATACAGTATCTATATACTGTATATATATATCTATATATACAGTATCTATATACAGTATCTATATATATACAGTATCTATATAAATAAAAAGTTAACTATGAGTTTGTTCAAAACCGCTATTCTCAACAACTACTGTACCAATCGCCACCAAATTTTCACACAATGTTCCTTACAAGTGCAGCACCAATGATACATATAAATTGTGTGGATGGCACACTGGTGCCAGGTACACGCCACACAAATGTACAACTGCAGCTCTTCTGTGTTTTCCTCACATGATCACTTGCCATGCCCTCCGGCTCCTTCTGCCCCCCCTACCTCACCATTCGCAATACTGCCGCTCGCAATGCCGCCATGCCCTCCGGCTCCTTCCGCTGCCCCCCACCTCGCTGCTTGCAATGGCACTGCCCCCCCTCCACCACCCCCCCCCCAACAAGGCCACTGCCGAGTCAGCGGCCTCTCCTCTTTCTCTAGGTAGGTAGGTAGGTAGAGGGATAGAGAGGGAGAGGGAGAAATACAATAGGTAGGTAGAGAGATAGAGAGATAGAGAGATACAGAGAGGGAGGGAGAAATACAGTAGGTAGGTAGGTAGGTGGAGAGAGTGAGAAATAGAGTAGGTAGGTAGGTAGAGGGATAGAGAGGGAGAAATACAGTAGGTAGGTAGGTAGGTAGAGAGATAGAGAGGGAGAGGGAGAAATACAGTAGGTAGGTAGGTAGAGAGATAGAGAGAGGGAGGGAGAAATTAGGTAGGTAGGTAGGTAGGTAGGTAGGTAGGTGGGATAGAGAGAGAGGGAGAAATACAATAGGTAGGTAGGTAGGTAGGTAGGTAGAGGGATAGGGAGAGGGAGAAATACAGTAGGTAGGTAGGTAGAAGGATAGAGAGAGAGGGAGAAATACAGTAGGTAGGTAGAGAGAGGGAGAAATACAGTAGATAGGTAAGTAGGTAGGTAGGTGGGGGATAGAGAGAGGGAGAAATACAATAGGTAGGGAGAGGGAGAGGGAGAAATACAGTAGGTAGGTAGGTAGGTAGAAGGATAGAGAGAGAGGAAGAAATACAGTAGGTCGGTAGGTAGGTAGAGGGATAGAGAGAGGGAGAAATACAGTAGGTCGGTAGGTAGGTAGGTCGGTAGGTAGAGGGAGAGAGAGAGAGGGAGAAATACAATAAGTAGGTAGGTAGAGGGATAGAGAGAGGGAGAAATACAATAGGTAGGTAGGTACTGTAGGTAGAGGGATAGAGAGAGGGAGAAATACAATAGGTAGGTAGAGGGATAGAGGGGGAGAAATACAGTAGGTAGGTATGTAGGTAGATAGAGGGATAGAGGGGGAGAAATACAGTAGGTAGGTAGGTAGAAGGATAGAGAGAGAGGGAGAAATACAGTAGGTAGGTAGAGAGAGGGAGAAATACAGTAGATAGGTAAGTAGGTAGGTAGGTGGGGGGATAGAGAGAGGGAGAAATACAATAGGTAGGTAGGTAGGTAGGTAGGTAGAGGGATAGAGAGAGGGAGAAATACAATAGGTAGGGAGAGGGAGAGGGAGAAATACAGTAGGTAGGTAGGTAGAAGGATAGAGAGAGAGGAAGAAATACAGTAGGTCGGTAGGTAGGTAGAGGGATAGAGAGAGGGAGAAATACAGTAGGTCGGTAGGTAGGTAGGTCGATAGGTAGAGGGATAGAGAGAGAGGGAGAAATACAATAAGTAGGTAGGTAGAGGGATAGAGAGAGGGAGAAATACAATAGGTAGGTAGAGGGATAGAGAGGGGGAGAAATACAGTAGGTAGGTATGTAGGTAGATAGAGGGATAGAGGGGGAGAAATACAGTAGGTAGGTAGGTAGGTAGGTGGATAGAGAGAGAGGGAGAAATAGGTAGGTACGTAGGTAGGTAGGTAGGTAGGTAGGTAGGTAGGTAGGTAGGTAGGTAGGTAGGTAGAGGGATAGACTTGACTTGACTTTACTTTATTCAAATTTCTATACTGCCCTATCTCCCCTGTGGGGACTCAGGGCAGTGCACAGAAGAGATAAACCTGATAAAAAGCCCCCCTGGCCACGGCTGTCACATGGTCGTTCAAGGACAGCCGAGAATCCAGGAGGACGCCCAAGTTGCGAGCCCTTTCCATGGGGGCTAGTGACTCGCCCCCGATAGCCAGAGATGGAACCAACTGGCTATATCAAGAGGCCGGAAACCACAGCCACTCGGTCTTGGATGGGTTGAGTCGAAGCTTGTTCCTCCCCATCCAGACCCACGCGGCCTCCAAACACTGGGACATCACTTCAACGGCATCGTTGGGGTGGTTTGGGGTAGAAATGTACAGCTGAGTATCATCAGCGTACTGATGGTACTCTACCCCAAAACCACGGATGATCTCACCCAGCGGCTTCATATAGGTGTTGAACAGGAGAGGCGAGAGGACCGACCCCTGAGGCACCCCACAAGTGAGGGGCCTCGACGTCGATCTCTGCCCTCTTGCCAACACAAATTGCGACCGGTCGGAGAGGTAGGAGGAGAACCACCATAACACGGTGCCTCCCAGGCCCAACCCCCCCAGCCGGTGCAATAGGATACCATGGTCGATGGTATCGAAAGCCGCTGAGAGATCTAATAGGACCAGAATAGAGGAACAGCCTCTATCCCGAGCCCTCCAGAGATCATCAACCAACGCGACCAATGTCGTCTCTGTGCTGTGCCCAGGTCAGAAGCTGGACTGGCGCGGGTCTAGATAGACAGTTTCCTCCAGGTTTTGGGGAAATTGTTGTGCCACACTAGAGAGAGGGAGAAATACAATAGGTAGGTAGGTAGGTAGTTGAGGGATAGAGAGAGAGGGAGAAATACAATTGGTAGGTAGGTAGGGAGAGGGATAGGGAGAGGGAGAAATACAGTATGTAGGTAGGTAGGTAGGTAGGTAGGTAGAGGGATAGAGAGATAGAGGGAGAGATACAGTAGGTAGGTAGGTAGATAGGTAGAGGGATAGAGAGAGGGAGAAATACAATAGGTAGGAAGGTAGGTAGGTAGGTAGGTAGGTAGAGGAATAGAGAGAGAGGGAGAAATACGATCTGTAGGTAGGTAGATAGAGGGAGAAATACAGTAGGTAGGAAGGTAGAGGAATAGAGAGAGAGGGAGAACTACGATAGGAAGGTAGGTAGATAGAGGGAGAAATACAGTAGGTAGGTAGGTAGGTAGGTAGGTAGGTAGGTAGGTAGGTAGGTAGGTAGGTAGGTAGAGGGAGAAATACAGTAGGTAGGTACGAAGGTAGAGGAATAGAGAGAGAGGGAGAACTACGATAGGAAGGAAGGTAGGTAGATAGAGGGAGAAATACAGTAGGTAGGTAGGTAGGTAGGTAATAATAATAATAATAATAATATATTTAATTTCTAGACCGCTCCCTCTCCCCAAGGGGACTCGGAGCGGTGCACAGGGAAATTAAGACAATAAATATATACAAAACAGTTAAAAACAAATTAAACATTAAGACCCTGCGCTAAAATTCCCCAAAACCAATCACTAAAACCCTAAACCCTATAATACTGTAATAAGAGGCTACCCTAGGCCGGCCAAGCAGAAAAAGTGCGTCTTCAATTTCAGACGGAAGGAACGGAGGTCCGTGGTAATTCTAATATCGGGGGGGAGGTCGTTCCAGAGGGCAGGGCCCGCCACAGAGAGAGCCCTTCCCCTGGGCGTTGCCCGCTGACAAAGTCTAGTGGACGGCACCCGGAGAAGTCCCTCTCTGTGGGAGCGAATCGGCCGTGAGGAAGTATGGGGCAGAATCCGATCCCGCAGATAGCTAGGTCCCGAGCCATGGAGCGCTTTAAAGATGATGACTAACACCTTGAAGCGCACCCGAAAGACTACAGGTAGCCAGTGCAGCTTGCGCAAGAGCGGTGTTACATGGGTGTACCTTGTGGTACCCATTATTGCTCGCGCGGCTGCATTCTGGACCAACTGCAGCCTCCGGGTGCACCTCAAGGGGAGCCCCATGTAGAGAGAGTTACAATAGTCCAGTCGGGATGTCACGAGAGCATGAGTGACTGTGCGAAGGGCATCCCGGTCCAATAGGGGGCGCAACTGGCGAACCAGGCGAACCTGGTAGAACGCCCTCCTGGCCACGGCTGTCACTTGATCTTCCATGGACAGCCGGGAATCCAGGAGGACACCCAAGTTGCGCGCCCCATCCACAGGGGCAAGATGTTCGCCCCCTATGGCCAGCGATAGAGACAGCTGGTTGAACCGGGCAGCCGGAAACCACAGCCACTCGGTCTTGGTCGGGTTGAGCTTGAGTCCATTACTTCCCATCCAGACCCGCACGGCTTCCAGGCACTGGCACATCACCGCTACGGCATCGTTGGGGTGGTTTGGGATAGATATATACAGCTGAGTATCATCAGCGTAGAGATGGTACTCTACCCCAAAACCACGGATGATCTCACCCAGCGGCTTCATATATGTGTTGAATAGGAGGGGCGAGAGGACCGACCCCTGAGGCACCCCACATGTGAGGGGTCTCGAGGTCGACCTCTGCCCCCCTGTCAACACAAATTGCGACCGACCAGAGAGGTAGGAGGAGAACCACCGCAAAACGGTGCCTCCCACCCCCAACCCCCCCAGCCGGTGCAATAGGATACCATGGTCGATGGTATCAAAAGCCGCAGAGAGGTCTAATAGGACCAGGATGGAGGAAGAACCCCCATCTCTGGCCCTCCAGAGATCATCGACCAACGCGACCAATGCCGTCTCGGTGCTGTGCCCGGGCCGAAAGCCGGACTGGCGCGGGTCTAGATAATCAACTTCCTCCAGGTGACGGGGAAACTGTTGTGCCACCACACTCTCGACAACCTTCGCCAAGAAGGGAAGGTTGGAGACGGGACGGTAGTTGTTTAAAAGAGCTGGATCCAAAGAGGGCTTCTTCAGGAGGGGCCTCACCATGGCCTCTTTAAGGGAGGCAGGCAAGGAACCCTCCCTCAGAGAAGCGTTGACAACCTCTTGGAGCCAGCCTCGTGTCACCTCCCAGGATGCCAGTACAAGCCAGGAGGGACACGGGTCCAATAAACATGTGGTGGCTCGCAGTCGCCCACGTAACCTGTCCATATCCTCGGAAGTAACGGAGTCAAACTCCTCCCAAACAAGATCCGCCTCGTGGCAACCCACTGGGCCATGAATGGGGGCTAGCTCGTTCTGTATCTGAGCGGTTTTCTCCTGCAGATAAATCACAAATTCCTCTGCTCTACCCTGTAGCGGGGCTTCCCGCACCCTCTGTTGAAGGAGGGAGCGGGTCACCCTAAACAGGGCGGCAGGGCGGTTATCTGCGGATGCTATGAGAGTGGCACAATGATGACGTTTGGCCACTCTCAGCGCCACAATGTAAGTCCGTAAATGGGCTCTTACCTGTGTCCGGTCAGATTCAGATCGGGTAGACCTCCATCTTCTCTCTAGGCATCTCTTGTGGCGTTTCATCACCCTCAGCTCCTCGGTAAACCAAGGGGCCAGGGTGGCTCGCCGCCGCAAGAGAGGCCGCAAGGGCGCGACCCGATCCAAGGCCCCCACGGCCGCACTATTCCATGCGGCCGTGAGGTTCTCGATCGGGGCGCGGGTCAGGGGTACAGGAAGTGGCCCAAGCGCCGCCTTGCTGTGGCCCAGTCTGGTTAAATGGCCAACCAACCTGTGTACACACAACCACCGTACAACCCCCAACCTACCTACCTACTGTATTTCTTACTCTCTCCCTCTATCCCTCTACCTACCTACCTACCTAGAGAGAGAGGATAGAGGGGCCGCTGACTCGGCATCTGCCTTGGGGGGGGGGTGGCGGCGGAGGCGAGAGAGGCCGCTGACTCGGCAGTGGCCTTGGGTGGTGGGGAGTTGACAGAGGGGGGGCGGTGCTCGCGACGGAGGAGAGGCCGCTGACTCAGTAGCAGCCTTGTGGGGGGGAGTTGACGGGGGGGGCGTCGACATTGCAAGCGGCAAGGTGGGAGGGGCGGAAGGAGCCGGAGGGCGTGCCGGTGTCAGTGTTGCAAGTGGCGAGGTGGGAGGGGCAGAAAGAGGTGGAGGAGGCGAATGAGTGAGGAAAACACAGGAGAGCTGCAGTTGTACATTTGTGTGGCATGTACCTGGCCCCGGTGTGCCATCCACACAATCTGTACGTATCATTTGTGCTGCACTTGTAAGGAACGTTGTGTGAAAATTTGGTGGCGATTGGTGCAGTAGTTTCTGAGAGTAGCGGTTTTGAACAAATTCATAGTTAACTTTTTATGTATATATATATATAATATATAATATAATAATTATATGTATATGTATATGTATATGTATATGTATATGTATATGTATATGTATATGTATATGTATATGTATATGTATATGTATATGTATATGTATATGTATATACGTTACGTTTTTGAGCTGATCAATAAATAAGTCAGGGAGACTAGTATAGATCTATTTCGAGCGTTTTAGCTCTCATCAGCTAACCATACCCTTACTGGGATTCGAACCGGGGCTGTATTACATGCTAGGCAAATGTCTTAGCCACTTGAGCCACCAGGTTCTCTTCCTGCTCAGCTGAGACAGGAGGATAAGTATATATTTGTTCCACAACACCCTGTTAGGCCCCAATTAAGGGAGGAGACATACTGTTTCCTTTTCTGCCTTTCGGCTCATCACCAGAGACCATCTAGACAGAAAGCCATGAGTTCCGTTGTGTAATTTTTTTATGTGTGTGTTACATTTTTGAGCTGATCAATAAATAAGTCCAGGAGACTAGTATAGATATATTTCGAGCTTTTTAGCTCTCATCAGCTTCCTCCCTTAATTGGGGCTTAACAGGGTGTTGTCACACACACACACACACACACACATATATATCCCAGTAGAAAGAGTATGGCCAGCTGAAGAAGGCTAATAAGCCTGAAATGGATCCATCCTGGTCTCTTTATTTTCAGCCCTTAAAAATCTAACATATATATATATATATATATATATATATATATATATATATATATATATATATATATATATATATATATATATATATATATATATATATATATATATATATATATATATATATATATATATATATATGAAGACTAATTATCACAGCTCCTGTGAAGAGGTCCCTTTAAGGGGAGGAGACTCAACGTCATCCCTCTCTGCCCTTTGACTCAACCCAGAGTCATCCAGACAGAGAACCAAATTAGATTACTGCTGTGTGACATTTTTTAGATGTGTGTTAGATTTAGATATACATACATACATACATACATACATACATACATACATACACACACACACACACACACACACACACACACACACACATATATATATATGAGAGAATATTTTTACAGCTCCTGTTTTTAGGCCCATTTTTTAAGGGAGGAGACAAACTGTCATCCTTCTCTGCCCTTCGACTCAACCTAGAGATCATCCAGACAGAGACCCATTAAGATTGCTGCTGTTTTTTAGGTATGTGTTAGATTTGTAAGGGCTGATTTAATAATTAAGAGACCAGGATAGATCTATTTCAGGCTTTTTAGCCTTCTTCAGCTGGCCATACGTCATCTACTGGGATTTGAACCGGCACTTTCCAGCATTTCAGGCAAGCCTTCCTATGCCTTGAGTTAACCGGCTTTCCCTGATTACATCAGCCTTTTACAGGACTCTTATTGTTGAGAGAATATTTTTACAGCTCCTGTTTTTAGGCCCGTTTTTTAAGGGAGGAGACAAACTGTCATCCTTCTCTGCCCTTCGACTCAACCTAGAGATCATCCAGACAGAGACCCATTAAGATTGCTGCTGTTTTTTAGGTATGTGTTAGATTTGTAAGGGCTGATTTAATAATTAAGAGACCAGGATAGATCTATTTCAGGCTTTTTAGCCTTCTTCAGCTGGCCATACTTCATCTACTGGGATTTGAACCGGCACTTTCCAGCATTTCAGGCAAGCCTTCCTATGCCTTGAGCTAACCGGCTTTCCCTGATTACATCATATAATATCATTATATGATTACACCTGATTACACCTGATTACATTATATAATATCATTAAACTATATCCATTATTATTTCATTACTCTTATTATGACTAAATATTTGTTAACTAAAAATCCTTCAATAACAATCTAAAACAATCTAAAAGTTACTAAATTTCTACTTATTAATCATCAAGGGATGGCTAATCTTTTATTGTTAGCTTTCATTATCAACCAGTATCTTTCCAATAGTGAAATAATCTCATCTCTCTTGCCATTTGTGGTTTCAATCTTCTATTGTTCTCCCTTGCAAGGTTGTTATAGACTTCTTTCCGCACTTTACTGTTCAAGTAAAGTCTCAAATGGTAGCATTGCCCTCCTTCTGTTATTAAAAGTTGTTTATCTTTGATTATCAGACGTGCGTCTGAAATAATTTCTCCTCTTACATCCATCATCAATCCTTTGGAAAACCTCTTCTTCTTGGAGACCGAGATGGAGCTGAAATTCTTCAGGTTCCCTTTTCAAGGTTCCCATCTTTCTGCTTTTTCCCACCTTTGGTCCATTAGTAAAATCCTCTGTTATCTTATCTTTATCTTCAACTGAGAGGGGTATCTCTTTATCTTCTACATCTTCTTCCTTCTCTTTAATTTTTGGGGCCCCTATCCTCTCATATTTTGTCACAATAGGCACCAGTTTTTCCAGTTTCTTATCGATTCTTCTATATCTTTCCAAAAGGTTTAAAATTCCAGCCAAAAAAATTTGGTATTCCAAAGTATCCTTATCTAGGTATTGAATCATATTACCCCCCCAAAAAAAGAAATTAATCCCCACTGCCACCCTGTTCTAAGGCCTATTTTATCTTTTCCTTTCAAATTAACTTAAGTCACAGGTTCTGTTGTACTCTTCAAAGGAGAAGGGTTCTGTATTTTCCCCCCCTTTTCCTTCCTTTGACTAAACAATTTTCAAAGAGCACCTGTAAAAAACAATTCATGCCCTTGAGTCTTTATCAGTTTCTATAAACAAATTATAAACCCTTCATCCGAGTAGTCAACAATCTCCAAAAAGAAAAAAATACATTGTCTCAACAGGTTCAGCCTCTAACCTCCCAGTGGCAGTGTTGCTACTTTTCACTTTCTAATGTGTCTCTCTTCATTATAAAAAAATAAAAAAAATAAAGTTCTTATTAGAATTTTAGTAGCAAATCATAAGAAGAATTATAAAAGTAAGAATATGGCTTTAGTCCAAGTCTCAAAAAAATAGAGTAACAAAAAAAACAGAAGAAGATGAAACAATCCGTTCACTTTAAAAGGAGAGAGAAAAAAGAAACCCTGCTACGGGCGTTTCAATCCACAGTTGCAAAGAACAAAGGAAAAAAAACAACTTTTCAGATCAGTCCAAAGTAGGTTAATTCTGCCGCTTGTTTCTTTTGCTTAAAGGATTAAATTTTACTTTAAAAAAAACCGTTTCTGAGAAGGACTTCCGGTTTTCATGGGTGACGGACGTGTTTGATACACATCCGCCGCTTGCTGTTCTGGTGGGCTCCCCCCATGGGGGCACAGGGGGTTTTGGAGGAACCCCCTGCCATACGGGCGGCTCGCTGAAGACCCCCAACCAGGCGGCAGCCGGTGGGGCATCTTTCCAGCCTTGCCCCAGGAGCCGGGAAGCAGAAAGGGGGGGCTTTGCCCTTTCGCCGATGGACTCTGGAATCAACGGAAGGATTTGAAAGCTGGCTGGAGTGCCAGGGATGGAGGGTCTTTCCTAATCTCCAGGTCTGCAATTGAGGGACAAGCGAGTACTGTGAGTTTTACTTTCAATCAACTTTAAATGGAGACTGGAGGGGGGAGTTAATTTGTTTTGCCCCCCCTCGGAATAAAGCGGCGGTTGAAAAAGTTCTCCCCAGGAATGGGGAGAAAAAGAGAACTAGTCTGCCATCTGAAATAACAACAGTTTAAAAACGAAAATTGTATCTACATTATCGCAGTGGCAACATTATATTGTGGAAACTTTTTGCAACAAGAAAATGAAACTTTCACTCTCCTTCCTGTGAGAGGCGGGGAAAATGGCTCCTCTTTGTTCCCTGCTGGAAATTTTCCTTTTGTTTGTGAACTTTTCCTTCGGCGTTTGAGATCGCAAGACTTTGAATATTCTAGCTTAATTTCTCCTCGGGAAACCTTTGGTATGTCTCCCAATACGTGGACATCCAGATTGATTTTGATAACACAATTCTTTCTTCTTGGTTTCCTTGGCTTTCTTGGTTTTATGTGCTACCCAGACTGAACTTTTATTCGGGTTGTCCCGACACCTTGGACTTCATCGGCTGCTTGCTTTTCTGACGCCATTTTTCCTACAAATTAGAACTTATAATCGGGACAATGGCTTCTAAAAAACCACCTATTGGAAAGTCCTTTTCTGCTCCATCATCAGCTCACTCCAGTCCAGTTATGCAGCAGACAAAGATCACCGCATTGTTGCAAAAAGAAGGGACTGGCGAGAGCACACACAAATTGTCAACAAAGGAGATGCTCCAGGACATAATGAAAAATGTACATGAAATCCGAAATGACCTGACAAATTTAAAATTTAAAAACTTCCGGGACGTGGAAGACCAGCTGGCTGCGAGAGGAGGCCAGGCCAGGAGAGCTACCATCGGGCCGCACGACCAGTGGCAGGCCGTGCGGTCTTACCCTGGCCTGTCCCCGAAATATCCACCATCCGATCGGCCTGTGTTGGCGTGGACTGCTCATAGGGAGGCTGGATGGAAGTAGAAGGTTGGTGAGAGAAGGTGTGGAGGCTCGGAAGGAAGGTGGTGTTGGAGGAGTCGGAGGAAGGAGAAGGAGAAGGAGAAAGAAAGAAAGAAATGGAGAAGGAGAGAGAAGGCGAGAAGAAGAGAGGAGGAGAGAGAAAGGAGAGAGAATGAGAGAGATGGAAGGAGAGAGGGGCGAGAGATCGAGAGAAATGGACGGAGATCGAGAGAGATGGACGGAGATGGTGATGAGATGGAGATGGGAAGGAGTTGGAAACGGTGGAAATGGAAGAAGGAGAAGGAGAATGATGAATGATGATGAGATGGTGAGAGATGGTGAGGTGGAGATGAGTTGGTGGTGAAAGAAGAAGAGGACGAGGTCGGTGATGACAACAGAGGAGGAGAAAGCTGAAGGAGAATGGAGAATGGAGAATGCTGGTTTGAGCAGTCTGGCGTGGAATCATCTGCAGCCGGTTTGTGGAATGGTGGACCTGGCCGAGGACGACCCGGGAAGATCTTAAAACATCTTGGAGTGAGTGCACGGGATTGGAGGAGGTTGGTTGAGCCATTGGAGGGCAGTATTTTACATCAGGCCGCATGATGGACTGATTAGCCATGCGGCACTAAATACGAACTAAGCCCCTTTTGGCCGGAAAGACAGATGGATGGGGCCTGTTATGGGACTGGTTTCGATCTCCCCATCCATAAGACACTGGATTATCTGACTTTACCCCCCATCCTGAAGAATATCCTTGCACTTAGCCACTTTATTTGCTTTTCGGACTTGTGTTTTTGCCTTCCTGGACTTGGACTACCTCTGGGGCTTTTATCATGTACTCTAGGCGCGACCTCCTTGGCCTGCGGGAGTCTCCCCTCTCGCAGGCCTGGCCCTCCTGTCTAACACGGGCCCACCTCGATGATGGATTGATTGTTCCTGAGAGGTGGGCGAAGCGCAGGTTGAGGGGGTTTTTAGGGAGGTTTTTAATTCGGTTTTTAGGGGGTTCCAGGGAGGAGGGGAAAAATAGTCCAGGGAGGGGACAGCAATTGAGGCCGGCGGGCGGAAGTAGGGAAACGGAGGAAGGGGAGGGGGGGGTCATTTCCACGGTGGCTTTTTCCATCGACTCGGTGTTGGGGAGGGGCAGGGGCGGAGGGAGACGAAATGGTCATCATCAGTTGGAAGACCGTGGCCGCTGGACTCAGGCGGTCACGTGCTCCAACTCTCCGCTCTCCCATCGCACACTAGGTGGGCAGGAATCACAGACCCGGGGCCCTAGGCTGATGTTATGCAATGCCAGGTCCGTGGTTCAAAAAGCCCCCCTCATCCGTGACCTTGTGTCAGAGGGGGACCCGGACCTGGTGGGTATAACGGAAACCTGGTTGGGCCACAAAGGGGGTGTACCCCTCGTGGACATGTGCCCACCAGGTTACCGCGCCTTCCATCAGCCTAGGGCCCTAGGGAGGGGTGGGGGAGTGGCGATTATGGTTAAGGAAGGTCTCGAGCCGAAGGAGACCACAGTCCCTCAGACAACCGGGTGTGAATCTCTCTGCGTGAGATGGGGCCTAGGGAGGCAGTTGGGCGTGTTAGTTGTATACCTGGCTCCTCGCTATGCAACAACAGCCCTGCCCGAGCTCCTAGAGGTGATATCCGGGGCGGCAGTTGAGACCCCCAGACTAGTAGTCATGGGGGACTTTAACTTGCCGTCGGCGGGCGAAGCCTCTGGAGTAGCTCGGGAGTTCATGGCCTCCATGACGGCCATGGACCTGACCCAGGTAGTTTTAGGCCCTACTCACGAGGGGGGAAACATGCTGGATTTGATCTTTGTCTCGGGACAGTGGAGTTGTGATCTGGGAATAGGGGATCTAGCCATCACTCCCTTGTCATGGACAGATCACGCTCTCCTTCGGCTGGACTTTCCAATCGCTTCACCTCACCGCGGGGAGGCGGAACCGGATACTCCTATATGGTTCCGCCCCAGGCTTCTAATGGACCCGGAAAGGTTCCAGAGGGAGCTTGGGCCAATTCCTGTGACCCTGCCTCGCGACTCGACTGAGGACCTAGTGGCCGCATGGTTAAGTGCGGCTGCAGGGGCCTTGGACCGAGTCGCGCCCTTGCGGCCTCTCTTGCGGCGACGAATCACCCAGGCTCCCTGGTTTACTGAGGAGCTTCGGGGGATGAAGCGCCACAAGAGACGCCTAGAGAGCAGATGGAGATCATCTCGCTCCGAAGCCGACCGAACACTAGTGAGAACCCATATTAGGGCTTACTTAGTGGCGATAAGGGTGGCCAAGCGTGAGTATTGTGCCACCCTTATTGTATCCGCAGATAACCGCCCTGCCGCCCTGTTTGGGGTGACCCGCTCCCTCCTTCAACAGAGGCCGCGGGAAGCCCCTTTGCAAATGCGAGCAGAGGAATTTGGGATTTATCTGCAGGAGGAAATCACTCGGATTCGGAATGAGCTACCCTCCATCGACAGTGGTCCTGTGGGACTGTCCGAGACTAGTCTTGAGGCTCCTTCTTGGGAGGAGTTTGACTTTGTTACCACCGAGGATATGGACAGGTTGTCAAGGAAACTTAGGGCGACCACATGTTTACTGGACCCGTGCCCCTCCTGGCTTGTACTGGCATCCTGGGAGATGACACGAGGCTGGCTCCAGGGCATTGTCAACGCATCTTTGAGTGAGGGGTCCTTACCTGCCGTCTTGAAAGAGGCGGTAGTGAGGCCCCTCCTCAAGAAGCCGTCCCTGGACCCAGCATTATTAGAGAACTATCGTCCGGTCTCCAACCTTCACTTTCTGGTGAAGGTTGTTGAGAGTGTGGTAGCCCAACAGTTTCCGCGACACCTGGAGGAAGTTGATTATCTAGACCCGTGCCAGTCCGGCTTCCGACCCGGTCACAGCACCGAGACGGCATTGGTCGCGTTGGTTGATGATCTCTGGAGGGCGCAGGATAGAGGTTATTCCTCTATCCTAGTCCTATTAGACCTTTCGGCGGCTTTTGATACCATCGACCATGGTATCCTATTGCACCGACTGGGGGGGGTTGGGGCTGGGAGGAACCGTTCTGCGGTGATTCTCGTCCTACCTCTCTGGTCGGTCGCAATATGTGTTGACGGGAGGGCAGAGGTCGACCTCGAGGCCTCTCTTATGTGGGGTTCCTCAGGGGTCGGTCCTCTCGCCCCTCCTTTTCAACACATATATGAAGCCGCTGGGTGAGATCATCCGTGGTTTTGGGGTGGAGTACCATCTGTACGCTGATGATACTCAGTTGTACATATCCACCCCAAACCACCCCAACGATACCGCCGAAGTGCTGTCCCGGTGTTTGGAAGCCGTACGGATCTGGATGGGTGGTAACAAACTCAAGCTCAACCCTGCCAAGACTGAGTGGCTGTGGTTTCCGGCACCCCGGTTCAGCCAGATTACTCCAACTCTGGCCATTGGGGGCGAAACACCGGCCCCCGTGGAGAGGGCGCGCAATTTGGGTGTCCTCCTGGATTCCCGGCTGTCCATGGAGGACCATGTGGCGGCTGTGGCCAGGGGGGCGTTTCATCATGTACGCCTGATGCGACAATTGCACCCCTTACTGGACCAGGCTGCCCTTCGCATGGTCACTCAAGCTCTCGTGACGTCCCGACTCGACTACTGTAATGCTGTCTACATGGGGCTTCCCTTGAGGTGCACTCGAAGGCTACAGCTAGTCCAAAATGCAGCCGCGCGGGTGATTACGGGAGGCACTAGATGCTCCCACATAACACCGATCCTGCGCAAGCTGCATTGGCTTCCTGTGGCCTTTCGGGTGCGCTTCAAGGTTTTGACGACCATCTTTAAAGCGCTCCATGGCTCGGGGCCTAGTTATATGCGAGACCGCCTCCTGCCCCATACATCCCTTAGACCGATACGCTCCCACAGAGAGGGCCTTCTCAGGGTGCCGTCGGCCGGACAATGCCGACTGGCGACACCCAGGGGAAGAGCCTTCTCTGTGGCGGGTCCAGCCCTCTGGAATGACCTACCCCCTGAACTACGTACCATCACCGACCTCCGCCTCTTCCGCCAATGTCTTAAGACATATTTGTTTCAACAAGCCGGCCTAGCCTAACCTCCCATGGGGACTTTTAGGTAGTTTTAAATTGGGTTTTAAAATTTGGTTTTATCGCAGGATAGGATTATTTAATAGTTTTTTAAATTATATTTATTGTATTTTGTATGCTTTTTAAATTTCCTGTGCGCCGCCCTGGGTCCTCTGTGGAGAAGGGCGGGATATAAATTTAATAAAATAAATAAATAAATAAATAAATAAATAAATAAATAAATAAATAAATAAATAAATAAATAAATAAATAAATAAATAAATAAATAAATAAATAAATAAATAAATAAAATTAGAGCTGTTGGAGACACAAAGAAATACAATGGATAATAAATAAAAAATTGAGGCGTTGGAGGGGGGATCAGCTGAGATGAGGGAAGAGGTAAAGGAAATTCGGAAGGAAAGCGCAGAACTGGGAGGTCATAGGACCAAGATAGAATTCGAAAGAATGTCTTTTTTTCTCAGGTTCCAGAACGTTCCAGAGATAGAAGAAGATCTTAAAGATCTTATGAGTACAATTTTAGCAGATTATATTAAAAGGAATAAAGAACAACTCTGGTGGGATATGGATCTGGCTTATAGAATTAATTCAGCATACGCTAGAATAAATGATGTACCAAGAGAAGTCCATATTAAATTTTTAAGGAGGTCCACAAGGGATGAGATATTGAGGGCCCAGCGGGGAGGACCCCTGAAATATCAGGAAAAAGAAGTTGCTATTTTGAAACAAATTCCAAAAAAAATTAGAGAGATAAGAAGGAAATATTCTTTCTTGTCCAAAAAATTATATAAAAAAGGAGTTTGGTTCAAATGGTTACTGCCAGAAGGAATGTTGGTCTTCTGGGAGGGAGGTAGAATTAGAGTTAAAACATTAAGAGAGGCGGAGGCCTTTCTTCAAAAGCATTCCTCACTCCTAGGAGACGAAGAAGAGGGAACGGGGGGGGGGGGCATGGCCCCGCCCGTCGATGGGAAGGGAGAAGAGGAATCAATAGACTTAGATCCCAAAAATGACTTTATTTGAAATTTCACTGTGATAGTTGATTAGCTGTACATATCTACCCCCAACCACCCCAACGATGCCGTCGAAGTGATGTCCCGGTGTTTGGAAGCTGTGCGGCTCTGGATGGGAAGTAACAAACTTCGGCTCAACCCGTCCAAGACCGAGTGGCTGTGGTTTCCGGCGTCCCGGCATAGCCAGCTAACTCCATCGTTGGTTATCGGGGGCGAGTCATTGGCCCCCGTGGAAAGTGCTTAGCCCTTAGCCCTCCTGGATTGGCGGCTGTCCTTGGATAACCATGTGATGGCCGTGACCAGGGGGGCTTTTTAGCAGGTACGCCTGGTACGTCAGTTGCATCCCTTTCTTGACCGGGACGCCCTCCACACTGTTACTCAAGCACTTGTGACGTCCCGCCTAGACTATTGTAACGCTCTCTACATGGGGCTCCCCTTGAGGTGCATCCGGAGGCTCCAGTTAGTGCAGAATGCGGCCGCGCGGGGGATTCTGGGAGCTTCTCGATGCTCCCACGTAACACCTCTCCTGCGCGAGCTGCACTGGCTACCGGTGGCCTTCCGGGTGCGCTTCAAGGTGCTTGTTACCATCTTTAAATCGCTCCATGGCTCGGGGCCTAGTTACTTAATTAATTTAATTTAATTTATTAAATTTCTAAACCGCCCCCTCTCCCCGAAGGGACTCGGGGCGGTGTACAGGAAAATTAAAAACATCTAAAAACATAACGATACATACATAATTAAAATCGAATTAAATAACCCTGTACTAAAATTTATAAAACATTAAGAACTGTATCCCATTAAGACCAAATAGAACAATTTAAATTACAGACTGGGGCGAGGAGCATAAATTAGGCCAAGCCGGCCTGATGGAACAGATAGGTCTTAACTTTTTGGCGGAAGGAGCGGAGGTCCGTAGTAGTTCTAATATCGGGGGGTAGGTCGTTCCAAAGGGTCGGGCCCATCACAGAGAAGGCCCTTATAATAATAAAATAATAATAAATTTTTATTTCTAACCCGCTCTCTCTCCCCAGAGGGACTCGAGGCGGGGCACAGGAGAATTAAAAAACAATAAACACAGAGTACAAAATTTAAAAACACAATTAAACATATCCTGCGCTAAAAACATCTATAAAAACTAAAAACTGTCCCTAAAACCCCTTAACACCATAACTAATTAAAATTACCCTAGGCCAGCCAAACGGAAGAAATGAGTTTTTAAAAGCTGTCGGAAGGAGCGAAGGTCAGTGGTCGTTCTGATTTCGGGGGGAAGGTCGTTCCAGAGGGTCAGGCCCGCCACAGAGAAGGCCCTTCCCCTGGACGTCGCCCGCTGGCACAGCCTAGTGGACGGCACCCGGAGAAGTCCCTCTCTGTGGGAGCAAATCGGTCGCAGGGATGTATGAGGCAGAATCCGATCCCGCAGATAGCTAGGTCCCGTGCCATGGAGCGCTTTGAAGATGGTAACTAACACCTTGAAGCGCACCCGAAAGACGACAGGCAGCCAGTGCAGCTTGCGCAGGAGCGGTGTTACATGGGAGAACCTAGAGGCTCCCATAACTGCCCGCGCGGCTGCATTCTGGACTAGCTGAAGCCTTCGGGTGCACCTCAAGGGGAGCCCCATGTAGAGAGAGTTGCAATAGTCCAGCCGGGATGTCACGAGGGCATGAGTGACTGTGCAAAGGGCACCCCGATCCAATAGGGGATGCAACTGGCGGACCAGGCAAACCTGGTAAAACGCCCTCCTGGCCACGGCTGTCACTTGATCTTCCATGGACAGCCGGGCATCAAGGAGGACGCCCAAGTTGCGTGCCCCATCCACAGGGGTAAGGTGATCGTCCCCTATGGCCAGTGATGGAGTCAACTGGTTGTACCGGGATGCCGGAAACCACAGCCACTCGGTCTTAGACGGGTTGAGTCTGAGTCTGTTACTTCCCATCCAGGCCCGCACGGCTTCCAGGCACTGACACATCACCGCTACGGCATCGTTGGGGTGGTTTGGGGTAGATATATACAGCTGCGTGTCGTCAGCGTAGAGGTGGTACTCTACCCCAAAACCACGGATGATCTCACCCAGCGGCTTCATATATGTGTTGAACAGGAGCGGCGAGAGGACCGACCCCTGAGGCACCCCACAAGTGAGGGGCCTAGAGGTCGACCTCTGCCCTCCTGTCAACACAAATTGCGACCGACCGGAGAGGTAGGAGGAGAACCACCGTAAAACGGTGCCTCCCACCCCCAACCCCTCCAGCCGATGCAATAAGATACCATGGTCGATGGTATCAAAAGCCGCTGAGAGGTCTAATAGGACCAGGATGGAGGAACAACCCCCATCTCTGGCCCTCCAGAGATCATCTACCAACGCGACCAATGCCGTCTCGGTGCTGTGCCCGGGCCGGAAGCCGGACTGGCGCGGGTCTAGATAATCAACTTCCTCCAAGTGACGGGGAACCTGTTGTGCCACCACACTCTCAACAACCTTCGCCAGAAAGGGAAGGTTGGAGACGGGACGATAGTTGGCTAATAAAGCTGGATCCAGAGAGGGCTTCTTCAGGAGGGGCCTCACCATGGCCTCTTTAAGAGAGGCAGGCAAGAAACCCTCACTCAGAGAAGCGTTGACAACCTCCTGGAGCCAGCCTCGTGTCACCTCCCAGGATGCCAGCACAAACCAGGAAGGACACGGGTCCAATAAACATGTGGTGGCTCGCAGTCGCCCATGTAACCTGTCCATATCCTCGGAAGTAACAGAGTCAAACTCCTCCCAACCAAGGCCCGCCTCGTGCAATCCCACTGGGCCATCAATGGAGACTAGCTCGTTCTGGATCTGAGTGTTCTGGATCTGGGCGTTGCCCGCTGGCATTGCCTAGTGGACGGCACCTGGAGAAGTCCCTCTCTGTGGGAGCGAATCGGCCGAAGGGATGTATGGGGCAGGATATGATCCCGCAAATAACTAGGTCCTGTGCCATGGAGCGCTTTAAAGATGGTAACCAACAACTTGAAACGCACCCGAAAGGCCACAGGCAGCCAGTGCAGCTCGCGCAGGAGCGGTGTTACGTGGGAGTATCTGGTAACTCCCAAAACTGCCCATGCGGCCGCATTCTGGACCAGCTGTAGTCTTTTGATGCATCTCAAGGGGAGCCCCATGTAGAGAGCATTGCAGTAGTCTATGCAGTAGTTGCAGGAACGTCTCCTGCCACATACCTCCTTTTGACCGATTTGCTCCCACAGGGAGGGCCTCCTCAGGGTGCCAACTGCCGGTCAATGCCGGCTAGCGGTGCCCAGGGGTAGGGCCTTCTCTGTGGCAGGGCCGGCCCTCTGGAACGACCTACCCCCCGAACTTCGTACTATCACGGACCTTCCCCTCTTTCGCAACTCACTCAAGACATACTTTTTCCAGCAAGCTGGTCTAGCTTAGCTTAGAGTTTAGACCTCAGGTGCGACACAGCTCCAGCCAATTAGTAAATGGATGTTGGGTTTTTATTAAGGGAATTTTAGCACAGGCTCTTAATTTAATTCTTTTTTTAATTATTGTTATTGTATCTGTTGTTATTTATTGTGCTTTTTAATTCCCTGTGCACCGCCCTGAGTCCATCTCGATGGAGATAGGCGCGGTATACAAATTGAATACAAATTATCTGGAAAAGATAATTAAACAACAAATAAGTGAACACCTAGAAGCAAACAAAGTAATAGCCAAAGCCAACATGGGTTTGTCAAAAACAGATCATGCCAGACGAATCTAATTGCATTCTTTGACAAAGTGACAAAATCAGTGGACCAGAGGAATGCTGTTGATATAATTTACCTGGACTTCAGTAAGGCATTTGATAAAGTAGACCATAACCTACTATTAGATAAAGTAGAAAAGTGTGGGTTAGACAGCACCACCACCAAATGGATTCGCAACTGGCTGACCAACCGCACTCAACGTGTAGTCCTCAATGGAACTGCATCTACTTGGAAGGAAGTATGCAGTGGAGTCCCCCAAGGCTCTGTTTTAGGCCCAGTACTCTTTAACATCTTCATCAACGATTTGGATGAGGGGATAAATGGGGAACTCATCAAATTTGCAGACGACACCAAGCTGGCAGGAATAGCCAACACTCCAGAAGATAGGCTTAAGATACAGAAGGATCTAGACAAACTTGAACATTGGGCACTATCTAATAAAATGAAATTCAATTGTGAAAAAAGTAAGGTCCTACATATAGGCAAGAAAAACCAAATGCACAAGTACAGTATAGGTGGTACCTTGCTCAATAGTAGCAACTGTGAGAGGGATCTAGGAATCCTAGTGGACAACCATTTAAATATGAGCCAGCAGTGTGCAGCAGCTGCCAAAAAAGCCAACACAGTTCTAGGCTGCATAAACAGAGGGATAGAATCTAGATCACGTGAAGTGTTAATGCCACTGTATAGTGCCTTGGTAAGGCCACACTTGGAATACTGCATACAGTTTTGGTCGCCACGATGTAGAAAAGACGTGGAGACTCTGGAAAGAGTGCAGAGAAGAGCAACCAAGATGATTAGGGAACTGGAGACTAAAACATATGAAGAACGGCTGCAGGAGCTGGGTATGTCTAGTTTGATGAAGAGAAGGACCAGGGGAGACATGATAGCAGTGTTCCGATATCTCAGAGGGTGCCACAAAGAAGAGGGAGTCAAACTATTCTCCAAGGCACCTGGGGGCAGGACAAGAAGCAATGGGTGGAAACTAATCAAGGAGAGAAGCAACTTAGAACTAAGGAGAAATTTCCTGACAGTTAGAACAATTAACCCCTGGAACAGCTTGCCTCCAGCAGTTGTGAATGCCCCAACCCTGGAAGTCTTTAAAAAGATGTTAGATAGCCATTTGTCTGAAATGGTATAAGGTTCCTGCCCACGCAGGGGGTTGGACTAGAAGACCTACAAGGTCCCTTCCAACTCTGCTATTGTATTGTATTGTATTGTATTGAAATAAATTGAAATTGAAATAGATGGCAATGAAAAACATGATTGAATGTATGAAATATACAATGTAACTTATATGTATGCTTGCCCTTTGTTTTTCTTTAAAAAATATTGTATTTGTATGAGGTTTTGGGAGGACCACCACCTCCGACATGGAAGCCACTAAAATGTTACTTTAACCCTATAACCTTTTTCCCATATATACTGTAAAACCAATAAAAAATTGTTTTATAAAAAAAACACACCTTTTTCTTTGGGCAAAGTATCTCAAAGAAAAAAAAAACCTTCCAGACGGACTCATTTTCTCTTTCAGCTTCCGTCTGGAGCCGTCCCTGTCTTTTTTTAAAATTAATTATTTTTTAATTATTTCACATAAACACAAATAATACAAACTTCACAAAAAAAACATCAAAAAGCCATCTTTCATTACAGATTACCAATTTTTAAGACTGTATCAATTTATCACAAGTTTCTATAAGTTTCTTCAATATTTATCACTTATTTTTAATATCAATTGTTACAATTCTTATATCTCAACCCTAATCTTACTAGTTACTAGACATCGCCGGCGATGTCAGAGCAGAAGAAAAGTTGTGACGACACAAAGGGAAGGGGAGCGGAGAAGGAAGAGGATCTTGGTAAAATGCAAGAAGCTGAGTGCGGGGAAAAGTTAACATTGTCTTCTTTTTTTGAGAGTTGAATTTAAGCAGACAGCCCGAAAGAAATGACCCGACCATCGGCATGTCCCCTCCCTCACACTCTCTATGCAGAGGCGGAAACCGACTGAGGATGTGGGGGATGAAGATAGATTGTTATTTGTTGTGTTTTGTATGTTTTTTTTTGTTTTCCTTATTTGGTGTTGGGATTTGGGCACGGAAAGGAAGAGGAGGGGTTAGGATTAAAAAAGTTACAGTTTAAATGCGTTTGATAAAAATAATGACATGGAACGTGAAGGGAACAGGGAATCAGATTAAAAGGAGGAGATTGGAGCTTAAAATTAAGAGGGATTTACCAGATATATTATTTTTGCAAGAAACTCATCAAAAATCCGAAGATTTAAATAGAATCTATATAAAGGGTATGCAAATCTATGAAAAATCTTTTGGAACTTCAAAAGCTAGAGGTGTTGCAACATTGATATCAGACAGGGTATATTTCGGAAAAAAAAAGTAATTGTGGATGATGAAGGAAGATATTTAATAATTGTGGGAAATATTAACGAGCAAAAAGTGACACTTGTTAATTTATATCTACCGAATGGAAAACAAAAAGAATTCCTTGAAAAAATAACTAAAATTTTGGAAAATGAAAGTGTAGGGAAAGTGATTGTGGCTGGGGACTTTAATTTAATTAGAGACAAAATAGATAGTACTAATCCCAACCGCTATAGAGAAACAAATAAAGGGGAAATTTTAAATGAATGGATGTTTCAAAATAGCGTGGCAGATGTTTGGAGGGAGCTGAAAGGTACTGAAAGAGTGTACACTTTTTGCTCTAAGATATATAATACGTATTCAAGAATTGATTATATTTTTGTTTCTAAAGATTTGCTGAGTAATATAGATAAAATAGATGTGGGAATTTTCAAGGATTCTGATCATGCAGAAGTTACGATGGAAATAGATTTTAACTTTGAAAAAAAAGGAAGAGGTTGGAGATATGATGAGAAATTGTATAAAAATGAGGAGGATAAAATATGGATACTTAAAAAATGGGAAGAAAGTTGGAGATTGAATGATAATGGAGAGGTTAAATTTGAAATTGTTTGGGATGCGATGAAAGCAGTATTTAGGGGAGAGAGTATTAAGTTATCAAGCAGGAAATATAGAAATTATAGGAGCAAAATTGAACGGGATATAAGGCAGATAAAGGCATTGGAGAATCAATTTTTACTTACGAAGGATAAAGAATGTTTGGAGGAGCTAAATTTATTAAAAAATAAATTGATAGACGAGGATATAGAATTGGTTAAAAAAATATAAGATATTTAAACAGGGATTTTTTTGAATATAGTAATAAAAACTCTAAGTTAGCAAGGATGGTGAAAAATAAAAGTGAGAAGAGAGAAATTGGTTCTTTGATAGATGATAAAGGTATAAGATGTTATAAGAAATTAGAGAAATGTGAAGTGGTCAGGACTTTTTTTCAAAAATTATATTCAAAAAAATCAATTGATTTGGAAAAATTGAAAAGTTATCTTGAAAAATATGTTGTGAAAATTGATCAAATATATAAGGACGTGATGGAAGAAGATATAACACAAGATGAGATTAGTGAAACAATACAAGAGATAAAATTAGGGAAGGCCCCAGGAGAAGATGGATTGCCTGCTGAGTTTTATAAAGACTTTAAGGAAATAATAATACCAAAATTGCAAAAATTATTTAATGGAATTTTACATGGTGGAGAAGTTTCGATGTCATGGAATAGAACGGTAATATCCATAATTCCTAAACCAGATAAAGACTTGGAGAGGATTGAGTCCTATCGACCCATCTCTTTAATCAATCAGGACGCAAAGATATTTACTGCTATTATAAGTAATAGATTAAGTAGATTTATAGATAAATATATAAGTTATAATCAAGTAGGTTTTGTTAAAGGTAGATATATGAGTGATATTATTAGAAGAGTGTTAAACATTATAGATGTAGCTGAACATAATGATGACAAAATAGGTATAGTATCACTAGATATTTTTAAAGCCTTTGATTCTGTACAATGGGAAACTATTAAAGTAATTATTGAGGTATTAGGTTTTGGTAATAGATTTATACATGTTATTTCGAAATTGTATCAAAAAAGTAGTGCAAGAGTGAAGGTGAATGGAATAATGACGGAAGAGATTAAATTGGAAGCAGGTACGAGACAAGGATGTCCCTTGTCTCCAATATTATTTTTATTGGTTATGGAAGTATTGACTAAAATGATAGAAAAAGATGAAGAACTGGAAGGGTATAAGGGATATAAGATAAATTTGTACGCGGATGATACCTTGATTATTTTGAAAGATATAGAGAAAGATTTGAAAAAGATAAATAAACATTTGAAGGAATTTGAGGAAATGACAGGTTTGAAAGTAAATTGGTCAAAATCTGAATTATTAATGGATAAAAATGGTAAGGAGTGGGAGAATATGCAAGAACAATTTGGGATAAGAATTAAAAATACATTGAAATATTTGGGAATAACACTTTCACTTAAAGTTAGGGAATTGAAAAAACTTAATTATGATGTGATGATGAATGAAGTGGAGAAGAAGATAGATAAATATAAAAAGATAAAGTTGTCTTGGTTTGGTAGAATTGCAATGTGTAAGATGATGTTGTTACCAAAGTTTAATTTTTTATTTGAGATGTTACCATTAAATTTGACAGAGAAAGATATGGAAGGATATCAGAAGAAATTGGATAAATTTTGTAATGGTGGGAAAAGACCTAGATTATTGAAGAAAATGTGGTATCAAAATCAAAAGGAAGGTGGATTGGGAATTCCCAATCTACTTAATTATTATCGGGCCTATGGTATTCGAACTGTGGTAAAAATACTTAAAGGCGGAGATGGTCATTGGGGAGATTTAGAGTTAAAAGATATTAAGAGATTTGGCCCTACATGGTTTTTAGATAAAGCAAAAACAAAAAAGGTAATTAACAGTTATTGGTTAAAGGGATTGAGTAAAATTTGGAATAAATTTGTTAAAATTTTAATTCCGGATATAACCTTTTTGGGGAAGACAATTGGAAATTGGCCGATCAAAACCAACATAAGTCGTGATAAAGTAATTGAAGATGAAAACATAGAAATTATAATAGATTGGTTAAAAGCTTTAGGAAATGAAAGAAGGAAAAATGAAATAATTGTAAAATTGGGGCTAAACTGGTTTGAAAAAATACAGATAGAAAAATGGACCATGAAGGTAAGGGGAAATTGTAAGACAAGTAGAAACAAAACTGAATTTGAAAACCTAGTATCTCAAATTATCAAAGACGAAATTGGGTTAAAGGGACTCGTTAGTAAGATATATAAGATTATAAATTTTGATGGAAAACCACAAATGACGATGAAGATGAATTGGGAGGAAGAATTCAATATTAAAATATCAGATTTGGACTGGAATGTGAATTGGAAGAGTCGAATTATGAGGATCTTATCAACAAGGATCAAAGAACATAATTTTAAGGTTGTTTGGAAATGGTATTTGACTCCATTAAGATTATTGTTGATGGATAAAAAAATCAGTAATAAATGTTGGAGATGTAACATGGAATTGGGGACTTATGAACATATGTGGTATAAATGTGGAAAAGTCAAAAAGTTTTGGCAGCAATTGGAGAAAACGATATATGAAATGATGAAGAAAAAAATAATATTGAGATCAGAAACTATATTATTGTTGTTAATTAAGGAATCAGAATTAACAAAATATGAGAAAGAATTGATTAGAATTATGATTATAATGGGAAGGATTATAATAGCTAGATATTGGAAATTAGAGGTGAATTTTAGAATAGAAGAGTGGTACTGTGAAATGTGGAAACTAGCTTTAAATGATAAAATGACATGTGATATTAAATTTAGGAAGGGTGTTTATAAAAGAGACATTTTTTGGAAAACTTGGGAGCCATTTGTGGACTATGCGCTTGGAAATTTGGATGCTTCGACACCTGTACCCAGAGAACGTGGATTTTGGAGATCGTGAAGATATATCCGAAGAACCAAATCTTCCTTTCCTATGTATAGCACAGGGTGAAATATTGTATTGTAAGGTGTATGTAGTTTTTGTTGTAATGTTTTAAAATTAATAAAATATAAAAATTAAAAAAAAAACTAGAATTAAAAAAAAATCTTACTAGTTATTTTAACATCCTTTTATATAAAGTATGACTATGTAATGGCATTCTATTTATAAAACCAACAAAGAGAAAAATAAAATAGATTTAAAAAGGAAAAGTCCACCCTAAATTGTGTCCTTTAAAAGACATGCGGGAAGCCCCGTTACAGGGTAGAGCAGAGGAATTTGTGACTTTTCTGCAGGAGAAAACCGCTCAGATACAGAACGAGTTAGCCCCCATTCATGGCCCAGTGGGATGCCACGAGAGAGATCTTGTTTGGGAGGAGTTTGACTCCGTTACTTCCGAAGATATGGACAGGTTACGTGGGCGACTGCGAGCCACCACATGTTTACTGGACCCGTGTCCCTCCTGGCTTGTACTGGCATCCTGGGAGGTGACACGAGGCTGGCTCCAAGAGGTTGTCAACGCATCCTTAAGTGAGGGTTCCTTGCCTGCTTCCCTAAAAGAAGCGATGGTGAGGCCCCTCCTTAAGAAGCCCTCTTTGGATCCAGCTCTTTTAAACAACTATCGTCCTGTCTCCAACCTTCCCTTTTTGGCGAAGGTTGTCGAGAGTGTGGTGGCACAACAGTTTCCCCGTCACCTGGATGAAGTTGATTATCTAGATCCGCGCCAGTCCGGCTTTCGGCCCGGGCATAGCACCGAGACGGCATTGGTCACGTTGGTGGATGATCTCTGGAGGGCCAGAGATGGGGGTTGTTCCTCCATCCTGGTCCTATTAGACCTCTCGGCGGCTTTCGATACCATCGACCATGGTATCCTATTGCATCGGCTGGGGGGGTTGGGGGTGGGAGGCACCGTTTTGCGGTGGTTCTCCTCCTACCTCTCTGGCCGATCGCAATTTGTGTTGGCAGGGGGGCAGAGGTCGACCGCGAGACCCCTCACATGTGGGGTGCCTCAGGGGTCGGTCCTCTCGCCCCTCCTGTTCAACACATACATGAAGCCGCTGGGTCAGATCATCTGTGGTTTTGGGGTAGAGTACCATCTATACGCTGATGACACCCAGCTGTATATATCTACCCCAGACCACCCCAACGATGCCGTAGCCAGTGCCTGGAAGCCGTGCGGATCTGGATGGGAAGTAACGGACTCAGGCTAAACCCGACCAAGACCGAGTGGCTGTGGTTTCCGGCGGCCCGGTTCAACCAGCTTACTCCATCGCTGGCCATAGGGGGCGAACATCTTGCCCCTGTGGATGGGGCGCGCAATTTGGGTGTCCTGGATACCCGGCTGTCAATGGAAGATCAGGTGACAGCCGTGGCCAGGAGGGCGTTTTACCAGGTTCGCCTGGTACGCCAATTGCGCCCCCTATTGGATCGGGACGCCCTTCGCACAGTCACTCATGCCCTCGTGACGTCCCGACTGGACTATTGCAACTCTCTCTACATGGAGCTTCCCTTGAGGTGCACCCGGAGACTTCAGCTAGTCCAGAATGCAGCCGCGCGAGCAATTATGGGTACCACAAGGTACACCCATGTAACACCGCTCTTGCGCGAGCTGCACTGGCTGCCTGTCGTCTTCCGGGTGCGCTTCAAGGTATTAATTATCATCTTTAAAGCGCTCCATGGCTCGGGACCTAGCTACTTGCGGGATCGGATCCTGCCTCATACATCCTCACGACCGATTCGCTCCCACAGAGAGGGACTTCTCCGGGTGCCGTCCACTAGACTTTGTCAGCGGGCGACACCCAGGGGAAGGGCTCTCTCTGTGGCGGGCCCAGCCCTCTGGAACGACCTCCCCCCCGATATTAGGACCACCACGGACCTCCGCTCCTTCCGTCTTAAATTGAAAACACACTTTTTCTGCCTTGCCGGCCTGGGATAGCTACTCCTCTGTCTTTAGGGTTTATTGGGGATCTCTAGTTAGATAGTTTTAACGGGTATTTTAGCACAGGTCACTTAATTTAATGTATTTTTAATGACATATGTATATAGTTATTGTTCTTATTCCTCCTGTGCACCGCCCCGAGTCCCTGTGGGGAGAGGGTGCGGTTTATAAGTAATAAATTATTATTATTATTATTATTATTATGCTAACCGGGTATTCATAAATTCTGTGCATCTCTGAAATGATTATTATTCATAAGTAATCTCATTTTATAAATTTTAGATCTGAAAATTTATCATGTACCTTGATATCAATATCCCACAGTTCTTATCAGATATTTCAACATCAATCTATTTCTTCTTAAGGGTGTCTTTAAAACCTGACTACCTATTAAATTTCCTTATTTACTCCCAACATACCAATATAAATTCAATAATAATATAATGTAAAACAATTTTGAGTTTTATAAGTAGTTATTAACTAATTAATAATTTTTCAGCAACATTCTATAACCATCTAAATAATTAATTAATTGTTAATCACCTAAGTATAACAATTCCCATTATCAACCAGTATTAACTATCATTTTTCCATTACTCTTAATGTGACTCATAATTCTATTCTTATAATTCTTCAATAGTTATAGTTTATAGTTTATTTGATTTATATACCGCTCCTATCTCTGCAATGGACTCAGGGCGGTGCACAGGGAATTAAAATACCACAACAGACAACAATAAATACAATGCAATACAAATACAATTAAATTAGATAACCTGTGCTAAAATGTTTAACTAAAAATATTAAAATCCCCTACCAATCCAATTAAAATTTTATCTGATCTAAAATCTAAGCTAACATCTAAACTAAAATCTAAGCTAAAATCTAAGCTAGGCCAGCTAGATGGAAAAAATACGTTTTGAGTGATCGGCGGAAGAGGCGAAGGTCCGTGATGGTGCGAAGTTCGGGGGGAAGGTCGTTCCAGAGGGCTGGACCTGCCACAGAGAAAGCCCTTCCCCTGGGCGCCGCCAGCCGGCATTGACCGGCAGACAGTACCCTGAGAAGGCCCTCTCTGTGGGAGCGGATCGGTCGAAGGGAGGTGTGTGGTAGGAGACGGTCTCGAAAGTAACTAGGCCCCGTGCTATGGAGCGATTTAAAGATGGTGACTAACACCTTGAAGCGCACCAGGAAGGCCACCGGTAGCCAGTGCAGCTTGCGCAGGAGAGGTGTTACGTGGGAGCACTGTGAGGCTCTCAAGATCCTCCGTGCGGCCGCATTCTGCACTAACTGGAGCCTCCGGGTGCACCTCAAGGGGAGCCCCATGTAGAGAGCATTGCAATAGTCTAGGCGGGACGTAATGAGTGCTTGAGTGACTGTGCGAAGGGCGTCCCGGTCAAGGAAGGGGCGCAACTGGCGTACCAGGCGTACCTGGTAAAAGGCCCCCCTGGTCACGGCCATCACCTGGTCATCCAAGGATAGCCGTGAATCCAGGAGGACGCCTAAGTTGCGAGCCCTTTCCACGGGGTCAAGTGACTCGGCCCCAAAGGCCAGCATTGGGGTCAGCTGGCTATACCGGGACACTGGAAACCACAGCCACTCGGTCTTGAACGGGTTGAGTCAGAATTTGTTACTCCCCATCCAGGCCCGCACGGCTTCCAGACACAGGGACATCACTTCAATGGCATCACTGGGGTGGTTGGGGGTGGATATGTATAGCTGAGTATCATCAGCATACAGATGGTACTCCACCCCACAACCACGGATGATCTCACCCAAAGGCTTCATATAGGTGTTGAACAGGAGGGGCGAGAGGACCGACCCCTGGGGTACCCCACAGGTGAGGGGCCTCAAGGTCGACCTCTGCCCTCCTGCCAACAAAAATTGCAACCGACCGGAGAGGAAGGAAGAGAACCACCGCAAAACAGTGCCTCCCAATCCCAACCCCTCTAGTCGATGCAATAGGATACCATGGTCGATGGTATCAAAAGCCGCTGAGAGATCTAACAGGACCAAGATAGAGGAACAACCTCTATCTCAGGCCCTCCAGAGATCATCCACCAACGCGACCAATGCCGTCTCCGTGCTGTGCCTGGGTCGGAAGCCAGACTGGCACGGGTCTATATAAACAGTTTCCTCCAGGTGTCGGGGGAACTGCTGTGCTACCACACTCTCAACAACCTTCGCCAAAAAGTGGAGGTTGGAGACCGGACGGTAATTAGATAACAACGCTGGGTCCAGGGAAGGCTTCTTGAGGGGTCTCACGACCGCCTCTTTCAAGGCGGCCGGCAAGAACCCCTCACTCAAGGAAGCGTTCACTATTTCCTGGAGCCAGCCTCGTGTAACCTCCCAGGAGGCCAGTACCAACCAGGAGGGGCACGGGTCCAATAAACATGTGGTAGCATTCAGTCGCCTCGGCAGCCTGTCCATGTCATCTGAAGTAACAAAGTCAAACTCTTCCCATAATACGGTCTCAAGACCTGCCTCGAACGGTCTGCCCAGACCTGCTTCATTAGAGGCCAACTCGTCCCGGATCCGGGCGATTTTATTCTGCAGATACTCTCCAAATTCCTCTGCTCTGCCCTGCAAAGGAGCTTCCCGTGGCCTCTGATGAAAGAGGGAGCGGGTCACTCTGAACAGGGCAGCAGGGCGGTTATCTGCGGATGTGATGAGTGGCGAGATAGTTACGTTTCGCCACTCTTAACGCCACTAGGTAGGTCCTCAAATGGGATCTTACCCGTGTTCAGTCGGATTCGGAGCGAGTAGACCTCCATGTGCTCTCTAGGCGTCTCTTGCGGCGCTTCATCGCCCTTAGCTCCTCGGAAAACCAAGGGGCCAGGGTGGATCGGCGCCGCGTGAGAGGCCGCAAGGGTACGACCCAGTCCAAGGCCCCCGCAGCCGCACTATTCCATACGGCCACTAGGTCCTCAGTCGAGTCGTGGGTCAGGGTCACAGGTATTGGCCCAAGCTCCCTTTGGAACCTCTCTGGGTCCATCAGGCGCCTGGGGCGGAACCATCTTGGTGTCTCTGGTTCCGCCTCCCCGCGGTGGGGTGTAGCAGTTGGAAAGTCAAGCCGAAGGAGAGAGTGATCTGACCATGACAGGGGTTAGTATCTAGTATCTAATACCACTCTAATACCATTAGATACATTGTATCTAATACCACCTTAAATTTATTTAAATCCTATCTTATATTCGCAACTTTTCATCTATAAATAAGTAAGTATATATCATTGACTAAAACATTTATTATAGATTAATCTTATTGTATGTGTCTATAATTGTTATTGACTGTCAATTAGCTAATAATCCTTTGATGATATTTTAAACACAGTCTGACTGATTATTAATCATCAAGGGATACAATTTTCCTTATCAACCAGTGTCAATTCAGTAGTGGATTAAATTTGTCTCTTCTGCTATTTGTGGTCTCCATCTCTTTTTATTTCCTTTTCTGGGTCTTTCATCAACTTCTTTTGGCACTTTATTATCCAATATAACTATCAAATCATAACGCTGACCAGCTCCTATCCTTACATATTGTTTGTTTTTAAATGTCAGGGTTATTCCTGGAAAGATTTCTCCTTTTTTTTTCTTTTCTCCTTTCTTCTCCTTGACGGTCAAGCTGGGGTCCAAATTCCTGAAACTCTTTTGGGGATATCCCCTCCTCTGTACTTTCTCCACCATTTAATAGGTTAACATCATCATCATCATTTATTTTTATTTTTTTAGAGACTGCGCATGCGCGAGAATGGCGGGCTGCCGTTGAGCTCCGCACAGGCCGCAGGGGCTCGCTGGAAATTTTGACATGCTGCCCGGCCCGTTTTCGATCGGGAAGGGCCAGGCCCAGTAAGTCTCCCACCCTGGCACTCCATCAAGGCCTGTGTGGCCTCCCAGGGTGGGCGGACGGCCAGGAGAGACCGAAACGGCCCAGAGCGAGGGACGCCGGCCGGAGGGACGGATGCTGGATGCGGAAGGCCGCGCCGAGCCGCGAAAGGCCGCGAAAGGCCGAGCCGAGCCAGAAGGCCGAGGGAAGACATCGGAGCCGGAGTCAGAGCCGGAGAGACTTCGGGAGCCGAGCCAAGGCCGCCTGAGGCACCGGAGGTCGGGATGTTAGGCCGGGAGGCCGAAAACAGCCAGGCCGAGATTGGGCCAAGACCAAGGCCTAAGACGACCAGGGCTGAGGTTCGAGGCCCGAGGCCCGAAGGACACCACCCAGCGGCCGAGATATGGACCACGGCGTCTGGAGGAGCTGGTAGGGGCCAATTTGGAGATTGGGGGCCGGAGCTGGAGAGGTCTGAGGACACAGGAGGCCCGGGAGTCCGAGGGAGAGCTGGGCCTCAGCCAGAAGAACATCGAATGACAGAGGCCCGAAGCCTGGGGCCTAAGGGACATTTTGCTGGATATTATGCTGGTAGGCCTGAAGCTATAAAGTGGGGGCCGAAGGCCAAGGGCCATGGAAGATCACAGCATAAATCTGCCCCCACCCAGGACCCAATATCAACATTTATTTATTATCTACTACCCACAGCACCCTTCTTGGACTATTCTGACCATTTAAGACTATACAGACTCTGGGAGCCGGACTTTGAGCTTACTGGACTACAGTAATGTTTTAATTTATTGTACCATCTATTTTACCATCTATGTAGCCAATTGATGCCCTGCAACTAACTGTGTGACCCATTATATATTCTTGCATGCACTCAAGGGCAGACCTGATCCTACTGCAGGAGTCCCCCCTTTCGCAGGTTTGGCCCTCCGCTTTAACGAGGACCCACCTTAATGAGGGATTAATTAATCCGGAGAGGTGGGTGAAACGTAGTCTCAGGGGGTTTTTAACTAAATTTTTTATTCGAATTTTAGGGGGTTCCAGGGAAGAGGGAGGGATCAGACAGGTGGAGGATGGGAACAGTGCCAAGCCGGCTAATAGAGCAAAGAAGGAAGCGGTTGGGTCCGAGAAGGGGGGAACAAGGGTCGTTCCTACAGAGGGCTTTTCCATCCAAACGGTCATAGGGAGTGGGAGGGGCGATGGGAGACAGGAAGGTTACCATCGGGTGGAGGCGCGTGGCCGTTGGCTTCAAGTGGTCACGCGCACCAACCCTCTGAGCTCCCCCCGTGAGCTAGGTGGTCCGGGTTCACAGAGCCAGGGCCCTAGGCTGATGTTATGCAAAGCCAGGTCCGTGGTCAACAAAGCCCCCCTTATTAACGACCTTGTGTCGGAGGGGGAGCCGGACCTGGTAGGGATTACGGAGACATGGCTGGGCCGCGAGGGAGGACGTCCTCTCGTGGATATGTGCCCGCCAGGTTACTGCGCGTTTCATCAGCCCCGGGCCCTAGGCAGGGGTGGGGGGGTAGCGGTTATTGTTAGGGAAGGTCTTGAGCTGAGAGAGACCACTGTACCACAGACCACCGGCTGTGAGTCCCTCTGCGTGAAATGGGGCCCAAGGAGGCAGTTGGGCATGCTGATCGTGTACCTGGCTCCCCGCTACGTGACAGCAGCGAGTTTCCCTCCACCGAAAGTAGTCTGGAAGGAAGGTCCGAGGCAGGTCTTGAGACAGTTTTGTGGGAGGAGTTTGACTCTGTTACTTCCGAAGATATGGACAGGTTACATGGGCGACTGAGAACCACCACATGTTTATTGGACCCGTGTCCCTCCTGGCTTGTACTGGCATCCTGGGAGGTCACAGGAGGCTGGCTCCAGGAAGTAGTGAAAGCTTCTTTGAGTGAGGGGATCTTGCCTACCGTCTTGAAAGAGGCGGTGGTGAGACCCCTCCTCAAGAAGCCTTCTCTGGACCCAGCATTGTTAGTAAATTACCGTCCGGTCTCCAACCTTCACTTTCTAGCGAAGGTTGTAGAGAGTGTGGTGTCACAACAGTTTCCCCGTCACCTGGAGGAGATTGATTATCTGGACCCGCGCCAGTCTGGCTTTCGGCTCGGACACAGCACTGAGACGGCATTGGTCGCGTTGGTCGATGATCTCTGGAGGGCCAGAGATGGGGGTTGTTCCTCCATCCTGGTCCTATTAGACCTCTCGGCCAGGGGGGCGTTCTACCAGGTTCGCCTGGTACGCCAGTTGCGTCCCGTATTGGACCGGGATGCCCTTCGCACGGTCACTCATGCCCTAGTGGCATCCCGTCTAGACTACTGTAATGCTCTCTACATGGGGCTTCCCTTGACGTGCACCCGGAGACTGCAGCTAGTCTAGAATGCGGCCGCGCGGGCAATTCTGGGTGCCCCTAGGCATTTCCACGTAACACCGCTCCTGCGTGAGCTGCACTGGCTGCATGTGGTCTTTCGGGTGCACTTCAAGGTGCTGACTACTATCGTTAAAGCGCTCCATGGCACGGGACCTAGCTATCTGCGAGATCGCATCCTACCCCATACATCCCTCCAACCGATCCGCTCCCACAGAGAGGAACTTCTCCGGGTGCCGTCCACTAGGCAATGCCAGCGGGCGACGCCCAGGGGAAGGACCTTCTCTGTGGCGGGCCCAGCTCTGTGGAACGACCTACCCCCCGACCTCAGAACAACCACGGACCTCCGCGCCTTCTGACAAAAGCTCAAGACTTATCTTTTCCAACAGGCCGGCCTGGCCTAACCTACCTTCCAGCCTTTTTAGTCTGAACATCTAAATCAGTGGTTCCCAAAGTGGGCGTTAACGCCCCCCAGGGGGCGGTGGCCCGCGTTAGGGGGGCGCTAGGAGGCCAAGCGGCTGCAGGGGGGCGCTAGAAGGCAACAGGGGGGCGCTGAGGGCGAAGAAGAAACTTCCCGAGCGGAAGATGGGCTGTTAAAGCCTATTGGCGCAGGCAGAAGGACGACATTGTTAAAACAAACCTGGAAATAGCGGGTTTCCCTTTAAGCAACGTCACCACCCTCCCCTCCAATCACCGCCTTCCTCCCAGGAGAAGCGTGCGCGCGCGCGCTGCTTCAATCTCCTGTCCCCGACCAGCTCCAGCGTCCCCTCCTCCGCTCCGCAAAAGCCCCTGCCAGGCCAGCAAAGATCCCATCCGGACCAGGTGGTGCTGGGACCCCCTGCACCCCCGCAGGGGCTCCCTTGCCCTGAGCTGCGCTTTGGAGCGGGCAGCGGTCCCTCGAAAGCCCCCAGGTTGGTCTTCCTCCTCACCCGGATCCAGAGCAGCACTCCCCGCCTGGCCTTTGTCCCTGCTGGCCCCGGGGAAGCCGCTGCTCCAGCCCCAAAGTGAACCAGAGGGAGCTGGAAGAAAGCTCGGAGGTCCTCTAGTCAGCCAGCAGGGACAAAGGCCGGGCGGGGAGCGCCGCTCTGGATCCGGGTGAAGAGGAGGACCAACCTGGGGGCTTTCGAGGGATCGCTGCCCGCTCCAAAGCGCAGCTCAGAGCAAGGGAGCCGCTGTGGGGGTGCGGGGGTCCCAGCGCCGCCTGGTCCAGATGGGTTCTTTGCTGGCCTGGCAGGGGCTTTTGCGGAGGGAGGAGGGGACCCCGGAGCCGGTCGGGGACGGGAGATTGAAGCAGCGCGCGCACGCCTCTCCTGGGAAGAAGGAAGCCGCTGCTCCAGCCCCAAAGTGAACCGGAGGGAGCTGGAACAGAGTTCGGAGGTTCTCTAGTCCAGCCCCTGCTCAAGCAGGACTAGAGCCTCTGCTAGTCCAGATCAGGGGCTGCCTCCTTCCTTCTGAAAAGCCATGCATCTGGGGAAGTGGCATGGAAGATCCGGCACACGTCTTGCAACCTCCCCGCGTGAGAGGCAAGGGGCGCGGGGGGCTTTGGGGGGAGAGTCCGGCTGGAGCGCGGCGGGTGGGCGGGGCGGGCAAAACCGGGCAGGTACGGGCTGCGCATGATGAGCTGGCGGCCGGGGCTCCCTGAAGCAGCGCCAGCCAGCATGTTCCTTAAGAAGAGCCCCAAGGGCAAGGGCTGCCGTGCTGCATCCACCCCCTGCCCACTGCCCAGCAACATGCCCCTGCCTCCTCCTCAGCAGACAGCCAAGGGCGCAGGCACGGCGGCAACCACGGGCACCACTTGGCCAGGACAGGGGGCCCAGCGCCCACCCAACCCAACTACCTCTTGGCGGGCGGGCGGAGGGCTGGTGCTAAATTCCCTTCTGTTTCTTCTTCTGCGAGGTGGGGGGGGGTGCTGCCTTGCTTTGACAGCCACCTCGTTTCCAATTGAGGGGTGGGAGAGAAATCCACTGCATGGATCTCCCCAATTGGAAGGAGGAGGCTCCGTTGGTCCGGAGCCCATCCAGGAAGATCAGGAACGCGAGGGAGATCTTTCCCCCTGCAGATGGGCTCTGGACCAGCGGAGCCTCCTCCTTCCAATTGGGCTACCGCTAACTCCCCTTCTGTTTCTTCTTCTGCGGGGGGCGCTGCCTTGCTTTGACAGCCACCTCGTTTCCAATTGAGGAGTTGGGGAGAAATCCATCTTTTTCCTCCATCTCCATGGATCTCCCCCAATTGGAAATGAGGTGGCTGTGAAAGGAAGGGAGCGCCCCCTGCGTGTCTTCTTCAAACAGCCAAACTCCCCTCCTGTTCTTCCTTCTGCTGTTTGAAGAAGACACGCGGGGGGGGTGCTCCCTTCCCTTTCACGGCCACCTCATTTCCAATTGGGGGGGATCCATGGAGATGGAGGAAAAACATGGATTCCCCCCCCCCCATTGGAAACGGGGCGATTCCAGCAGCTGTGTTTTGCCTTGAAACTTGCTTTCCTAGCAATCCAAAGGGGACATTCTCACAGCGGCGTCTCAGGCACTCCCACCCTTAGCTGGGAGGGAGTAAGGACAGCTGGGCGCAGTTTGGCTCTTCCCGGCTCCCATCAGATCATTGGGGGCGTCGCACGCCTGTTTTGCAAGAGAGAAAGTTGCTGGGAGAATGTCCCCTTCAGGTTGCTGGGGCAGCAAGTTTCAAAGCAAAACGCAGCTGCTGGAATCGGTGCGCCTGCAACTTAATGCGAGAAGCCTGCATTACCAGCCGCAGCAGCAGCAGAAACAGCAGACGCCACCCCCACCCCCAATGTCCAGCATCCTCCTTGGAAGGCTCGCAGCCATCTCGGGAGGCGACCGACGGCAGTGCCTCCGGGTGGAAGGTGAATGAAGGGTGCAGTGGTGGGAGAGGCTGGCCATCCCTGAAGCCAGCTCTCGAAGAAGGAGTCAGAGATGAGGCCTGGGGCTCACTTCCCTGCCTCCTTCTTCCGAGAGCTGCGGGCAGCAGGGAAAATGACTCTTATTTGCTAGCTTCCCAGCTGGCAAAACAGAAATTTTCACCAACTGGAAAGTATGTGTGAGAGAGGGGTGGGGGAGAGAGAGAGAGATAGAGAGAGAGAGGAAGGAAGGAAGGAAGGAAGGAAGGAAGGAAGGAAGGAAGAAAGAAAAGGGAAGGAAGGAAGAAAAGGGAAGGAAGGAAGAGGAAGAGAAAGGAAGAAAAAAAGAAGGAAGGAAGGAAGAAAGAGGGGGAGAGTGACACAAGGAAGGAAGGAAAGAAAGAAAGAGGGGGAGAGTGACACAAGAAAGAAGGAAGGAAGGAAGGAAGGAAGGGGGGAGAGTGACACAAGGAAGGAAGGAAGGAAGGAAGGAAGGGGGAGAGTGACACAAGAAAGGAAGGAAGGGGAAGAGAAAGGAAGAAAGAAAAAAAGAAAGAAAGTCAGGGAGAGTGACACAGGGAAGGAAGGAAAGAAAGAAAGAAAGAAGGAAAGAAGGAAAGAAAGAAAGAAAGAAAGAAAGGGGGAGAGTGAAACAAAGAAAGAAGAAAGAAAGGAAGGAAGGAAGGAAGGAAGGAAGGAAAGAAAGAACGAAAAAGAAAGAATTTATTATCACAATTGAGCCCAAAATTTTAGTTGATAAGCAAGAGCGTTGTTAAATGAGTTTCACTACATTTTACAAGGTGGCCACTCCCACATGGTCACATGACTGCCAAGCCACGCCCACAAAATAGGCCACACCTACAGAATAGGTTCTAAAAAAATTTGAAACCCACCACTGGTGGGGGGCACTGAGGATCAGTTTGTAGCACCAAGGGGGCGGTGGACTGAAAAAGTTTGGGAACCACTGATCTAAATTGTTTTAATTGGGTTTTTAAGGGGTGTAGTTTTTAGGATTTTTAGCGCAGGGATAAATTGTTTAATTAGATTTTATATATTTATGATGTATCTATGTTTGTATGTTTTTAATTCCCCTGTGCACCGCCCCGAGTCCCTTGGGGAGAGGGAGCGGTCTACAAATTAAATATTATTATTATTATTATTATTATTATTATTATTATTATTATTATTATTATTATTATTATTATTATTATTATTATCATCATCATCATCATCATCATCATCATCATTTTCTTCACTTGAATTAAGTTCATTGTCTTGATCTTTTTCCTCTTTTTCTTTAGTTTCTTTAATTTCTGAAGTCTTCAATTGGTCTTCGCTTGATATAGTAAATAACTTTCTGTCCAATATGTCATTTATTCTTTTATTACTTTGTTTTAATTCATTCAAAATTTCGGCCAAGAGTTTTTGATTTTCTATGGTATTCACATCTATGTATGTGGTCATGTTGGCAAATCCAAGAGATAGGAAGTTAGTTCTTATTGCCTTCCTGTTCGTTGGCTTGTTCTTTCTTAAATGCCTCAGAAAGCTTAACTGCTCATAAGTATTCACCAATGATTTCCGGAGGCAATACAATGTATCAGAGTAGTTTAAGAATGTTTCAATTTTCTTTGTTAGAGGAGGAACAAAAATAAAGAAAAATAAAAGTATAGTCCTTGTTTGAATTCAAAGATGCGCAATAAAATTGTAAAAGTAATCCAAATTTCAAAATTTTAAGTAGAGTAAATTAAAAGGAAGAGAAAATAAAAAAAATCAGAAATAATCCAATCACATTCAGCGCGAACAGAAATGGCTTTGTTCTTGCGCTTCAATCCGCCATTTCAAAAAATTCTATTAGGAGAAATCTCTCAGTTCAATTAAGTCCACCGCTTATTTCAAGATTCAAGCCTGTAATAAAAAGAAAAAAAACGGTTTCTTAGCAAAATGTTTCAAAAGCAAGACAGAATACCTTCCCGGTGTTGCACTTTCACTTCAAGCAGTTCCTTTCGTTCTGAAGCTTTCCCGATGCCTTATCTGCCCACGGGGTGTGTGTGTGCCTTTTTGTCACCCTTCAGAAGCTTTCCCTTCATGTCAAACAGGGGCTTGCTTCCTGGTCGCCGTCCCTCCAGGACGGTTTAGGTTCCTATGGAACCAAGGGGGCGATAAAAGTTCAACCGGGGTCCCTGCAGCTTAGAGACCTCCGGTTGTGTCGGCGCGGCTTCCTTGAGCCGTCCCCGTCTTTGTCAGCATAGGGGCTGCCTGTTTGCCATGAAGTAGAAGCGCTCCCCTTGGGTCAAACAGGGACTTTGCGGTGTCCCTGTGACCAGCAAGGCTTCGTCTTCTCAGTTGCCATCCCTCCGAAATGGTTTAGGTCCAAATGGACCGATCCACAGCAAAAGTATCAACAGAGGTTTCGGACCATCGAGACCTCACGTTGTGCCGATGGGATGCTGGCTCCTCCCCCCCAATATTGATTGTTTCCTGATTGCTTATTTGTACCCTATGACTATCATTAAGTGTTGTACCTTATGATTCTTGACGAAAGTGTCTTGTCTTTTTATGTACACTGAGAGCATATGCACCAAAGACAAATTCCTTGTGTGTCCAATCATACTTGGCCAATAAAGAATTTTATTCTATTTCTGTACATTATAATACTTTTTAAATCACATTTTCATCTTTAGGGATCTCTTCACTTTTCCACTGTTGTAGAAATACAATTCTGGCTGCAGTTAATATGTCAGGTTCTGCCTTCCTGTTCCGGCTTCTGGCGGCGACGGACGAGTCCTGGGACTCGTCCGCCGTTTTGTTCTTTTTCTGGCCCCTAACGGGGCGGGGGTGCCTTTTTTAGGGACCCCCCCGTAGGGTCGGCTTGCCTGGACCCTTTCTAGCCTGGCGGCGGCCGGGTGGGAATCCTTGTCTTCGATCCAGGAGGAAGAAGACATGCTGCGGGGGGCTTGGTTCCCTTCGCCAACGGAGGACGGGAACAAATAGCAGATTCGGAGAGAGCGGGAGCGTTCGAGCCGGATGGCTTTGCCGGGGCTTTGGCGGCGAGGTGGAGTGTAAGTGACTTTGACTTTTGTTTGCTGGCAGCTTTGATTAAAAGAAACGATGGAGGGGGGTGTTTGTTAAACCCCCCCTCGGATTTACAGCAGCGGCGTTTGGAAATGGCTCCTCGAGCGCGAGGAAGCGGATATTTCTCATCCGGACTTTGCTGAAGAAGTGAAAGTCCCTTGCGGTTTGTTTCTTGCTACAATGTATCTAAGTCCGGCTTTATTGGAACAATTTTCTCTGTTGCTTTCTCCTGCTGGCTTCCAGATTGGGCGGGGGAAGATGGCTTCCCTTTGTTCTTAAATGACTATTTTTTATGGAAAATTTCCGACATTCCTTTGTGACCTGGACTGTCTCTCTCTACTAATGGAGGATTTTTGATAAATGATTAACTGATTCCTTCCCTGGAGTGCCTTCTTTGTCTTCATAATTGACTGGAAAATTTGTCTTTCTCTCTGGATTTTACAACTTCCTATAACTTTGATTTGAACTTTTCTCTGGACTTGCTCCAGCGGCCGCACCCAAAAAACGCCATCTTAGTGGCACTGACTTAAACAGCTCACCATGGCTTCTAAAAAGCAACCAGAAAAACCAGGCATAGAAGCAAGAATAACAGCTATGGAAGAAGTGTTACACTCTTTGGTACTGGAAATTAAAGAGCTTAGAAAAGATCACTGCCATTCCAAATTAGAGCTTTTGGAGACACAGAAGAAATTGATGCAGAACACACAGAAGACTGAAGAGTTGGAAGTGGGGCTGGCTGGGGCAAAGGGAGAACTTAAAAATGTTAATACTGAAATTGGAGATTTAACTGGTCATATGTCTAGGATGGATTTTGAAAGGATGTCATATTTTTTAAGATTTCAGAACATTTCGGAAGAATCTGGTGAATGCCTCCCTGATCTTATGAGCACAATTTTAGCAGACTACACAAACCCAAGGAAGAGATCAGGGGGGACATTGACCTGGTTTATAGAATAAATTCAGCATATGCCAGGATAAATGAACTACCCAGAGAGATACATATTAAATTTGTTAGAAGGTCTACCAGGGAGGGAATATTGAGGGCGCAGAGAGAGGGTCCGTTAATGTACCAACAAAAGGAAGTCGCCATCTTGAAGCAGATCCCAAAAAAGATTAGAGAGGTGAGGAGGAAATATTCCTTCTTATCTAAAAAATTGTTTAACCAGGGGATTTGGTTCAAGTGGGTGATGCCAGAAGGGATGTTGGTGTTCTGGGAAGGAGGAAGAGTAAGGATTAAAACAGTTGCTGAGGCGGAAGCCTTTCTTTAAAAATATTCCTCTATCCTGGGGGATGAAACTGGAGGAGCGGAGGGGGCCACGGCCTCGCCCACTGGGGGTCAGGGAGGAGAACAAGAAGACACAATTGCCAAGAGACTTAGATCTAAGTCTCTTGGCAATCTGTATCTACAGATCTAGATACTGTATTTTTTTTTAATACAGTATAACTTTTGTTTGGATGTTTGTACACGATTGCTAGAATAGAATTTAGAAATTACAATGATGTATGCACTTCTCTTCATCTTGTAGTACTATTGAAATATGTATTATCTATGTTTTGTTAAGAAGCCCCGGAGGGGGCCAACGATCTCGACGTGAAAGTTCTCAAAATATTTTATTATCTCACCTTACCCTACCCTATTCAAAAAATTTGTAAAACTCAATAAAACTTTTTCAATATAAAAAAAAAATATGTCAGGTTCTGAAGGGTAATGATAACAGCCAAACACAACAATGGTTTGTAATTGCAGTCTGTATTCCTCCGGCACGAACTGACCAACAAAGCACTAATGCGATGAATAAATTGTCAGAGCTGACATCCTGTGCTTCCCACCACCTTTTATAGCTACCTTGGTAATTAAGATAAGCTGCACCCCGCACGTGCGCACACCCATCACCTTGTGGCCCAGAGCTAAACCAGCCAGCAATTAATCATGGATTGCTAGTAGGAGTTTTTTCAGTTTGTGTAGGTGGGACAGTGACTCTTGGCAGCTGGCCCAGCTTTTTCCCCTGAATGGCAGCTCCACCTGGAGCTGACATAATATATGTAGGATCAAATATATATTCCTCTTATTACAATTATCCAGTAGAATATCCAACAAAAATATTTCTGGTTTTAAATCAATATGTTGCTTTATCATTTTTCGAATCATGTATGTATTTATGTCCAATATTGTTTTGCTTTTGGGCATGTTTACTACATATGATAGTACAAACCATGTATCTGATGGCATTTCTAGCATTTAACCAACATATACTTAAACATCTTTGCCAAACTTGAGGGTGAGAAGTGCCATCTATAAAACATTGTATATAAGTTTTCTTTAAGTGCAGTTGACATTGCTAATTTATAATTCCTATCCCATAATTTCTGCCACTTATCTAACTATTGTATATCCAAAGTTTTTAGCTCATACTATCATTGTCTCCTTTACTTGTTCATCTTCCATTTTAATACTTAATAGATAACTATACATTTTCTGTATTAGTTTTTCATCTGTTCCTGTTCGTATCTGATCTAGTTCTGTTAATTCTTTATAAAAAACCATACATTTTAGCATCTTTTTCATATCTGGATTGTATCTGCACTTGTGGCCACCATGCTATATCAATCCCTTGACCACTCAGTTCCTGTTTAGTTTTGAGCTCCCCCTTTTCATTCACAATATCTTTGTATATAATAATATTTCCCAGATTGACAATGTTTGGATGGATCAGAGTCTCCATTGTAGACAACCAGACTGGTATTTTCAAATAATGTTGTTGTCAGCTTGTAAAGCATCTCCATGACTATTATCAAGCTGACATAGAGAAAAGAGGAGAATTCCATGCATACCTGTGGTCAGAATGGAATCTCAACACTGGCCTGTGAATGCGCATGTCTAGACCCCACTACTGGCTCTTGTTGGCTAATGTGATTTATGGCTTAGGCAGAGGGGAGGGGACACAGGGGTAAAGTTCAGATGCCATTAAATGATTTTCATTTTCGGCTCCACAAGAGGTTCAAGGCAAGATGTCGATCCTAATAAATGGATATTTTTTGAACTTTGTCTCGAGGCCCATAAATTAATTACGTCTTCTCTTGGGAACTTCACAGAGAGCTGAAACTGACTTTTAAAATCCATCAAGATTTCCGAGCTGCCTGAATCCCGAGCCCTCCGGTCACTGCCCAATATTTGGAGTGCTTGGAGGGAAGAATGCCTCATTTCAGCTTGAGGTCAGCCAGCCCGCCTGGACAGTGGAGCTCCAGACTTCCAACCTGCGATGCCTTTCCCAGTGGCAGAAGTAAGAAAAGATGAGTACTGGTGGAGCAGCTGAGCTTGAGTTTCCTTACCCCAATTACCAGATAAAGGGAAGGGTCCCAAGTGAACTGGCAAGGGTGGACTGGATGTGGGACTGGGAACAAGCCAGGCTCCCAAAGCCCCAGATGGGATTCCTGGGGAGTGCAGTAGAGCAACTGAGGGAGGACTTTGACCGAGCCACCCTTCACGATGAGGGGCCATCATGCCACCCAAAAGAGCGGGGAGGGACATCCAATCCTGCTGAAGGGAAGAGATGCAGACAGGAGCGCAGCCCCCCTCCCCCACCCAATAGAAGGAGAAGGAGCCCAAACCGGCAACCAGTGCCTCTCCCACGCAGCAGGCAGGCTGCCAAGAACAGGCAACTCTCTCCCTACTAGAGGTGAAGAAGATAACCAGCCATATCAGGCACAAGCATACAGAGGCTGACAGGAGGGTGGAGGAATAGGGCTGAACGACCTGCCCCAATTCAGGGGAAAGTTTGGTGTCTCAGACCAGCTAGCCCTATTCCTTGATTGAGCTGATATCCACCTAGAACACTATGGGCTTCTCTACCCATCCCCCAAAGCCACGGTGAATGCCATCACAGAGGGTCTAGAGGGAGAAGCAAAGGAATGGCTAGCAGCCCTCCACAAGAAAAGAGCCCCCCAACTGCAAGACATAGATGGCTTCCTGCAACTGCTAGAGGCCAGGTTTGATGAGGGGGAGGAGGACCCATATGCGGAAGAGGAACTCAGCAACCTACAGCAGAGGGGCCGCCCCATTAAAGAGCACACCTGGGACTTGCTTCCGGTTAGCCGGAGGCGACGGTCGGGTCTCTGACTCGTCCGCCGCTTGGTTGCTCCGGCGGCGCCTTCGGGGGCAGGGGGCTCTTGTTGAAGAGCCCCCCCGCATTGACGGCTTGCGGTGAGTCCCCCCACCTCGACGGCGGTCGGGGGGGTGGCTCCCGCTTCGTCCCAGGCGCCGGAGAACGAATCGCGGGGGGGGGGAGTTCCTCTTTCGTCCCCTTCGCCGATGGAGAGCCGGAACAGCTGCTGCAATTAGAGACGGGCAGAAAAGCTGGGGCTGAAGGCAACACCGAGGCTCATGGCTACAGTATGGATTGTGATTGATTTCAACTTAATGCTTTCAACTTTCATTTTTAAAGAAGAAGGAGGAGGGAGTTTGTAAAACCCCTCCTCGGAAAGGAAAAAAAAGCGGCGTTTTGGAATGTTCCCCAGGCTTGGGGAGGTGGAGAAATTAACATCCGATTTCTAAACTACAAATGGAAGTCTTTCATTCTAAGATTTTTAATGATACTTTGTATCTCTGTCTTGCAACATTTGATACGGACTTTTACTAAATCTCCGCGGCTTCCAGAGGGGCGGGGAAGATGGCGTTCCTTTGTTCTCAGCAAGAAATACTTCTTTTTGAAATTTGGATGCCCATTATCTCCATTGTTATTTATTTTAACTCTGGAAATCTTGTTGAATACAATTCGGGACTCAAATTCTTTAAGTGGTATAATTATTAGGCAAAAGGAATACAGAACTAGGGCATTTGCTGATGATCTGGTTGTTACCCTTTCACATCCTTTGAACTCAATAATCCAGATGAAAAATATCATTGCAGAATTTGGCATGGTGTCTGGGTTTAAACTGAATCAAAATAAAACGAAAATGATGGTTACAAATATGCCAGAGATTCAGAGAAAGAGACTTGTAAGTCTGGCAGGGTTCGAAATCGTTTCTAAAGTCAAATATTTAGGAATACAAATTGCAGAAGTAAATACAAAACTTTTTTCAAATAACTATGAAGTGTTGTGGCAAAAGATACAGAAGGATCTTCAAGTTTGGAAAAAGCTACAACTATCTTTGCTTGGAAGGATTTCAGCAATTAAAATGAATATTCTACCTAGATTTATTTTCTTATTTCAGATGATACCGGTGCTTAAATCAGACAAAATTTTGTCAGAATGGCAAGCAACATTAAACAAATTTGTTTGGAAGGAGAAAAAACCGAGAGTAAAGATGAAGATTATGCAAGATACTCGTGAAAGAGGTGGCCTTAGACTCCCAAACCTTCGACTGTATTATGAAGCGGCAGCATTGACGTGTGTGGCAGATTGGTTTGGGAAAACAAAAGCTGAACTATTGAATATAGAAGGTCATGACCTTGTTCTGGGTTGGCATGCATATTTGTTTTATGAAGATAAGGTGGACAAAGTGTTTAACAACCACGTTCTCCGAAGTGCCTTGATGAGAATATGGAAGAAGCATCGGCCTAATTGGGATTATAAAATACCGCTTTGGTTGGATCTTGCAGACACCATGTGGATTACAAATACTAAGTCACTCGGGGGGTGTTTATATAAAGATGTGCTTATTTTTGATGGGGTTGAATGGCAGTTGAAAACTATGGAACAACTGTTGGACGTAGGAATTACTTTAAATTGGTTACATTACATACAGTTACAGAAGAGATGGAAAGAAGACTGCAGGGTTGGCTTTATGGATAAAGAAGCTGAACTGATCAAGCAGATAAAAGAGACTGGTCCAAAACATGTTAAAAGAATATACAATGTATTGTTAGAAAGAGACTCAGAAAGCGAATTGGTGAAGGATTGTATGATTAAATGGGCTCAGAATCTTGACGAACCGGTTATGATGGATACGTGGGAAAAAATATGGGTTCAGAATGTTAAATTTACGCAGTCACAGAATTTAAGGGAGAATTTTTATAAAATGTTTTACAGATGGTATTTAGATCCTAAGAAGTTATCATGTATGTACCCAAATGTTCAACCTAAATGCTGGAGATGCGGGTGTTTAGATGCTACTTTTTTTCATGTATGGTGGACTTGCAATAAGGTTAAAGCTTTTTGGATAAAAATATGGTGGGTTATGCAAAATGTATTTAAGAAAAGAATACAATTTATCCCGCAAATGTTTTTATTGGGTATAATTAAGGATTTTACTAAAGGGGAAACAAAATTGATTTTGTATATGGTTACAGCAGCTAGGTTGTTGATTGCTCAACACTGGAAAAAAGATTTCTTACCGACAATTGATCAATGGATTCAGAAAGTGGCGGGGTTTGCAGAAATGGCAAAAATTTCAGCTTTCTTAAAAGATCAGAAACAGGAGAATTATGCACAGGAATGGGCAAAGTGGATTGATTATATACAGAATAGATACCAGACCAGGAAGTATTATGTAGCCTTTAGGTAAGAATGTTTAGATTGATAGGGTGATAAGTAAGAGATACAATGTGAATAGAGCAAATATTATATGGGATGTTTGGAATTATTAGAGTGGTGTATAGCGGAAGTCAGGGGGGTGGGTTCGAATGGGAGGTGGGGGAGGGTTAGGGTGGAGGGTGGGGAAATATATATGTATAATTAATTTAGAAGATGGGATTAAGGGGATATGGTTACGTTAAGAGAAATTCATATTATGATTTATATATGTTCAATTAATTTAGAAGATGGGGTTAATGGGATATTGTTATTGTAAGAGAAATTTATATTATGATTGTTGGGAGGTGAGGGGATACAATATTGGAATGAGAAATTTATTTTAAGACAGGGGGAGGGGAGGGGGTATAGTATTTGTATGTGATTTATATTATATGTCGGGGGGTAAAAAGGGGGAAAAATGTGTTTGAATAAAACTTTTTCAATAAAAAAAAAAGAAATTTGCTGACACTCCCTTGTCTTTGGGACTGAACTCTTTAACAGTGGACTGATGTAACGGATTATTAGGACCTTTCCCAGATGTGCCTTCTTTTCTTTTTCTTATTTGATTGCTTTTAAAAATTGTTTTCTCTCTGGACTGTAAACAAATTGAACTTTGAATTTGGATACTGACTCTTACTCTCTCTTCGCCTCACGGACTACCTCTCCAACAGACGCCATATTAGTGACAAGAACTTAATACTTTCATTATGGCTTCAAAAAAGCAGCCACATCAACCTAAGATTACTTCGATGTTATCCAAAGAAATAGAGGTGGAAGCTACACAGTTATCAGCAATAGAGGAAACTCTTCAAAACATTATGAAAGAAATAAAAGAAATTCGGAAAGACAATGTTAGCTCAAAATTGGAACTTTTGGAGACACAGAAAGCACTAATGGAAAACAAACAAAGAATTGATGGACTGGAGGGGGGGACGGCTGAGATGAAGGGAGAGATAAAAAATTCTCAAAGGGAAATTGTGGATTTAGCTGGTCATATGTCTAGGATGGATTTTGAAAGGATGTCTTACTTTTTAAGGTTTCAGAATGTTCCTGAAGTTGCCTCTGAAGATTTAAAAGATTTAATGTGTTCGATGTTAGCAGATTACACTAAAAAGAGCAAAGAAGATATTTGGGGGGACATCAATCTGATTTATAGAATTAACTCAGCGTATGACAGAATAAATGAAGTACCCAGAGAGATACATATTAAATTTGTAAGAAGGTCAACAAGGGACGGAATCCTGAGAGCACAAAGAGACGGTCCCTTGATATATCAACAGAATGAGATTGCCATCTTGAAACAGATCCCGAAAAAGATTAGAGAAATAAGAAGGAAATATTCCTTCTTATCAAAAAGATTATATAAAAAGGGGGTGTGGTTCAAGTGGTTGATGCCCGAGGGAATGTTAGTGTTCTGGGAGGGGGGGAGAGTAAGAATTAAAACATTTTTCATTTTCATTTTATTACATTTATATCCCGCCCTTCTCCGCAGAGGACCCAGGGCGGCGCACAGGAGATTTAAAAACATACAAAATTGAACATAGATAAATAATTTAAAATATATATTAAATAATCCCGATCCTATGCTAAAACCAATTATTAAAAACCCAATTTAAAACTTTTCTAAAAGTCCCCATGGGAGGTTAGGCTAGGCCGGCTTGATGAAAAAAGTATGTCTTTAGACATTGGCGGAAGAGGCGGAGGTCGGTGATGGTCCGGAGTTCAGGGGGTAGGTCGTTCCAAAGGGCAGGGCCCGCCACAGAGAAGGCTCTTCCCCTGGGTGTCGCCAGTCGGCATTGTCCGGACGACGGCACCCTGAGAAGGCCCTCTCTGTGGGAACGTATCGGTCTAAGGGATGTATGGGGCAGGAGACGGTCTCGCATATAACTAGGCCCCGAGCCATGGAGCGCTTTAAAGATGGTCGTCAGAACCTTGAAGCGCACCCGAAAGACCACAGGAAGCCAATGCAGCTCGCGCAGGATAGGTGTTATATGGGAGCTTCTGGTGGCTCCCGTAATTACCCGCGCGGCTGCGTTTTGGACTAGCTGTAGCTTTCGAGTGCACCTCAAGGGAAGCCCCATGTAGAGCGCATTACAGTAGTCGAGACGGGACGTCACAAGAGCTTGAGTGACCATGCAAAGGGCAGCCCGGTCCAGTAAGGGGTGCAATTGGCGCATCAGGCGTACCTGATGAAACGCCCCCCTGGCCACGGCTGCCACATGGTCCTCCAAAGACAGCCGGGAATCCAGGAGGACACCCAAATTACGCGCCCTCTCCACGGGGGCCAGTGTTTCGCCCCCAATGGCCAGAGTTGGAGTAATCTGGCTGAACCGGGGTGCCGGAAACCACAGCCACTCAGTCTTGGCAGGGTTGAGCTTGAGTTTGTTGCCACCCATCCAGATCCGTACGGCTTCCAAACACCGGGACAGCACTTCGGCGGCATCGTTGGGGTGGTCCGGGGTGGATATGTACAGCTGAGTGTTGTCAGCGTACAGATGGTACTCCACCCCAAAACCATGGATGATCTCACCCAGCGGCTTCATATATGTGTTAAACAGGAGGGGCGAGAGGACCGACCCCTGAGGAACCCCACATAAGAGGGGTCTCGAGGTCGACCTCTGCCCTCCCGTCAACACATATTGCGACCGACCAGAGAGGTAGGACGAGAACCACCGCAAAACGGTGCCTCCCAGCCCCAACCCCCCCAGTCGGTGCAATAGGATACCATGGTCAATGGTATCAAAAGCCGCCAAGAGGTTTAATAGGACTAGGATAGAGGAATAACCTCTATCCCGCGCCCTCCAGAGATCATCAACCAACGCGACCAATGCCGTCTCGGTACTGTGACCGGGTCGGAAGCCGGACTGGCGTGGGTCTAGATAATCAACTTCCTCCAGGTGTCGCGGAAACTGTTGGGCTACCACACTCTCAACAACCTTCACCAAAAAGTGAAGGTTGGAGACCGGACGATAGTTCTCTAATAAAGCTGGGTCCAGGGACGGCTTCTTGAGGAGAGGCCTCACTACCGCCTCTTTCAAGATGGCAGGTAAGGACCCCTCACTCAAAGATGCGTTGACAATGCCCTGGAGTCAGCCTCGTGTCGTCTCCCAGGATGCCAGTACAAGCCAGGAGGGACACGGGTCCAATAAACATGTGGTCGCCCTAAGTTTCCTTGACAGCCTGTCCATATCCTCGGTGGTAACAAAGTCAAACTCCTCCCAAGATGGAACCTCAAGACTAGTCTCAGACAGTCCCACAGGACCACTGTCGATGGAGGATAGCTCATTCCGAATCCGAGTGATTTTCTCCTGCAGATAAATCCCAAATTCCTCTGCTCGCCCTTGTAGAGGGGCTTCCCGCGGCCTCTGGTGAAGGAGGGAGCGGGTCACCCCAAACAGGGTGGCAGGGCGGTTATCTGCGGATGCAATTAGGGTGGCACAATACTCACATTTGGCCACCCTTATCGCCACTAAGTAAGCCCTAATATGGGTTCTCACTAGTGTTCGGTCGGCTTCGGAGCGAGAGGATCTCCATCTGCTCTCTAGGCGTCTCTTGTGGCGTTTCATCCCCCGAAGCTCCTCAGTGAACCAGGGAGCCTGGGTGATTCGTCGCCGCAAGAGAGGCCGCAAGGGCGCGACTCGGTCCAAGGCCCCCGCGGCCACACTTAACCATGCGGCCACTAGGTCCTCAGTCGAGTCGCGGGGCAGGGTCACAGGAATTGGCCCAAGCTCCCTCTGGAACCTTTCCGGGTCCATTAGAAGCCTGGGGCGGAACCATCTAGGTGTATCCGGTTCCGCCTCCCCGCGGTGAGGTGAAGCGATTGGAAAGTCCAGCTGGAGGAGAGCGTGATCTGTCCATGACAAGGGAGTGATGACTAAATCCCCTATTCCCAGATCACAACTCCACTGTCCCGAGACAAAGATCATATCCAGCGTGTTTCCCCCCTCGTGAGTGGGGCCTAAAACTACCTGGGTCAGGTCCATGGCCGTCATGGAGGCCATGAACTCCCGAGCTGCTCCAGAGGCTTCGCCCGCCGACGGCAAGTTAAAGTCCCCCATGACTACCAGTCTGGGGGTCTCAACTGCCGCCTCGGCTATCACCTCTAGGAGCTCGGGCAGGGCTGTTGTTGCATAGCGAGGAGCCAGGTATACAACTAACACGCCCAACTGCCTCCCTAGGCCCCATCTCACGCAGAGAGATTCACATCCGGTTGTCTGAGGGACTGTGGTCTCCCTCGGCTCAAAACAATTGTAGAGGCGGAAGCCTTTCTTAAAAAACATTCCCCAATCCTGGAGGATGAAAATGGGGGAGCGGAGGGGGCCACTGGAGGTCAGGGAGAGGAAGATACAATTGCTAAAAGACTTAGATCTCACAAATGACTTTTTTCTATATAGTATAACCTTTGGATGTTTATAGAAATAATGATTGATTGCATGAATATAAAATGATATATTTGTATCTCCTTCCACTTTGTAGGGAAATGAAAAATGTATTGTATTATCTTATTATTTTTTTTGATAGAAGCCTCGGAGGGGGCCGACACCTCCGACATAGATGTCCTCAAAATATCTCTGTCATGCCTTATACCTTTTTCCTATTTTTAAAAAATTTGTAAAAACCAATAAAACTTTTTTTTTTAAAAAAAGAGCACACCTGTGAATTTAGGAGGGTAATTGGAAGACTACCCCCTTTACCAGAGTGGTTGCTGGTGCATTTTTTCAGAACAAGCCTGGACAAGCAAATTGCCCAAGTAACCACATACCGCGCCATCCCAAATCGACTCTCTGAGTAGTTCCGAGTAGCAATAAAAGTCAACAGTGGGCTATGCGCCAACGACATGAGAAAGGAACCTGACACAAAAGAGAGAGGTCAACCTAACCTGAAACCACCCCGGCGACAGGGGACCATAGCACCATAGCGGGACCAGAGACCAGCCCTCCCTTGAAGTCTGCTGAAATGCTACAGATGCAGGGGGATGGGCCACATGGTAGCTGTGTGCCCAACCCCAGCCCCCAAACCAAGGCCAGACCCACCGCCCAGGGCCCGACCAGAACGAGGCCCCAAACGGGCCATCAACAAGTCCCGGAGAACCCTTCATGCTGCAGAGGCCCCCTCCCCCCCGGGCAAAAGTGGTGGAACCCCAGGCAACAATGACCAGTCGCCCAAATCCTATGACAGCGAGGACGAGGGAGAAAAGGACCCAATGGTGAGTGAATCAATTCACCCTTTCCTTTTTCCAATATGCCTCACAGCCCCAAAAACAGGAAACCAGGGGTATTTTCAAGCCCTAATAGACTCAGGCTGCACTAGGTGCTTAACCTAACCACAGTCCTGAAACTGTGGATCAGAGCAAAAAGACTGGTTCACCCAATCCGGTTTGAGCAGGTTGACGGGTTCCTAATTGGGGGAGCCTATGCCACCCATCTGACCGAACCAGTGAGGCTAGAGCTAGCGGATGACTGGGAAGTAATTTGATTCATAATAGCCCCCAAAATGACAGACGTAGTCATACTGGGACTCTCCTGGTTAGATAAGTGGGGACCAACCATCTGGTGGCAAGGGGGTACCCGCAGATTTAGGATATCAAGGGGCCCCCAACACCTCCCACACCAGCAAGCAGAAACACCACCCACACAGGAACCCCCCCAAAAGAGCCCACAAGAACAACTGGCAACCACATCCGACAAAACCCCAGAGGCCAAACTGATTCTGATGGAATATCAGGACCTCGCAGAAGTATTCAGCGAGACCGAATGCGATGTTCTGCCTCCTCACCGTGAAACGGACTGTGCCATCGAAATCATCCCCGGGGCAAAACTACCCAAGCCCAAGCTGTACACCATGACGCCCTGGGAAATGCAAGAGATGTGCAAATACATAGACAAAAACCTAGCAAGGGTTTTCATTGAGCCAGCCAAGCCATGGGTTGCTGCACCGGTCCTCTTCAAAGAAAAAAAAAGATGAAACCATGAGATTGTGTGTGGAGTTTCGAGGGATAAACGGGGTGTGCGTACACAACCTATACTCCCTCCCCCTCATGAAGGACATGCTATCTCATCTGGCCAAGGGAAAAGTCTTCACCAAACTAGACCTCAGAGACGCATACTACTGAGTACGTATCAGAGAGGGAGATGAATGGAAAACAGCGTTCAACTGCCCCCTAGGGAGCTTCCAATTCTAAGTGATGCCTTTCGGACTGTAGGGGCCCCCCGGTGGTATTCATGCAGTTAATAAACAAGGTGCTGCATGAGCACCAGTACAATGGGGTCCTCATCTACCTAGATGACATCCTTATCTACACTGTGACCATTGATGACCACGTACCCCTGGTCTGCCAAGTACTGGAAAAACTTCTGGCAGCCAACCTGTACGTCAAGGTATCAAAATGTGAATTCCACCATGAACAGCTAGACTACCTGGGTTACCGAGTGTCAAATGAGGGAATAGAGATGGACCCAGTCAAAGTACAAGCTGTCCTAATCTGGCAACACCCTCGTACCCACAGACAGCTACAAAGCTTCCTAGGGTTTGCAAACTTCTACAGGCAATTCATCCTCTCCTTTGCGAAGATTGGCAAACCCTTGACAGACCTCCTGAAGTCAGGGAGCCCAGGAACAAAACATTGTCCAGGACAACCCCTACAGTGGGACCTAAGCTGCCAAGAGGCATTCGAAACACTAAAAGGAATGTTTGCAAAGGAGCCGGTGCTGAAGCATCCTGACCCTGAACAACCCTTCGTGATCCAGGCAGATGCCAGCAACATGGCAGTGGGAGCAGTGCTACTCCAAAGAAACACCCAAGGGAACTTATAACCCTGCACCTACACCTCCCGCAAGCTCACAGACACAGAGAGATGATGGGCCGCATGGGAAAAGGAGGCTTTCGCAGTGAGATGGGCACTGCTAACCTGGAGACACCTGTTGGAAGGGAGCCAGAAACTATTCGAAGTCTGGACCGACCACAAAAATCTGGAAGCACTTCGGACCCTATGGAAACTATCACCCAAACAAGTCCGATGGGCTCAATACTTCAACCATTTTGATTTTGTCTTAAAGCACATTCCAGGTGGGAGGAACTTTCTAGCTGACGCCCTCTCCCGCATGCCTCAGTACAAATGCGAACGGCAGCACGTAGTGGATGCCATCATTCCTTCTACTCAAACAGCTGCCCGAATAACCACCAGGCGGCAACGCCGGGACCCACAAGGCCAACCCGCAAATGGAAAAAGGCGGAGCCTCCCGTGCCGACACAACCGGGTTCCCCAAGCTGCAGGGACCCGGCTGGTTTTCGTCCCCCCCGTAGTTCGATAAGAACTTAAGCCGCCCTGGAGGGGTGGTGAATAGGAGACAAGTCTTCGCTGGGTGCAGGGGTCCCGCAAGATCCCTTTCCAACACGAAGCAAAAGTCTCTGAAGGGAGACGAAGACATCCCCCCCCCTTTTTTGGGGGAGTGGAACTAGGCAGAGGGAGAATCTCCAGAACGAAAGGAATTGCTTAAAAGAGAGAGTACAACATTGGGAAGGTATTTTGTTTTGCATTTGAAACACCTCGCTAAAAAAGTTTTTTTTTTTAATTACTAAAGCTTTGAACCTAAAGATAAGTGGCGGAATTTAATTGAATTGTGGCATTTCTCCCGTTAACAGAAGGCTTTGAAATGGCGGATTGAACCGTAACAAAGGGCATAGCCATTTCCATTTGCGCTGAAAGGGATTGGATCATGACTGATTTTTCTAATATTCTTTTCTTTTTACTCCATTTTACTTAAAACTTTGAAACTTGGATCACTTTTACAATCTTACAATTACTTGGATATTTTATTGCGCATTTTTAAACTTAATCAAGGACCATATCTTTATTTCTTTCGGCTTCGGTTCCTCTTCTAACAAAAAAGATTGAAATATTTTTAAGCTACTTAAACTACTTTGCTACATTGTGTCGCTCTTGGAAAAATCGTGGGTGGACACTTACGAGCAGATAAATTTCTGGAAACATTGAATAGAGGCAAACTAACAGAGACAAATTAACCACTAACAAGGTAATTGGATTTACGTTTCTTTATTTTGTGGATTTGCCAAAATGTCTATGCATATAGAATATACACTGCAGAAAATCAGGAGCTTCTGGCTGAAATTCTGAATGAAATAAGAAAATACCATACAATATTCGATAGAAAATTATTTACTATACCAAGTGAAGAAATTAAAGAAATTAAGGAAGAAAAGGAAAGCGATTGTGATAGCGGACTGGATTCAACTGAGGAGGATAACGATGATGCAAATTTATTAAATGAAGGGGAAAGTACAGGAAAGGGGATAACATCAAGACCTTATCATAAATTTGCATTTCAACCTGACTGGCAAAAGGAAGAAAGAAGAAAGGAAAAGAAAGGAGAAACCACATCAGAAATGAACTTGACATTTAAAAATAAACAATATATGAGCAAAGGAGTTGGTCAGCGTCAAGATTGGATAGCTATATTGGATCACAATGTGCCAATGGAAGTTTGCAAAGAACCTGGGAAGGAGAAAAAAAAGAGATGGAGAATACGAACCATAAAAGAGACAAATTCAATTCACTGTTGGAAAGATAACGGCTGAAAAAAGGAATTTCTATCCCTTGGTGAGTAATAACTAATTAGGCTGTGTTTAAATTATCATCAAGGATTACTAGTTAATTGATTGTTAATAATAATCATAGATGCCTACAATAAGACTAATTACAATAAATGTTTTAGTTAATGATATATATTTGCTTATCTTTAGATGGGAAGTTATGTTATTTAGATGGTAATAGAATACTCTTGGTAAATGATCAATTAATTAACAGCCACCTATAAAAAGCCACCTATAAAAAATTATATGGAATCTATAGGGATATGATGGGATTAAATAAGGGATATTAATAGCTAGCCAGGAACTAAAGATATTATTAAAGAAGAAATAGATTGAGGTTAAAATACTTGATAAGAAATGTGGATATTGATATTAAATTACATGATAAAATTGTTAGATTTAAAATTAATAAAAAGATTACTTATGAATAATAACTATTCTAGAAGGGCACAGAATTTATGGATACCCGACTAGAATGTCCTTTACAGGACACTATCCAGAGTGGGCTTTTCCTTCTTAAACTCATTCAAATCTATTTATCTGTCGATATTGTTTTTCTTTCTTTTTTTCTCTCTCTTTTGATTGGTTTTATAAATAGAATGCCATTATACAATTATGTCTTATATAAAAGGATGTTAAAACAACTAGTAAGATTGGGATTGGGATATAAGAATTGTAATAATTGATATGGAAAATAAGTGATAAATTTTGAAGAACATTATAGAAACCTGCGATAAAATGATAAATTCTTTAAAATTGATAGTTGGTAAGGAAAAATGACTTGGTGATATTGGCGTTTTTTGTTGTGAAGTTTGTATTATTTGTGTTTATGTCAAAAAAAATAATAAACTTTTATTTAAAAAAAAAAAGTCCAACCCGCAAGTGACTTAACCACTAGACTCAAAACTGAACTGCTAGCAGACCCCTGGTTCCAAAACAACCAACACATCTTGATGAAAAGAGATGACCTTGCATGGAAAGGGATGAAACTCTATGTTCCAGAATCCCTACGTACCCTAGTTCTCCACAGGAGCCATGACGCCAAACTGGCAGGCCACTTTAGGTTTCTAAAGACTTTACACTTTGCCTGGAGGCAATTCTGGTGGCCTGGCATGAAGAAAGATATGGATAGTTACGTGAAAAGTTGCACCATCTGCGCCAAAATGAAGAGACGACCGGGAAAACCCCCCGGACTGCTGCAAACAGTAGCAGAGCCAGCGAGGCCATGGGAGGCGATTGCAATGGACTTTATAGTAGAGTTGCCAAAAAGTGGGGGAAACACAGTGATTTGGACTGTAATAGATCTGTTCTCCACACAGGCACCCTTCATACCCTGTAGCAGACTACACTGGCTAAACTGTTTGTGAAGCATATCTACCGACTGCATGGAGTACCTCGAAGAATCATCTCAGACAGACGGGTCCAGTTCACGGCTAGGTTCTGGAGGGAGTTCCTGTGGTCCATTGGGTCATCTCAGGGTCTTAGTTCAGCCTTTCATTCGAGCACTAATGGGGCAGCAGAGAGACTGAATGCCATGATAGAGCAGTACCTGAGGTGCTACGTGAACTACCAGCAGTCTAATTGGGCAGACCTTTTCTCTTTTGCTGAGGTTGCATACAATAATGCTGTTCACAGCAGCACAGGACTCACGCCCTTCAAAGTAGTGAGCGGCATGGACTTTGTCCCAATGCCTGAGTATCCAAGGGACCCTCCCTCCTCATTCAGCTGGACTGATTGGATGTCGATGCTGAAAGCAACTTGGGAAAATGTCAAGAAAGTGCTGGGTAAAGCGGCAAAAACCTATAAGAAACAGGCAGATAAACACCAGGCTCTGCAACGGCCATTTCGGGTGGGAGAGAAGGTTTACCTTTTCACAAAATACTTGAGATTAAAACTGCCTGGGCCCAAAATTTGTGGGACCATTCCCCATAGTAAAGATCAGCAACCCAGTCACAATGCAATTGAAACTGCCTCGATTGCTGGGAAAGATACACCCAGTATTTCATAGCAGCCTCTTGAAACCGGTGATTGGATCCACCCTGAGACCGCTACCCCGGGAGACCCCTATGGTCATAGGGGGCCAAACACATTATGAAGTTCAACAAATCCTTGATTCGGGGTGGCACAGGAGACAACTCCAATACCTAATCAAGTGGAAGGGCTACCCCTTATCAGAGGCATCTTGGGTGAAAAATAGAAACATCCAGGCTGATCGCCTTATAGCAAAATTCCATGCAGAAAATCCAAGCAAGCCTGGGGGAGGAACGCATCCCTAAGTTATACACCTGTACTCAAATTGTTTTGTTTCCCATAGGTTGCTTTCGGAAAGTGAGGGGAGCCGGATGTCAGCTTGTAAAGCGTCTCCATAACTACTATCAAGCTGCCATAGAGAAAAGAGGAGAATTCCATGCATACCTGTGGTCAGAATGGAATCTCAACACTGGCCTGTGAATGCGCATGTCTAGACCCCACTACGGGCACTTGTTGGCTAATGTGATTTATGACTTAGGCAGAGGGGAGGGGACACAGGGGTAAAGTTCAGACGCCTTTAAATGATTTTCAGTTTCGGCTCCACAAGAGGTTCAAGCCAAGATGTCGATCCTAATAAATGGATGTTTTTTGAACTTTGTCTCAAGGCTCATAAATTAATTACGTCTTCTCTTGGGAACTTCACAGTTGTTCTTTGATTTTCTCCCATACTAATCATAATATGTTTGTAATATAATGTCTTTGAAAATAACCATGCATTTTGTTTTTCCCATGCCATAAAAGGGCATGCCAACCCAGTTGAAGATCATTCCCCTCCAAAGTCAATAATCTTTTATGCCTCAAACCAATCCATTATTTCACCCAAGTAAGTACCAAGGCCTGATAATACAGCTCCCAATCTGGCAACCCAAAACCACCTCTATTTTTCAAATCTTTCAACATTTTCAAGCTTATTCTTACTTTTTCCCTTGCCAAATATATCTCAATATTAAGAACATAAGAACATAAGAACATAAGAATAGCCTTGCTGGAACAGGCCACAGCCCATCCGGTCCAGCATTCTGTCTCACACAGTGGCTCACCATTTGCTTCAGGGTATTCCCAAGCAGATGTCTTCACCCGCTTATGATTCCCTGCAAATGGCATTGAGAAATATTCTGCCTATCTCTCCAACCCGGAGGGTGTCCTTAGGCATCCATAATGATAGCCATGGATACCCTTGTTCTCCATGAACTCGTCTAATCCTTTCTTAAAGGTGTCGAGGCTGACAGCTGTCACCACTTCTTCTGGCAGGGAGTTCCATAGACCAGTGATCCTCTGGGTGAAAAAGTACTTCCTCTTATTTGTTTGAGGTCTAGCTTCCAAAAGTTTCATGGAGTGCCCCCTAGTTCTAGTGTTGTGAGATAGGGAAAACAGTTTTTCCTTTTCTACTTTGTCCACACCGTGCATGATTTTATAGACTTCAATCAGGTCACCTCTCAGGCGCCGTCGTTCTAGAGTGAAGAGGCCCAGCCGTTTGCAGCCTCAGATGGTAAGGAAGGTGTTCCAGCCCCCTAATCATTCTGGTTGCCCTCCTCTGCACCTTTTCCATTTCCATAATATCCTTCTGAAGGTATGGTGACCAGAACTGTACACAATACTCCAGATACCATAGATTTATAAATCTATTATACCATAGATTTATAAAGTATTATATTTATAAAGTAAAATATTATTTTATTTAGTTCTTCAAAATATCTTTTTTCCAGCTTTATCGGAATTGTTTGAAATAAATATAGTAGTCTCAGCAGGATATTCATTTTTGTAGTAGCTATTCTTCCTGTCAGCGACAGTTGCAGGTTTTCCCACTTCTCCAAGTCTATTTTAATTTGTTGCATCAGTTTATAGTAATTCTCTTCTTTAATAGTTACACATTTTGCTGTTAATTGAATTCCTAAATATTTTACTTACTTAACTATCTGAATATCTATTCTCTTCATTAACTCTTTTTTATGTGTATCTGTAAGGTTTTTTTTAACCAAAACCTTAGTTTTTTCTTTGCTTATTTTCAATCGTGCAACTTCACCACATTCTTCTATTTTTTTTAATTAATTTGTGTCTTGTTTCTAGTGGATCTTCCAAAATAAAAACCAAATCATTTGCAAATGCCTGTAACTTATATTTTTCTTTTTTATTTCCATGCCTTTTATTTCTATATCTTGTCTAATACTTCTGTTTAACACTTTCAATGTCAATATAAATAGTAGAGGGGATAGTAGACAACCTTGTGTTGTGCCTTTTTTAATATTAAAGTTCTCTGTCATATCTCCATTTACTATCACCTTTGCCATTTGCTTGTGATATATTGCCTTAATCATATTGATAAATCTGTCCCCCAAATCCATAGTTTTTAATTGTAATAACATAAATTGCCAGTTTACATTATCAAATGCTTTCTAGGAAAGCATCTAGGAAAATCAACACCATTTGTTTTCCAGGGTGTGCTTCATAATACTCCAGTGTGTTTAAGATCATTCTCATATAGTTTTTAATCTGTCTCTTAGGCAGAAATCCATTCTGATCTGAATGTATAAATTCATTCAAAAGCCTTTTAAATCTCTCTGCTATTATTGAGGCATATATTTTATAATCAGCATTCAGTAAGGATATAGACCTATAGTTTTTTATCTGTATTAAATCTGAGTCTTCTTTCAGTGTAATAGTAATATATGCTTCCATCCACGAATTTGGTACCTTCGCATCTAACAGTACTTCATTATAAATGTCCAACATTTATGGGCTTAAAATATCTTGTAAATCTTTATAAAGTTCTGCCACTAGCCCATCTGGTCCTGGTGTTTTATTACTCTTTTGCCTCATGATCGCTTCTGTTAATTTCATCATTGTTATTCATTCATTTAACATGGATTTCACTGTCTCAGGTATTTTAGGTAATTCAGCTTTTTCCAAATATTGTTTTATTTTGTCTTCTGGAATTTTCTCCTGATCATACAGCTTTTCATAGTAATCTTGAATTATTATTATTATTTTTATCATCATTTTGATAATGGAGAGTTTTTTTCTCATCTAGTAACTGATGTATCAGTTTCTTTTCATTCTCCTTTTTCAATTTATATGCCAACCATCTTCCTGGTTTATTTGCAGTTTCAAAAAAGTTCTGTTAAGCACTTTTAATTTTTTGTGCCAATTCTTCTTTATCTAATAAGTTCAGTTTATGTTTTGTTAATTCCATTTAATTTTTTAGGTTCTTTTTTTTGTGGTTCTTTTTGTAATTCTATTTCTAGTCTTTTATACTCTTCCAATATTTTTTGGTTTTGTTTCTTCTTATTTTTCTTTCCTGTATAGGTTACGACTAGTCCTCTAATATATGCCTTAGCAGCATCCCATACATTTTGCAGTGAAGTCTCTTCTTTCCTATTCTCTTTAAAAAAGAAATCTATTTCTTTTTCCATAGTTTGAATAAATTCGTTATCCTTTAATATTGATTGCTTCAGCATCCACCCCAATTTTCTCTTTTGTCCTTTCCATTTAACTTTTATTGGGTTATGGTCTGCCCAAACACTTGTTTCTATTTCTATTTCCTGCACATCTTATTTATTTTTATTTATTTATTTAAATTTATATCCCGCCCTTCTCCACAGAGGACCCAGGGCGGCGCACAGGAAATTTAAAAAACATACAAAATACAATAAATATAATTTAAAATAACTATTAAATAATCCTATCCTATGCTAAAACCAAATTTTTAAAAGACCCAAATTTAAAACTTCCTAAAAAGTCCCCATGGGAGGTTAGGCTAGGCCGGCTTGTTGGAACAAATATGTCTTTAGACATTGGCGGAAGAGGCGGAGGTCGGTGATGGTACGTAATTCAGGGGGTAGGTCATTCCAGAGGGCTGGGCCCGCCACAGAGAAGGCTCTTCCCCTGGGTGTCGCCAGTCGGCATTGTCCGGCTGACGGCACCCTGAGAAGGCCCTCTCTGTGGGAGCGTATCGGTCTAAGGGATGTATGGGGCAGGAGGCGGTCTCGCATATAACTAGGCCCCGAGCCATGGAGCGCTTTAAAGATGGTCGTCAGAACCTTGAAGCGCACCCAAAAGACCACAGGAAGCCAATGCAGCTTGCGCAGGATCGGTGTTATGTGGGAGCATCTAGTGGCTCCCATAATCACCTGCGCGGCTGCGTTTTGGACTAACTGTAGCTTTCGGGTGCACCTCAAGGGAAGCCCCATGTAGAGAGCATTACAGTAGTCGAGTCGGGACATCACGAGAGCTTGAGTGACTGTGCGAAGTGCAGCCCGGTCCAGTAAGGGGCGCAATTGGCGCATCAGGCGTACCTGATGAAACGCCCCCCTGGCCACGGCTGCCACATGGTCCTCCATGGACAGCCGGGAATCCAGGAGGACACCCAAATTGCGCCAGTGTTTCGCCCCCAATGGCCAGAGTTGGAGTAATCTGGCTGAACCGGGGTGCCGGAAACCACAGCCACTCAGTCTTGGCAGGGTTGAGCTTGAGTTTGTTACCACCCATCCAGATCCGTACGGCTTCCAAACACCGGGACAGCACTTCGGCGGCATCGTTGGGGTGGTTTGGGGTGGATATGTACAGCTGAGTGTCATCAGCGTACAGGTGGTACTCCACCCCAAAACCACGGATGATCTCACCCAGCGGCTTCATATATGTGTTAAACAGGAGGGGCGAGAGGACCGACCCCTGAGGAACCCCACATAAGAGAGGCCTCGAGGTCGACCTCTGCCCTCCCGTCAACACATATTGCGACCGACCAGAGAGGTAGGACGAGAACCACCGCAGAACGGTGCCTCCCAGCCCCAACCCCCCCAGTCGGTGCAATAGGATACCATGGTCGATGGTATCAAAAGCCGCCGAGAGGTCTAATAGGACTAGGATAGAGGAATAACCTCTATCCCACGCCCTCCAGAGATCATCGACCAACGCGACCAATGCCGTCTCGGTGCTGTGACCGGGTCGGAAGCCGGACTGGCGCGGGTCTAGATAATCAACTTCCTCCAGGTGTCGTGGAAACTGTTGGGCTACCACACTCTCAACAACCTTCACCAAAAAGTGAAGGTTGGAGACCGGACGATAGTTCTCTAATAATGCTGGGTCCAGGGACGGCTTCTTGAGGAGGGGCCTCACTACCGCATCTTTCAAGACGGCAGGTAAGGACCCCTCACTCAAAGATGCGTTGACAATGCCCTGGAGCCAGCCTCGTGTCGTCTCCCAGGATGCCAGTACAAGCCAGGAGGGACACGGGTCCAATAAACACGTGGTCGCCCTAAGTTTCCTTGACAACCTGTCCATATCCTCGGTGGTAACAAAGTCAAACTCCTCCCAAGAAGGAGCCTCAAGACTAGTCTCGGACAGTCCCACAGGACCACTGTAGATGGAGGGTAGCTCATTCCGAATCCGAGTGATTTTCTCCTGCAGATAAATCCCAAATTCCTCTGCTCGCCCTTGCAAAGGGGCTTCCCGCGGCCTCTGATGAAGGAGGGAGCGGGTCACCCCAAACAGGGCGGCAGGGCGGTTATCTGCGGATGCAATAAGGGTGGCACAATACTCACGTTTGGCCACCCTTATCGCCACTAAGTAAGCCCTAATATGGGTTCTCACTAGTGTTCGGTCGGCTTCGGAGCGAGAGGATCTCCATCTGCTCTCTAGGCGTCTCTTGCGGCACTTCATCTCCCGAAGCTCCTCAGTAAACCAGGGAGCCTGGGTGATTCATCGCCGCAATAGAGGCCGCAAGGGCACGACTCGGTCCAAGGCCCCTGCAGCTGCACTTAACCATGCGGCCACTAGGTCCTCAGTCGAGTCGCGAGGCAGGGTCACAGGAATTGGCCCAAGCTCCCTCTGGAACCTTTCCGGGTCCATTAGGAGCCTGGGGCGGAACCATCTAGGAATATCCGGTTCCGCCTCCCCGCGGTGAGGTGAAGCGATTGGAAAGTCCAGCTGAAGGAGAGCGTGATCTGTCCATGACAAGGGAGTGATGGCTAGATCCCCTATTCCCAGATCACAACTCCACTGTCCCGAGACAAAGATCAGATCCAGCGTGTTTCCCCCCTCGTGAGTAGGGCCTACAACTACCTGGGTCAGGTCCATGGCCGTCATGGAGGCCATGAACTCCCGAGCTGCTCCAGAGGCTTCGCCCGCCGACGGCAAGTTAAAGTCCCCCATGACTACTAGTCTGGGGGTCTCAACTGCCGCCTCGGCTATCACCTCTAGGAGCTTGGGCAGGGCTGTTGTTGCATAGCGAGGAGCCAGGTATACAACTAACACGCCCAACTGCCTCCCTAGGCCCCATCTCACGCAGAGAGATTCACACCCGGTTGTCTGAGGGACTGTGGTCTCCTTCGGCTCGAGACCTTCCTTAACCATAATCGCCACTCCCCCACCCCTCCCTAGGGCCCTAGGCTGATGGAAGGCGCGGTAACCTGGTGGGCACATGTCCATGAGGGGTAGGCCTCCTTCGTGGCCCAACCAGGTTTCCGTTATACCCACCAGGTCCGGGTCCCCCTCTGACACAAGGTCATGGATGAGGGGGGCTTTCTGAACCACGGACCTGGCGTTGCATAACATCAGCCTAGGGCCCCGGGTCTGTGATTCCTGCCCACCTAGTCTGCGATTTTAACTCAGGTGACATCCATATCATATCTACAAGACATATACAGTGGTACCTCGGTTCACGAACTTAATTCGTGAACTGACTCTGGTCGCTAACCGAATTGGTCGTGAACCGAGGCACAGTTTCCCATAGGGTTTAATGTAAATCCGGTTAATCTGTTCTGATCTTTTTTTTGGTTTTTGAAGCACAAAAAATATGAAACAAATACTGTATGTGCTAAAAGCATAACAAAAATCAAAAAAAGTCACTGAAAGTACTCACAGTGTACTTTTTTCTGTGTCTCCTTCTCTCCACGATCTTCCTACAGGAAGTCACAACCATGTGACAGCCAGGAAATAGCATTAAAATGGCCGCGGCTCCTGTTCGTGAACCGAAGCGGAGTTCGTGAACCGGAGCATATTTTGATGAACTTTTCTGTTCGTGAACTGAGTTGTTCGTGAACAGAAGCGTTCGTGAACCGAGGTACCACTGTATCTATTTGAATAAAACGAATATTGGTTTTCTCTCTCTCCATACCTCTTGAATGCCTAATTTTTCTGCCATTTTGAAAAAGGTCTTTGGAAGTGTTTTCCTAGCTTTTTTGCTTAGTTTACTACTTTTATAATCCAGTTCTGCATCTACAATTGCATTAAAATCTACCACACATATATTTTCATATTCCAATTCTATAATTTTTTTATGGAGTTTTCCACAAAAGTCATCTTGTTTGTTGTTTGGTGCATATATTGCTACCAAAAGTATCTGTTTATACTGTAGTTCATTGTTACCCCCACCATCAAAATTCTCCCATCTTCATCTGCAAAAATTTGCCTAGCATTTATTGTTTCTTTTAATACGACTCCTCTTTTCTTTTTCTGTGCTAAAGAATATAGTTTCCCAATTTTCAGATAGTCCAGTAATTTATTGGTTTTTTTTTAATATAGACCTCTTGAAGACAAAATTAAATCTAATTTTAATTTTCCTAATTTATTGAAAGTCCTTTTCCTTTTCATAGGATAGGTCTTGTTGTTCTAGTCACTCTTGTTTCTCTCTGTTCTTTTATCCTTGTGCCTTCTTGTTTTGTTCTGTCCTCTAGTTCTGTTTCGCCTTCTTTTTGTTGTATGTTTCCCCCTCCTATAGCTTCCTCTTGTTTTCTTTCTTCTATTTCCTCTCATGCTCTTTTTTCTTCATATGGCCCAAAATGTTGATCATAGAATTGTTCTACTTTTTCTATAGAGTCCAGTCTATGTCTTGGTTCCATCCAAGTCACCAGTATTCCCTCTGGTATCAGTCATCTGAAGTTTACTCCATGCTTAATTAGTTGTCTTGTCAAGAATTGGTATTGTTTCCTTGTATCCCTTACTCTTCTAGGGATCTGTTTTAGGACTATTTCTTTCTCTTTATATTTCAGTGGATCATCTCTTACTCTTTGTAATATGTCCACCCTTATTGCTTTCTTGGTGAATCTCAAATGTACCTTTCTAGGAAGTTTGTTTCTTGTCGCATGTCTAGTATACACTCTAAATATTTCATCTATCCCACCAAGCATCTCCTGTTTAGTCACCTCTAATGTCTCCACCAACAGTTCTGCCATTATCTCTGCAAGATTTCCTCCCTTTTCTTCCTCAATATTCTGGAACCTCAAGAAATATTCAGCCTTATCCATCTCCAATGTTATTATTGTTCTCTCTTAGTTTTTATCTGTCTGTGTGAGTCTATAGTCCATCTCCTCCACTTTTCTCTGTTCTGCTTTCTCTTCTACTTTCTGGATCTGTTGTTCATTTTTAGTTATTATTTGTTGAATATTCTCCATTTTATCATCCATCTTTTTCATTCTTTCCTTCATTTCTTCATGCAGTAATTGAACCATTGATTTCATTTCTGCCTGCATCGTATTCATTTTTTTCTTGCTGCAACATAGTGCCTGTGAGAAAAATATCCCAGATATTTTCTGCATATAAAAAAATGATCACGGAGACGTATGACAAAAGGAAACAGCAGCTTAATAACGTTAGCTAACGGATTCTCCCAGACATGAGAGAGAATGAATCCAGGTACAGAGTTGCACCTTAAATACATGAATTGACGTATCACATGCGTCATAACTTGAATACACAAAAACAAGATTGCATGCTCAAAACAAAATGTGTTTCACAATGTGAAAAGTACAAAACACACCAAATGTTCTAGGGGATCCTGTATTCCCAGAATTAAACAATAAGATCATTACCGGCTTCCTGCAAAACATATCCTGTTATTCCCATTTACAGAGGAAGTCTCCAAGTTATTTTTGATCAGGTCACCATAACTTTCTGATTATGCTCCAACCTGTGATATTCCAGAAAAGCTTTGCTAAGATTTAGGCCCAACATGGATTTTTAAAGCCTACCTAAAACCATCATATTTGCCCAGATAATCCAAGATGTAATCCTTTTTCTCTCAATTTACCCTTTTCTTTTTAACATCATTTATCTGGGCAACCGGTAGATGAATTGATTCAATTTTCAATCTCTTGCATCATAATCCTGGCCCCCTTCTGCTTAATTCCTTCTTGGAGCACTTAGATCCTCTGAAGCAGATCAAGCACTTTAGACACAAAGGAACACATCTTATACAAACACAAGTAACACAATCATGACTATGATTCCTTCAAATGCTTCCTTCAGCCAAGAGAAGTCTGGCAACCAGGAAGTTAACAAATTTCAAACTCTCTTAAAAGCAAAGCTTTCAGTGTCATGTGTTCAATGTGCATTGATATTGTGCAAAGCGTTCAGCTTAGCCGAACTTAGCCGTGTCGAGGAATTGAAACAATCTTCTCCTTTGGCATAACACAGTTGCTCAAAGTCCTAATCAATTGTCACTCTGGCCTGGATATACACCCATATCATCAGCTAAAGCAGCTCTCGCTGATGGAGGTTCATTGATGCCAAAGCTCAAGTGAGATGGCCAAGCATAAGCATGCTTCTCTTCCCCCTATACCACAGTTCTGGTACTATCCACTGGTGTTATAAACCATTGTACAGGATGTGCACCTGGATATATAACAACATGTGATTCTTGTTCCCTATAGGTAGTTCCACATATTCAGATTCCCTTCCACCATCAGGTGCATGAACTAGAGGTTCATGTGCATGAATTCCATCCACAAGTTCTGTACCCCTTCTGATATCATCTGCATCATGCTTAGGATGAATGTCGTGGACATCATGTGCATAATGAGTAGGATGTGTAGGGAGGAGACTTTAGTCTCTCCTTTCACACAAAAAAGCTTAATTTAAATCCAAAAAGGACAGTCCCTTCCTTTTTGCTTGGCTCAGCCAATATAGGCTTATCACTACCACTTCAAAGGTCCAACTGCACTTCTCTTTTCACCTTCTTTGGTTTTCAAGTATAGGTGGGAAGCAATTTAACATACTCAATTGCACACCTTCCCTTTCACACATAAGCAAACCTGTTAGGCCTAGACCCCCACACAGAACCATAAGCTTCAAGTGAGCTTTGACTTCATCATAAGGGAAAAATAAGGCTTCCTCAATAATTTTAAATCCTCCATATGAAGGGGTATAATTTCTATACAGCTCCGTGCATTGCTCATATATGGATTCCATCTTATGAGACAGCTCAGCATTTCATGTAATGATGTTAGGTTCGGTTACCCCTTGGCACACCTTCCTCAAAGGTCGACCTGATGTAAATAGCATCATCATCAGTGATTTCAATGAGTAATAACTGTGTCTGTACTTGTGAATCTACATTATCAGGCTCAGAATGGAACAACAGTACTTAAACAGACTTCATTCTTACCTGATAATCATCCAACAAGGTAATCATTGTGAATTTAATTGTCCTAATGAACTAGGCCTCTCCCTTGTTTAAGGTATATATGTCCCCCTTAAACTTCCAGGGTCTGTACTGGCTGTACATTCATTGGACACACCATAGATATCAACCACTCTGCCAATTCTTTTCTGAGCAAAAGCAAAGCACGATAACGAAATTTATTACCCCCAGCCAACAAGCAATAAGAAGTGCAATAAGCAATTCCCACTCCCAATGTTCCATAAGCAAAGCTAACGCTGGTCTTCAAGAACCTTGCTTCAATGGTAAATCAGTTCATCTCTAGGGCGCCTCCACTGGTCTCTTCACCCTGGAGTAGTGGACCCTCTTGTTCACACAGCCAACTCAGTTGCCAACAGCACTTGAAACAGGCCGTCCCACACTGGCTGCAACGTCATCTCTGCCAAAGAAGTAATCAGAACCCAGTCACCACTTCTGTAACTGCCACTGGGTTTTCATGAAGGCAGTATAATCTTGAGGATAGCAGAGATACTTGATCCTTAAGTGATATCACATCAATGCTTCATATAGATATATATGATGGAGGCAGAGGTTACTAGCACACGCCTTCCTGTTGAGCAGAACTTCAAATTTCTGCTTTGTTGCAATCAAATTGTTGAAGATGAAGAAAAGTTAACATCTTGCATCATCGTAGATCTGGACAGTGAGCTGTTTGTCCTCACTGCAGTGTCACAGGCCATCAAGATTCAGTAGGACCAGTCTCAGGCTAGATTCTTCTCATGCATTAGCTTACAATCAGGAGTCACTTGCTAGATTTCAGTTTATAGACAGCAAATTTAAGAGGTCATCTCAAGAAACAGCAAACCTCCACTCCTAAGATAGGATTAAACATAGGACAACCAAGTATACAGTTCTTTTACAAAAACATATCATGTGCCACATATGGAGTCTCCCAGTGTTGTAACCCAACTTCATCTTATAATAAAACAATTTTATTTAATAAGATGTAAAAGAGACAAAAGCAAATCTTTCATTCATTCATCCAAGGAACCAACTCAAAGGTTTGATTCCACTGAACAAATCTTGTTTCTACTTCGTTTATTGCCAATCAATTCCCAATTGTCCCATTATCTGCCATACAACATATACTATACTGTATTGCTATTAATGGCTTCAATTAATTTCCATTTGGGTATTAGCTACTTCAATATAATCTTGACAGTCATTTGAACATTCACTCTTGCACATCAGCCAAACATCCAGTCAAATGACCCACTGAATAAACCAATCATCTAAAACAGTGGTTCCCAAACTTTTTCAGTCCACCGCCCCCTTGGTGCTACAAACTGATCCTCAGTGCCCCCCACCAGTGGTGGGTTTCAATTTTTTTTAGAACCTATTATGTAGGTGTGGCCTATTTTGTGGGCATGGCTTGGCAGTCATGTGACCATGTGGGAGTGGCCACCTTGTAAAATGTAGTGAAACTCATTTAACAACGCTCTTGCTTATCAACTAAAATTTTGGGCTCAATTGTGATAATAAATTCTTTCTTTTTCGTTCTTTCTTTCCTTCCTTCCTTCCTTCCTTTCTTTCTTCTTTCTTTGTTTCACTCTCCCCCTTTCTTTCTTTCTTTCTTTCCTTCTTTCCTTCTTTCTTTCTTTCTTTCCTTCCTTCCCTGTGTCACTCTCCCTGACTTTCTTTCTTTTTTTCTTTCTTCCTTTCTCTTCCCCTTCCTTCCTTTCTTGTGTCACTCTCCCCCTTCCTTCCTTCCTTCCTTCCTTGTGTCACTCTCCCCCCTTCCTTCCTTCCTTCCTTCCTTCCTTCCTTCCTTCCTTCCTTCCTTCCTTCCTTCCTTCCTTCCTTCCTTCCTTCCTTCCTTCCTTCTTTCTTGTGTCACTCTCCCCCTCTTTCTTTCTTTCCTTCCTTCCTTGTGTCACTCTCCCCCTCTTTCTTCCTTCCTTCCTTCTTTTTTTCTTCCTTTCTCTTCCTCTTCCTTCCTTCCCTTTTCTTCCTTCCTTCCCTTTTCTTCCTTCCTTCCTTCCTTCCTTCCTCTCTCTCTCTATCTCTCTCTCTCTCCCCCACCCCTCTCTCACACATACTTTCCAGTTGGTGAAAATTTCTGTTTTGCCAGCTGGGAAGCTAGCAAATAAGAGTCATTTTCCCTGCTGCCCGCAGCTCTCGGAAGAAGGAGGCAGGGAAGTGAGCCCCAGGCCTCATCTCTGACTCCTTCTTCGAGAGCTGGCTTCAGGGATGGCCAGCCTCTCCCACCACTGCACCCTTCATTCACCTTCCACCCAGAGGCACTGCCGTCGGTCGCCTCCCGAGATGGCTGCGAGCCTTCCAAGGAGGATGCTGGACATTGGGGGTGGGGGTGGCGTCTGCTGTTTCTGCTGCTGCTGCAGCTGGTAATGCAGGCTTCTCGCATTAAGTTGCAGGCGCACCGATTCCAGCAGCTGCGTTTTGCTTTGAAACTTGCTGCCCCAGCAACCTGAAGGGGACATTCTCCCAGCAACTTTCTCTCTTGCAAAACAGGCGTGCGAGGCCCCCAATGATCTGATGGGAGCCGGGAAGAGCCAAACTGCGCCCAGCTGTCCTTACTCCCTCCCAGCTAAGGGTGGGAGTGCCTGAGACGCCGCTGTGAGAATGTCCCCTTTGGATTGCTAGGAAAGCAAGTTTCAAGGCAAAACACAGCTGCTGGAATCGCCCCGTTTCCAATGGGGGGGGGGAATCCATGTTTTTCCTCCATCTCCATGGATCCCCCCCAATTGGAAATGAGGTGGCCGTGAAAGGGAAGGGAGCACCCCCCCCCCGCGTGTCTTCTTCAAACAGCAGAAGGAAGAACAGGAGGGGAGTTTGGCTGTTTGAAGAAGACACGCAGGGGGCGCTCCCTTCCTTTCACAGCCACCTCATTTCCAATTGGGGGAGATCCATGGAGATGGAGGAAAAAGATGGATTTCTCCCCAACTCCTCAATTGGAAACGAGGTGGCTGTCAAAGCAAGGCAGCGCCCCCCACAGAAGAAGAAACAGAAGGGGAGTTAGCGGTAGCCCGGCGCCCACTCAACCCAACTACCTCTTGGCGGGCGGAGGGCTGGCGCTAAATTCCCTTCTGTTTCTTCTTCTGCGGGGGGAGGGGGGTGCTGCCTTGCTTTGACAGCCACCTCGTTTCCAATTGAGGGGTGGGGGAGAAATCCTCTGCATGGATCTCCCCAATTGGAAGGAGGAGGCCCCGCTGGTCCAGAACCCATCCGCAGGGGGAAAGATCTCCCTCGCGTTCCTGATCTTCCTGGATGGGCTCCGGACCAACGGAGCCTCCTCCTTCCAATTGGGGAGATCCATGCAGTGGATTTCTCTCCCACCCCTCAATTGGAAACGAGGTGGCTGTCAAAGCAAGGCAGCACCCCCCCCCACCTCGCAGAAGAAGAAACAGAAGGGAATTTAGCACCAGCCCTCCGCCCGCCCGCCAAGAGGTAGTTGGGTTGGGTGGGCGCTGGGCCCCCTGTCCTGGCCAAGTGGTGCCCGTGGTTGCCGCCGTGCCTGCGCCCTGGGCTGCCTGCTGAGGAGGAGGAGGAGGCAGGGGCATGTTGCTGGGCAGTGGGCAGGGGGTGGATGCAGCACGGCAGCCCTTGCCCTTGGGGCTCTTCTTAAGGAACATGCTGGCTGGCGCTGCTTCAAGGAGCCCCGGCCGCCAGCTCATCATGCGCAGCCTGTACCTGCCCGGTTTTGCCCGCCCCGCCCACCCGCCGCGCTCCAGCCGGACTCTCCCCCCAAAGCCCCCCGCGCCCCTTGCCTCTCACGCGGGGAGGTTGCAAGACGTGTGCCGGATCTTCCATGCCACTTCCCCAGATGCATGGAGGGGCCAAAAGCGGCCGCGCTGGAGCTCCATCCCCGGAGGCTTTTCAGAAGGAAGGAGGCAGCCCCTGATCTGGACTAGCAGAGGCTCTAGTCCTGCTTGAGCAGGGGCTGGACTAGAGAACCTCCGAACTCTGTTCCAGCTCCCTCCGGTTCACTTTGGGGCTGGAGCAGCGGCTTCCTTCTTCCCAGGAGAGGCGTGCGCGCGCTGCTTCAATCTCCCGTCCCCGACCGGCTCCGGGGTCCCCTCCTCCCTCCGCAAAAGCCCCTGCCAGGCCAGCAAAGAACCCATCTGGACCAGGCGGCGCTGGGACCCCCGCACCCCCACAGCGGCTCCCTTGCTCTGAGCTGCGCTTTGGAGCGGGCAGCGATCCCTCGAAAGCCCCCAGGTTGGTCCTCCTCTTCACCCGGATCCAGAGCGGCGCTCCCCGCCCGGCCTTTGTCCCTGCTGGCTGACTAGAGGACCTCCGAGCTTTCTTCCAGCTCCCTCTGGTTCACTTTGGGGCTGGAGCAGCGGCTTCCCCGGGACCTATGTCACATTGAAATACATTGAAATGTAGTTCCGTTCACAAAAGCAACCAACACTTGCATTCTCCACTGACATCCCCCATGTATTTCCTCATGATTAATTTATTCACTATCCACAGTCCATTCCTTATAATCCTTCTATAAGGATATACAATGCAATAGCGGAGTTGGAAGGGACCTTAGAGGTCTTCCAGTCCAACCCCCTGCCCAAGCATACCACTGCAGACAAATGGCTATCCAATGTCTTCTTAAAGACTTGCATCTAAAATCTGTATAAATGTTTCCCACTTCCTGCTTCATTATTCATTATTCAGCAATATTGAAGTTTATACTAAAGAAACACTTCACACATTAGCATTAAGAAACTCACTTCCAAGAGGCTCACATCAGCCAATTAGATCAACCAACTTCCCGGCTTTTAAAAACCTCTCAAATGTATCCCTATTAACTACTACATATATCCACCAAGAAACAAATTACCCATCCTGGTATCATATTGTATATCATATACTGAATACTGGCATCATCCCAATACTCAGAGCTATCCTCAGGTTACCTATCCACGCAAAAATCAAAAGCCAACAGTTCTATTTTGAGGGGAAAAAATGCCACAGCCCAGGCTCTGGGCTTGAATACTCCTTCAACAATACAGTCTCTTCACTGTTTCAAACTCATGAAAGCTTTCCTACATCAGACAAGCTAAATACAGGAGCATCTCTATCTCTCCCTGATCCTCCGCACTCTGCAAAACCCAACTCAGCCCAACCCCCGATCTATTCCTAAGCAAGGGTTGTATGACTATTCCTTCCATCCCTTCTGGATGTATTCTCTTGGCATCCCGATTGATTAAGTAACCTAAATACTTAACCTCAGTCTAGCGTCTCCTTCAACACTTCCAAACCCTGGCCACCAAAAAAGAAAAGGCAACCCATCAGTTGTATTGTTCTCAACCCCAGCCTTATTGCTTCAGACAACTACAAATCATCTTCCTATCTTGGTAAACAGCTCCAACACCCATTCCACATTTGCAATTTAACAAATGCAGACTTCCTGAAAAACCTTATGGGTGAACCTCTAAAATTTTTACTATATGTATTCAAACAGAACCAATCAAAAGTAAAATGAAAGAAAAACTTTCAAACCTACCACGCTAAAAAAAATCTAAAATCCATGCCTCTGCTTGTGTACAAACCATCATTCAGCATTGCATTCCATTTAAAAGTTTCAGCATTCAAAAATGCTCAGCCCTAAAAACATAAATGAGGGTGTAAAACAAAATGCCCTCAAAAGGGAACTAAAAAAAAACCTTAAATGAGATATCTCGAATCTCCACTCTAAAATTTATTTAACTTTAACTTCAAGGTAAACACCTTAAAAAGTTCCAGGAAAAATAAATCAAAATTACCATTCAGAGCAAGCCGTTCAGCTTTTCAGCCACCCTTGGCCCCTCCTCTCTCTCTCAAAGAAAGAGAGGGAAAAAAATGTTTAAACGGACAGCCAACTTGACTGCCCCCCCCATCCCCCTGAGTCACCCCCCTCCTGCTGCTTCACAGCATCCAAAGGAGGAAACAAAGAAACGCATGAGAGGGAAGGGAAAAAACCAAACTTTAACAAAGCATTTTCAAAAAAACATTTTGAACTCACTGCCATCTCCCACCGTCAAGAGATCTTTCTCAGTTCCTTGGTCTTCCCAACACCAACTATCATCGTTATTGTTACAGCAACAACCTTTCCACAATAAATAAATTATTGTCAGCAGACCAACCATATTTACAGGTCCCAAAATCACTTCTCTTATTTTTCCTGTAAACTAACAAACTAACAAACAAACTACTCCAAATCAAACCAGCAACACCAGCATCACCCCATGGGCTAATTCTACAAACAACAGAAAACTTGCAGGCATGGCTTTCAATCAAAAATCATATTATCATTTTTCCACAGTTCTAATCATAAGGCAGGAAATGTATCTAATCTGTCATCTGCCAGCAGATCACACATCTCATAACTTCAAGCACAAATATGCATTCTGAACACAATTAACAACAATCACAGCACATTATTGAAAACAAAAACTTATTCATTTTCAGATGAATTTGACTTCACTCCAATTAGTCTAATCACTGTAATAAACACTTTGAAGTCTAGTCCCCTTAAACACTGGATCACCCATCTCCCCTGGAGATGTCCTCTTCAAACACCCAATCTAGGCATTTATCTATCTTGGCCCCAGTAAAGTCCCAGCGCATTATTTTATTTATTTTATTTATCAAATTTATATACTGCACCTATCTCCCAATGGGACTCAGGGCGGTGCACAGGAAAGGAATAAAATATAAAAAGCAATAAATACAGAATATTAAAAATAAATTAAATTAAGTCGAGCCTGTGCTAAAATTGTCAATTTAAAACCCATTTAAAATAAGATTACGGTTTACAGTTTATTGGATTTATATACCTCTCCTGTCTCCAGATGGACTCAGGGCGGTGCACAGGGAATTAAAATACCACAATAGCAACAATACATACAATACAATAATAAAATAAAATAAAATTAGAATATCCTGTGCTACAAATTAAGCTAAAAATATTAAAATCTCAACCAATCCCCTAAAAATCCCAGTTCTAAAATCTAAGCTAAAATATAGACAGAAACTAACTCTAAGCAAGGCCAGCGAGGTGGAACAAGTGTGTTTTTAATGAGCGGTGGAAAAGGCGAAGGTCCGTGATAATACGAAGTTCGGGTGGTAGGTCATTCCAGAGGGTTGGAGCCGCCACAGAGAAGGCTCTTCCCCTGGGCGTCGCCAGCCGGCATTGACCAGCTGACGGCACCCTGAGGAGGCCCTCTCTGTGGGAGCGGACCGGTCGAAGGGAGGTATGTGGTAGGAGACGGTCCTGCAAATAACTAGGCCCTATGCCATGGAGCGTCTTAAAGATGGTCACCAACACCTTGAAGCGCACCCGGAAGGCTACCGGCAGCCAGTGCAGCTCGCGCAGGAGAGGTGTTACGTGGGAGCACCGTGAGACTCCCAAAATCCTCCGCGCGGCCGTGTTCTGGACCAGCTGGAGCCTCCGGGTGCACCTCAAGGGGAGCCCCATGTAGAGAGCATTACAATAGTCTAGGCGGGATGTAAAGAGTGCTTGAGTGACTGTGCGGAGGGCGTCCCGGTCAAGGAAAGGGCGCAACTGGCGGACCATGCGAACCTGGTAAAAAGCCCCCCTGGTCACGGCTGTCACATGGTCATCCAAGGAGAGCCGTGAATCCAGGAGGACGCCTAAGTTGTGCGCCCTCTCCATGGGGGCTAATGACTCGCCCCCGATGGCCAGCGTTGGAGTCAGCTGGCTGTGCCGTGGCGCCGGAAACCACAGCCACTCGGTCTTGGATGGGTTGAGTCTGAGTTTGTTACTCCCCATCCAGACCCACACGGCCTCCAAACACCGGGTCATCACTTCAACGGCATCACTGGGATGGTTGGGGGTGGATATGTATAGCTGAGTATCATCAGCATACAGATGGTACTCCACCCCACAACCGCGGATGATCTCGCCCAGCGGCTTCACATAGGTGTTAAACAGGAGGGGCGTGAGGACCGACCCCTGGGGCACCCCACAGATGAGGGGCCTCGACCTCGACCTCTGCCCCCTGCAAACACAAATTGCGACCGGCCGGAGAGGAAGGAGGAGAACCACCACAACACGGTGCCTCCCACTCCTATCCCAACCCCTCCAGTCAGTGCAATAGGATACCATGGTTGATGGTATCGAAAGCGGCTGAGCGATCTAACAGGACCAGGATAGAGGAGCAACCTCTCTCCTGAGCCCTCCAGAGATTATCCACCAGCGCGACCAATGCTGTCTCCGTGCTGTGCCTGGGCCGGAAGCCGGACTGGCGCGGGTCCAGATAGACAGATTCCTCCAGGTGTCGAGGGAACTGTTGTGCTACCACACTCTCAACAACCTTCGCCAGGAAGTGAAGGTTGGAGACCGGACAATAATTTAACAACAATACTGGGTCCAGGGAAGGCTTCTTGAGGAGGGGTCTCACGACCGCCTCTTTCAAGGCGGCCGGCAGATACCCCTCACTCAAGGAAGCGTTCACTATCGCCTGGAGCCAGCCTTGTGTAACCTCCCAGGAGGCCAGTACCAACCAGGAGGGACACGGGTCCAATAAACATGTGGTAGCATTCAGCCGCCTCTGCAACCTGTCCATGTCATCAGGAGCAACAAAGTCAAACTCGTCCCATAATATGGTCTCAAGACCTGCCTCGGATGGTCCGCCCAGACCTGTCTCATCGGAGGCCAACTCGTCCCGGATCTGAGCGACTTTATCCTGCAGATACTCTCCAAATTCCTCTGCTCTACCCTGCAAAGGAGCTTCCCGCGGCCTCTGTTGAAGGAGGGAGCAGGTCACTCTAAACAGGGCGGCAGGGCAGTTATCTGCGGATGCAATAAGAGTGGCGAGATGGTTCCATTTCGCTACTCTTATCGCCACTAAGTAGGTCCTTAAATAGGACCTTACCCGTGTTCGGTCGGATTCGGAGCGGGTGGACCTCCAAGTTCTCTCTAGGCATCTCTTGCGGCGCTTCATCTCCTGTAGCGCCTCAGAAAACCAAGGAGCCAGGGTGGATCTGCGCCAAGGAGCCAGGGTGGATCTGCGCCACTATTCCATGCGGCCAGCAGGTCCTCAGTCGAGTCGCGGGTCAGGGTCACAGGGATTGGTCCAAGTTCCCTTAGGAAACTCTCAGGATCCATCAGGCGCCTGGGACGGAACCATCTTGATGTCTCTGGTTCCGTCTCCCCACGGTGGGGTGTAGCGGTTGGAAAGTCAAGTCGCAGGAGAGAGTGATCTGACCATGATGGGTTCGATGACTAAATCCCCTATTCCTAGATCACTCAACCACTGGCCGGAGGCAAAAATTAAGTCTAGTGTGTGTCCCCCGGTGTGAGTGGGGCCCAGAACTACTTGGGTCAGGTCCATGGCCGTCATGGAGGCCATGAACTCCGAGCCACCTCTGATGCCTCGCCTACCGATGGCAGGTTGAAATCCCCCATGACTAAAAGTCTGGGGGTATCAACTGCCACCTCGGCGATCACCTCGAGCAGCTCGGGCAGGGCTGTTGATGCGTAGCGGGGAGCCAGGTACACCACCAGCAAGCCCAACTGCCTCCCAAGACCCCACTTAACACAAAGGGGCTTGCAACCGACTACCTGGGGCACAGTGGTCTCCCTTGGCTTAAGACCTTCCTTAATAACAACCGCCACCCCCCCACCCCTGCCCTGGGCCCTCGGCTGATGGAGTGCCAGGTAACCTGGGGGGCACATTTCCATGAGGGGAGTTCCTCCCTCATGGCCCAGCCAGGTTTCCATAATACCCACCAGGTCCGGCTCCCCCTCCGACACAAGGTCATAAATGAGAGGGGCTTTGTTGACCACAGACCTGGCGTTGCACAGCATCAGCCTAGGGCCCTGGCTCTGTAAGTCCCGACCACCCAGGTTGCAGGACAAGCTCAGGGGGTCGGGGCAGGTGACCGCTTGTAAGCAGTGGATACGGCCCCCCCTCCGACAATTGATGTGGCCCCCAGCTCCCGTCATACCTACCCCTCCCCAGCACCGTCCTGATGGGAAGGCCCTCTATTGGAACAACCCCTGTCCCCCCTCTTATGTCGGACCCTCTAGCCTTCGCATCGCCGCCGTCAACTGGCCTAGCAGTATTGCCTATTGAGCTAATATTAGAAAACCCACCCACCACCCTGGAACCCCTTAAAACCCGACTTAAAAAACTACTTAAAAATCCCCTTAACTTGCGCTTTGCCCACCTCTCCGGGTTAATCAACCCGTCCTCGAGGTGGGCCCTCGTTAAATTTGAGGGCCAAATCTGTGAGAGGGGGGGACTCTCGCAGGGCGAGGAAGCCAGCCCTTGAATTAAAATTTAGAGTCATGCCAGGCCGGCCTCTTGAAAGAGGTATGTTTTTAAAGCCCGGCGGAAGAGGTGCAGGTCCGTGACTGTGCGAAGGTCGGGCGGTAGGCCATTCCAGAGGGCAGGGGCTGACACAGAGAAGGCTCTCGCTCTGGGGGCCGCCAGCCTGCATTGTCCGGTAGATGGCACCCTGATGAGGCCCACTCTGTGAAAGCGGACAGGTCGAAGGGAGGTAGGAGGTAGGAGGCGGTCTTGCAGATAACCAGGTCCCATGCCATGGAGCGCTTTGAAGGTGGTTACTAACACCTTGAAGCGCACCCGGAAGGCCACAGGCAGCCAGTGCAGCTCGCGCAGGAGAGGTGTTACATGGGGGTATCTTGACACTCCCAAAATCCCCCGCGCGGCTGCGTTCTGGACTAGCTGGAGCCTCCGGGTGCACCTCAAGGGGAGCCCCATGTAGAGAGCGTTACAGTAGTCTAGGCGGGAGGTGACGAGGGCTTGAGTGACTGTACGTAGGGCATCACGATCTAGAAAGGGGCGCGACTGGCGTATCAGGTAAACCTGATAAAAGGCCCCCCTGGCCACGGCCGTCAGATGGTCATCCAACGACAGCCGGGAATCCAGGAGGACGCCCAAGTTGTGGGCCCTTTCCACAGGAGCAAATGACTCGCCCTCGATAGCCCGAGATGGTACCAACTGGCTATATCATGATGCCGGGAACCACAGCCACTCGGTCTTGGATGGGTTGAGTTGAAGCCTGTTTCTTCCCATCCAGGCTCGCATAGCCTCAAGGCACCGGGACATCACTTTAACGGCATCGTTTGGGTGGTCAAGGGTAGAGATGTACAGCTGGGTGTCATCAGCGTACTGATGGAATTCTACCCCAAAACCACGGATGATCTCACCCAGTGGCTTCATGTAGATGTTGAACAGGAGGGATGAGAGGACTCACCCCTGCGGCACCCCACATGTGAGGGGCCTCGAGGTCGATCTCTGCCCTCCTGCCAACACAAATTGCGACCGGTCGGAGAGGTAGGAGGAGAACCACCATAACATGAGGAGGAGATGGATTGGAGATGGAGGAGAGATGGAGAGATGGATTGGAGAGATGGAGATGGAATGGAGATGAAATGGTGATGGAAGGAGATGGATGGAGTTGGAGATGGAGACGGAGGAGAAAAGAAAGAAGAAGGAGAAGGAGATTGAGAATGTGTCGAAGGTGCAGAAGAAGGAGAATGGATTGAGAGAAGCCAAGCAGCCGGGTCGGAAACGGTGGAACGATGGCGCAGGAGGGCCCAGGAAGATCCAAAGTGAGTGCCTTGGATAGGAGGAAGTGAGCCGGGCCAGCACATGGCAGCATCTTTCATCAGGCCACACGACAACCAACTAGTCGTGTGGTACTAGGTGCGGACTTGGGCCTGTGTGGCCAAAAAGAACAGTTGGCTGGGGTTCGTGCAGGGACTAAACTTCGATCTGCCCTTATGCAGGACCCCAGTCTGATAGACTAAGACTGTGGGACCAATCTGATAACGGACTTTTTCCCTCCTACCCCCCCCCCCAAGGTCATCTATTGCACTTTATTATTCACCTGTCACTTTATTGCTGCTCCCCTGGACTCTTAGCAGACTTGCTATTATCCCCCCGGACCTAGACGACCATCGGGGGTTCCAAATGTACTCTAGGCGCGATCTCCTTTGCCATCGGGAGTCTCCCCTCTCGCAGGCCTGGCCCCCCTATCTAACACGGGCCCACCTTGAGGATGGACTAATTGCTCCTGAGAGGTGGGCGAAGCGCAGACTAAGGGGTTTTTTATATAAACATTTTAGTCGACTTTTAGGGGGTTCCAGGGAGGGGGGGAGGGAGAGTCAGGTGGGGGTACGCCAAATGAAAGGGCCGGCAGGAAGCGGAAGTAGAGAAACGGAGGAGGGGGAAGGGGGGGGTCGTTTCCACTGAGGTATTTTCCATCAATACGGTCTTGGGGAGGGGCAGGGGCGGTGGGAAGGGGGACGGACATTACCAGCTGGAGGACCGTGGCCGCTGGTTACGGGTGGTCACGCGCTCCAGCTCCCCCTGTCCCCATCGCAGACTAGGTGGGCAAGAATCACAGACCTGGGGCCCTAGGCTGATGCTATGCAACGCCAGGTCCGTGGTACAAAAATCCCCCCTCATCCATGACCTTGTGTCAGAGGGGGACCCGGACCTGGTGGGCATTACGGAAACCTGGTTGGGCCACGAGGGAGGACATCCCCTCGTAGAAATGTGCCCACCAGGATACCGAGCCTTCCATCAGCCTAGGGCCCTAGGGAGGGGTGGGGGGGTGGCGATTTTGGTTAGGGAAGGGCTTGAGCCAAAGGAGACCACGATCCCTCAGACGACCGGGTGCGAGTCCCTCCTTGTGAAGTGGGGCCTAGGGAGGCAGTTGGGCGTGTTAGTTGTATACCTGCCTCGTCGCTATGCAACAACAGCCCTGCCCGAGCTCCTAGAGGTGATAGCCGAGGCGGCAGTTGAGACCCCCAGACTTTTAGTCATGGGGGACTTTAACCTGCCGTCAGCGGGCGAGACCTCTGGGGTAGCTCGGGAGTTCATGGCTTCCATGACAGCCATGGACCTGACCCAAGTAGTTGTAGGCCCTACCCACGAGGGCGGACACACCCTGGATCTAATCTTCGTGTCGGGACAGTGGAGTAGTGATCTGGGAATAGGGGATTTAGTCATCACACCCCTGTCATGGAGAGATCACGCTCTCCTTCGGCTCGACTTTCCGATCGCCGCACCTCACTGCGGGGAGGCGGAACCGGACATTCCTATATGGTTCCTCCCCAGGCTCCTGATGGACCCGATAAGGTTCCAAAGGGAGCTTGGGCCAATTCCTGTGGACTTACCCCGCGACTCGATTGAGGACCTAGTGGCCGCATGGTTAAGTGCGGCCACGGGGGCCTTGGACCGAGTCGCGCCCTTGCGGCCTCTCTTGCGGCGACGAACCACCTGGGCTCCTTGGTTTACCGAGGGGCTTAGGGAGATGAAGCGCCACAAGAGACGCCTAGAGAGTAGATGGAGATCTTCTCACTCCGAAGCCGACCGAACACTAGTGAGAGACCATATTAGGACTTACTTAGTGGCGATAAAAGTGGCCAAACGTGAGTATTGCGCCACTCTTATTGCATCCGCAGATAACCGCCCTGCCGCCCTGTTTGGGGTGACCCACTCCCTCCTTCAACAGTGGCCGCGGGAAGCCCCTTTACAGGGTCGAGCAGAGGAATTTGGGATTTATCTGCAGGAGAAAATCACTCGGATTCGGAACGAGCTACCCTCCATCGACAGTGGTCCAGTCGAGCGGGCCGAGGCTGTTCTTGTGACACCATCTTGGGAGGAGTTTGATTTTGTTACCACCGAGGATATGGACAAGTTGTCAAAGAGACTTAGGGCTACCACATGTTTATTGGACCCGTGTCCCTCCTGGCTTGTACTGGCATCCTGGGAGACGACACCAGGCTGGCTCCAGGGCATTGTCAACGCATCTTTGAGTGAGGGGTCCTTGCCTACCGTCTTGAAAGAGGCGGTACTAAGGCCCCTCCTCAAGAAGCCGTCCCTGGATCCAGCATTATTAGAGAACTATCGTCCCGTCTCCAACCTCCACTTTTTAGTGAAGGTTGTTGAGAGTGTGGTGGCTCAACAGTTTCTGCGACACTTGGAGGAAGTTGATTATCTAGACCCGGGCCAGTCCGGCTTCCGACCCGGGCACAGCACCGAGACGGCATTGGTCGCGTTGGTTGATGACCTCTGGAGGGCGCGGGATAGAGGATATTCCTCTATCCTAGTCCTATTAGACCTCTCAGCGGCTTTTGATACCATCGACCATGGTATCCTATTGCGCCGACTGGGGGGGTTGGGGCTGGGAGGCACCGTTTTGCGGTGGTTCTCGTCCTACCTCTCTGGTCGGTCGCAATATGTGTTGGAAGGGGGGCAGAGGTCGGCCCCCAGAGGTCGGCCTCCTCTCGCCCCTACTGTTCAACACATATATGAAGCCGCTGGGTGAGATCATCTGTGGTTTTGGGGTGTGATATCATCTGTACACTGATGATACTCAGTTGTACATATCCACCCCAGACCACCCCAACGATGCCGTCGAGGTTATGTCCCGGTGCTTGGAGGCCGTACTGATCTGGATGGGTAGTAACAAACTCAAGCTCAACCCGTCCAAGACTGAGTGGCTGTGGCTTCCGGCGCCCCGGTTCAGCCAGATTATTCCAACTCTGGCCATTGGGGGCGAAACACCGGCCCCCGTGGAGAGGGCGCGCAATTTGGGTGTCCTCCTGGACTCCCGGCTGTCTATGGAAGATCATGTGGCAGCCGTGGCCAGGGGGGCGTTTCATCAGGTACGCCTGATGCGCCAATTGCGCCCTTTACTGGACCGGGGTGCCTTACGCACAGTCACTCAAGCACTCGTCACCTCTCGACTCGACTACTGTAATGCTCTCTACATGGGGCTCCCCTTGAGGTGCACCTGAAAGCTGCAGCTAGTCCAGAACGCAGTCGCGCGGGTGATTATGGGAGCGTCTAGACACTCCCACATAATACCTATCCTGCGCGAGCTGCACTGGCTTCCTGTGGTCTTTTGGGTGCGCTTCAAGGTTTTAACGACCATCTTTAAAGCGCTCCATGGCTCGGGGCCTAGTTACATGCGAGACCGCCTCCTGCCCCATACATCCCTCAGACCGATACGCTCCCACAGAGAGGGCCTCCTCAGGGTGCCGTCGGCTGGACAATGCCGACTGGCGACACCCAGGGGAAGAGCCTTCTCTGTTGGAACCAGCCCTTTGGAACGACCTACCCTCTGAACTCCACACCATCTCTGACCTCCGCCTCTTCCGCAAGTGTCTGAAGACACACCTATTCCATCTAGCCGACCTAGCGTAACCTCCATTACTGACTCCTAGATAGTTTTAAATTTGGGATTTTTAATTTGGTTTTAGCACAGGTTTTTTATTAGAATATGTTTTTTAAAATTTTATTATGTTTTTTGTATGTATTTTAACATTCCTGTGCGCCGCCCTGGGTCTGCTTGGAGAAGGGCGGGGTATAAATATAATAAATAAATAAATAATAAATAAATAAATAAAACGGTGCCTCCCAGGCCCAACCCCCCCAGCCGGTGCAATAGGATACCATGGTCGATGGTATCGAAAGCCGCCGAGAGATCTAATACGACCAGGATAGAGGAATGACCTCTATCCCGAGCCCTCCAGAGATCATCCACCAACGCGACCAATGCCGTCTCTGTGCTGTACCCGGGCCGGAAGCCGGACTGGCGCGAGTCTAGATAGACAGTTTCCTCCAGGTGCCAGGGGAGCTGTCGTGCCACCACACTCTCAACAACCTTCGCAAGAAAGCGAAGGTTGGAGACCGGATGATAGTTGGCTAATACAGCTGGGTCCAGGGAGGGCTTCTTGAGGAGGGGCCTCACGACCGCGTCTTTCAAGGCGGCCGGTAGGAGCCCCTCACTCAAAGAAGTGTTGACAATTCCCTGGAGCCAGCCTCGTGTAACCTCCCGGGAGGCCAGTACTAGCCAGGGGGGCCATGGGTCCAATAAACATGTCGTGGCATTCAGCAGTCGCAGTATCCTGTCCATGTCATCAGGAGTCACAGGATCAAACTCCTCCCAAATAACGGTCTCAAGACCTGCCTCTGTCAGTCCGCCCAGACTATCCCAATCGGAGGCCAACTCGCTCCGAATCTGGACGATTTTATCATGTAGATAAATCCCAAATTCCTCTGCACGACCCTGTAAAGGAGCTTCCCGCGGCCTCTGGTGAAGGAGGGAGCAGGTCACCCAAAACAGGGCGGCAGGGCGGTTATCTGCAGATGCAATAAGGGCGGAGAGGTAATCTCGCTTTGCCGCCCTTATCGCCACAAGGTAGGTCCGCAAATGCAACCTTACCCGTGTCCGGTCAGATTTGGTGCGAGTGGACCTCCAAATGCTCTCTAGGTATCTCCTTTGGTGCTTCATGACCCTCAGCTCCTCGGAAAACCAGGGAGCCAAGGTAAATCGGCGCCGAGTGAGAGGCCGCAAGGGCACGACCCCATCCAAGGGCCCCATGGCGGCGCTATTCCAAGTGGCCACTAGGTCCTCCGTCGAGTCGTGGGTCAGGGTCTCAAGTATTGGCCCAAGCTGCATCTGGAACCTCTCTGGGTCCATCAGGCGCCTGGGGCGGAACCACCTTAGCATTTCTGGTTTCGCCTCACCGTGGTGGGGAGTAGCGGTTGGAAAGTGGAGCCGGAGGAGAGAGTGGTCTGACCATGACAGGGGCTCGATGACTAAATCCCCTAATCCAAGATCACTCATCCACTGGCCGGAGACGAAAATCAAATCCAGTGTGTGTCCCCCGGTATGTGTGGGGTCGTGAACTAATTGGGTACAGGTCCATGGCAGTCATGGAAGCCATGAACTCCCGGGCCATCTCGAATGTTTCGCCTGCTGATGGCAGGTTGAAATCCCCCATGACTAACAGTCTGGGGGTTTCAACCGCCACCTCAGCTATTACATCGAGAAACTCGGGCAGGGCTGCTGATAGGTAGCGGGGAGCCAGGTACACAATCAACAAGCACAACTGCCTCCCACGACCCCACCACACACATAGGGACTCACAACCAGCCGTCTGCGGCACAGTGGTCTCCCTCGGCTCTAAGCTTTCCTTAATAACAGCCGCCACCCCCCCACCCCTACCCTAGGCCCGTGGCTGATGGAATGCCCAGTAACCCGGTGGGCACATTTCCACAAGGGGCACTCCTCCCTCTGTGCCCAACCAGGTCTCCGTAATACCCACCAGGTCCGGCTCCCCCTCTGACACCAAGTCATAAATGAGGGGGGCTTTGCTGACCACAGACCTGGCGTTACACAACATCAGCTTAGGGCCCGGGATCTGAGATCCCAGACCTCCTGGATTGCAAGGAAAGCCGTGGGGACCGGAGCGCACAACCGTTCGTAAATAGCGGGTGCGCCCTCCAACACTTCAGCAATATCATAATATTACTCAGCACCCCCCTTCTATCAAAGGGAAATAAGAGGGAGAAAAGGGACATAGAAGGAATGTCCTCTTTATATTGCAAAGGTTTTATTGGTTTTACAAATTTTTGGGATAGGGTAGGGTAAGGTGATACAAATTTTTTTTTGAAAACTTTCACGTCGAAGTCGTTGGCCCCTCCGGGCTGCGTGGTAAGACATTGGTAATACATTGTTCATTAATACAACAAGGTGAAGATAAATGCGTAAATCATACATTCTAAATTATGTGCTGGCAATCATGTACAAACATCCAGACAAAGAATTATACTATGTTAATAAAAAGCAAAGTCATTTTTTAGATCTAAGTCTCTTGGCAATTGTGTCTTCTTGTTCTCCTCCCTGGCCCCCAGTGGGCGGGGCCGTGGCCCCCTCTGCCCCTCCTGGATCTTCCCCCAGGATAGAGGAATGTTTTTTAAGAAAGGCTTCCGCCTCAGCAACTGTTTTAATCCTTACTCTTCCTCCTTCCCAGAACACCAACATCCCTTCTGGCATCGCCCACTTAAACCAAATCCCGTGGTTAAATAATTTTTTAGATAAGAAGGAATACTTCCTCCTCACCTCTCTAATCTTTTTTGGGATCTGCTTCAAGATGGCGACTTCCTTTTGTTGGTAAATTAAAGGCCCGTCTCTCTGCGCCTTCAGAATTCCCTCCCTGGTCGACCTTCTAACAAATTTAATATGTATCTCTCTGGGTACTTCATTTAACCTGGCATATGTTGAATTAATTCTATAGACTAGGTCAATGTCCCCCCTGATCTCCTCTTTAGGTTTGTGTAAATAGTCTGCTAAAATTGTACTCATGAGATCAGGAAGGCATTCACCAGTTTCCTCCAAAATGTTCTGAAATCTTAAAAAATATGACATTCTTTCAAAATCCATCCTAGACATATGACCAGACAAATCTGCAATTTCAGTGTTGACATTTTTAAGTTCTCCCTTTGCCCCAGCCAACCCCACTTCCAGCTCCTCGGTCTTCTGTGTGTTCTCCATCAATTTTTTTTGAGTTTCCAAAAGTTCAAGCTTAGAGCTACACTGGTCTCTCCTCATCGCTTTAATTTCCAGCACCAAGGAGTTTAATGCTTCCTCCATCGCTGTCATTCTTTGTTCCAGTCCCGAATTCTCTGGTTGTTTTTTTGAAGCCATGATGAGCTATTATAATCAATGCCACTAAGATGGCGTTTTTTGGGTGCGGCTGCTGGAGCAAGTCAGGAGAAAAAAAAGTTCAGCTCAAAGTTGTAACAAGCTGTAGAGCCCAGAGAAGAAACAGTTTCCACAGTCAATTGTTAAAAAAGAGAAGGTATTCCAGGGAAGGAACCAATTATTCCAAAAAAAAATTCCATTAATAAAGAGAGACAGTCCAAATTACAAAGAAATGTTGGTGATTTTCCATAAAGAAATAGTCATTCAGGAACAAAGAGGAGCCATCTTCCACCGCCCAGACAGGCAGCCAGCAGGAGAAAGTGAAAAAAGAAATTGTTTCAATAAAGCCGGACTTAGATACATTGTATAGAAACAAGCCGCGAAGCACTTTCACTCGTTCCGCAAAAGTCCGGATGAGAAATATCCGCTTCCTCGCAACGAGGAGCCATTTCTAAACGCCGCTGTTGTAAATCCGAGGGGGGGTTTAACAAACACTCCCCTCCACGTCTCTCTCAGTCCAAGCCGCCAGCAAAAAAGTTTTAAAGTCACTTACTCTCCGCCTCGTATCTCAAGCCCCGGCAAAGCCATCCGACTCGAGCGCTCCGTTCTCTCCGAATCCATTATTTGTTGCCGTCCTCCGTTGGCGAAGGGAACCAAGCCCCCCGCAGCATGTCTTCTTCCACCTGGACCGAAGACAAGGACCGTTCCCCAGCTGCCGCCGGCAGAACCAGTCCAGGCAAGCCAGCCCTACGGAGGGTCCCCCCCAGAAAAAAGGGGGGGCACCCCGCCCCGTTAGGGGCAGAAAAAAGAACAAAACGGCGGACGAACCCCAAGGTTCATCCGTCGCCGCCAGAAGCCGGAACAGGAAGTCGGAATGTCCTCTTAACATTCCCCAGGATCCTGAACTAAACAGGCCCCATAACATACCTGAGAACTTAAAGCACATTACCTTCTTGAATCATTCCTCTGCATAACCTCTAGCCTGCATAGCTGAGGATCTCAGCTAAGCCAGAGGAAAGCCCACACCTCACATCACCGTCAGACATTCAAGACAGGCATTCAAATGTATCCCTTTGCATACATTACCTGGGTCAGATGCATCACTCCCGGGAATGCCTCATGCTTGTCCATTGCCCAAGCCTCCGTAGGAGCAATCTCTCCAGAGAGGAATTCTGACCCCCCCCCACTTTGGAACACTTCAAAATGGAAGTGCGGCTGGCCTCCAAAGGTATGTCAGACCTCCTCCCCGGAACAGAAGTCCTGATAATCCCAGACGAGCCCCCAAATTGTGAGAAAAATATCCCAGATATTTTCTGCATAAGTGACGAGATGGTTCCGCCCCAGGCGCCTGATGGACGCTGAGATGTTTCAGATGGAGCTTGGGCCAATACCTGAGACCCTGACCCGCAACTCGACTGGGGACCTAGTGGCCTCCTGGAATACGGCGGCCGCGGGGGCCCTGGATCGGGTCGTGCCTTTGCGGCCTCTCACTCGTCGCCGATCCACCCTGGCTCCCTGGTTTTCTGAGGAGCTGAGGGGGATGAAGCATCGAAAGAGATGCCTAGAGAGCATTTGGAGGCCCACCCGTGCCGAATCTGACCGGACACTGGTAAGGTCGCATTTGCGGACCTACCTAGTGGCGATAAAAGCTGCGAAACGAAATTATTTCTCCGCTCTTATCGCATCTGCAGATAGCCAACCCGCCGCCCTGTTTTGGGTGACCTGCTCCCTTCTTTATCAGAGGGCACGGGATGCCCCCTTGCAGGGTCGTGCGGAGGAATTTGGAGGCTATCTGCATGATAAAATCGATCAGATTCGGGGCGGGTTACCCTCTGACTGGGCTGGCTCAGGCGGTTTGAAGGAGGCAGGTCTTGAAACTGTTTTTTGGGAAGAGTTCGATCCTGTGACTCCCAAGGACATGGACAGGATACTGGGGCGACTGAACGCCACTACATGTTTACTGGCCCCGTGCCCCTCCTGGTTGTTACTGGCCTCCCGTGAGGTGACACGAGGCTGGCTCCAGGGAATTGTCAACGCTTCTTTGAGTGAGGGGTTTATGCCGACCGTCCTGAAAGAGGCGGTGGTAAGGCCCCACCTCAAGAAGCCCTCCCTGGACCTGACTGTTTTAGCCAACTACCGTCCTATCTCCAACCTTCCCATTTTGGCGAAGGTTGTTGAGAGTGTGGTGGCGCAACAGTTCCCCCGGCACCTGGAGGAAACTGTCTATCTGCACTCGAGCCAGTCCAGCTTCCGGCCCGGGTACAGCACGGAAACGGCATTGGTCGCGTTGGTGGATGATCAAAAAGCCCCCCTCATCCATGACCTTGTGTCAGAGGGGGACCCGGACCTGGTAGGTATTACGGAAACCTGGTTGGGCCACGAGGGAGGACATCCCCTCGTAGAAATGTGCCCACCAGGATACCGAGCCTTCCATCAGCCTAGGGCCCTAGGGAGGGGTGGGGGGGTGGCGATTATGGTTAGGGAAGGTCTTGAGCAAAGGAGACCACGATCCCTCAGACGACCGGGTGCGAGTCCCTCCTTGTGAAGTGGGGCCTAGGGAGGCAGTTGGGCATGTTAGTTGTATACCTGGCTCCTCGCTATGCAACAACAGCCCTGCCCGAGCTCCTAGAGGTGATAGCCGAGGCGGCGGTTGAGACCCCCAGACTTTTAGTCATGGGGGACTTTAACCTGCCGTCGGCAGGCGAAACCTCTGGTGCAGCTCAGGAGTTCATGGCTTCCATGACAGCCATGGACCTGACCCAGGTAGTTTTAGGCCCTACTCACGAGGGCGGACACACCCTGGATCTCATCTTCGTCTCGGGACAGTGGAGTAGTGATCTGGGAATAGGGGATTTAGTCATCACACCCCTGTCATGGACAGATCACGCTCTCCTTCGGCTCGACTTTCCGATCGCTGCACCTCACTGCGGGGAGGCGGAACCGGACATTCCTATATGGTTCCGCCCCAGGCTCCTGATGGACCCGATAAGGTTCCAGAGGGAGCTTGGGCCAATTCCTGTGGACTTGCCCCGCGACTCGACTGAGGACCTAGTGGCTGCATGGCTAAGTGCGGCCACGGGGGCCTTGCGGCCTCTCTTGCGGCGACGAACCACCTGGGCTCCTTGGTTTACCGAGGGGCTTAGGGAGATGAAGCGCCACAAGAGACGCCTAGAGAGCAGATGGAGATCTTCTCACTCCGAAGCCGACCGAACAGTAGTGAGAGACCATATTAGGACTTACTTAGTGGCGATAAGAGTGGCCAAACGTGAGTATTGTGCCACTCTTATTGCATCCGCAGATAACCGCCCTGCCGCCCTGTTTGGGGTGACCCGCTCCCTCCTTCAACAGAGGCCGCGGGAAGCCCCTTTACAGGGTCGAGCAGAGGAATTTGGGATTTATCTGCAGGAGAAAATCACTCGATTTCGGAACGAGCTACCCTCCATCGACAGTGGTCCAGTCGAGCAGGCCGAGGCTGTTCTTGTGACACCATCTTGGGAGGAGTTTGATTTTGTTACCACCGAGGATATGGACAAGTTGTCAAAGAGACTTAGGGCTACCACATGTTTATTGGACCCGTGTCCCTCCTGGCTTGTACTGGCATCCTGGGAGACGACACGAGGCTGGCTCCAGGGCATTGTCAACGCATCTTTGAGTGAGGGGTCCTTGCCTGCCGTCTTGAAAGAGGCGGTAGTAAGGCCCCTCCTCAAGAAGCCGTCCCTGGATCCAGCATTATTAGAGAACTATCGTCCCGTCTCCAACCTCCACTTTTTAGTGAAGGTTGTTGAGAGTGTGGTGGCTCAACAGTTTCTGTGACACTTGGAGGAAGTTGATTATCTAGACCCACGCCAGTCCGGCTTCCGACCCGGGCACAGCACCGAGACGGCATTGGTCGGGTTGGTTGATGATCTCTGGAGGGATATTCCTCTATCCTAGTCCTATTAGACCTCTCAGCGGCTTTTGATACCATCGACCATGGTATCCTATTGCGCCGACTGGGGAGGTTGGGGCTGGGAGGCACCGTTTTGCGGTGGTTCTCGTCCTACCTCTCTGGTCGGTCGCAATATGTGTTGGAAGGGGGGCAGAGGTCGGCCTCGAGGCCCCTCATATGTGGGGTTCCTCAGGGGTCGGTCCTCTCGCCCTTACTGTTCAACACATATATGAAGCCGCTGGGTGAGATCATCCGTGGTTTTGGGGTGGGATATCATCTGTACGCTGATGATACTCAGTTGTACATATCCACCCCAGACCACCCCAACGATGCCGTCAAGGTTATGTCCCGGTGTTTGGAGGCCGTACGGATCTGGATGGGTGGTAACAAACTCAAGCTCAACCCGTCCAAGACTGAGTGGCTGTGGCTTCCGGCGCCCCGGTTCAGCCAGATTATTCCAACTCTGGCCATTGGGGGCGAAACACCAGCCCCCGTGCAGAGGGCGCGCAATTTGGGTGTCCTCCTGGATTCCCGGCTGTCTATGGAAGATCATGTGGCAGCCGTGGCCAGGGGGGCGTTCCATCAGGTACGCCTGATGCGCCAATTGCGCCCCTTACTGGACCGGGGTGCCTTACGCACAGTCACTCAAGCACTCGTCACCTCTCGACTCGACTACTGTAATGCTCTCTACATGGGGCTCCCCTTGAGGTGCACCCGAAAGCTGCAGCTAGTCCAGAACGCAGTCGCGCGGGTGATTACGGGAGTGCCTAGACACTCCCACATAACACCTATCCTGCGCGAGCTGCACTGGCTTCCTGTGGTCTTTCGGGTGCGCTTCAAGGTTTTAACGACCATCTTTAAAGCGCTCCATGGCTCGGGGCCTAGTTATATGCGAGACCGCCTCCTGCCCCATACATCCCTTAGACCGATACGCTCCCACAGAGAGGGCCTCCTCAGGGTGCCGTCGGCTGGACAATGCCGACTGGCGACACCCAGGGGAAGAGCCTTCTCTGTGGCGGGCCCTGCCCTTTGGAACGACCTACCCCCTGAACTCCGCACCATCTCCGACCTCCGCCTCTTCCGCAAGTGTCTGAAGACACACCTATTCCATCTAGCCGGCCTAGCGTAACCCCCATTACTGACTCCTAGATAGTTTTAAATTTGGGTTTTTTAAATTCGGTTTTTAGCGCAGGGTCTATTAGAATAAGTTTTTAAAAATTTTATATGTTTTATATGTGTTTTAACATCCCTGTGCGCCGCCCTGGGTCTGTTTGGAGAAGGGCGGGGTATAAATTTAATAAAATAAATAAATAAAAAATAAATAGATCTCTGGAGGGCCCGGGATAAGTGTTGCTCCTCTATCCTGGTCCTGTTAGATCTCTCAGCGGCTTTCAATACCATTGACCATGGTATCCTATTGCGCCGGTTGGAGGGGTTGGGGTTGGGGGGCACCGTCCTGCGGTGGCTCTCCTCCTACCTCTCCCACCGGTTGCAATTTGTGTTGGCAGGGGGGCAGAGGTCGACATCAAGGCACCTCACATGTGGGGTGCCCCAGGGGTCGGTCCTCTCGCCTCTCCTGTTCAACATTTATATGAAGCCGCTGTTTGAGATCATCCATGGTTTTGAGGTAGAATTCCATCAGTACGCTGATGACACCCAGCTGTACATTTCTACCCCAGACCACCCCGACGATGCCGTCGAAGTGATGTCCCGGTGCCTGGAGGCCGTGCGAGTTTGGATGTGGAGAAACAGGCTTCGACTCAACCCGTCCAAGATATAGCCAGCTGGTACCATTGCTTGCCATTGGGGGCAAATTATTAGCCCCCACAGAGAGGGCGCACAATTTGGGTGTCCTCCTGGACTCCTGGCTGTCATTAGACGATTATTTGACGGCCGTGGCCAGGGGGGCTTTTTATCAGGTTCGCTTGATTCGCCAATTGCGCCCCTTTCTGGATCGTGACGCTCTACGCACAGTAACTCAAGCCCTCGTCACTTCCCGCCTGGACTATTGCAACGTTCTCTACATGGGGCTCCCCTTGAGGTGCACCCGGAGGCTCCAGTTGGTGCAGAATGCGGCCGCGCGGGGGATTCTGGGAGCCTCAAGATGCTCCCACGTGACACCTCTCCTGCGCGAGCTGCACTGGCTGCCTGTGGCTTTCCGGGTGCGCTTCAAGGTGTTGGTAACCACCTTTAAAACGCTCCATGGCATGGGGCCTGGTTCCTTGCAGGATCGCATCCTGCTACCGAATACCTCCCACTGACCAGTCCGCTCCCACAGAGCGGGCCTCCTCAGGGTACCGTCGGCCAAACAATGTCGGCTGGCGACCCCCAGGGGGAGAGCCTTCTCTGTGGCAGCCCCTGCCCTCTGGAACGATCTGCCCGCTGACCTTCGTATGATCACTGACCTGCGCCGCTTCCGTCGGGCCCTGAAAACGCACCTATTTCATGCGGCCTGCCTGGTGTAGTTTTCTTTTAATCGATTGTAATTTTTTAATTGATTTTAGTTGATTTTATTAACTGTTTTTATATGGTTATCTGGTTTTTAGAATGGGCCCTTAAATTTAATTAGTTTTAATGTATTTTAATGTATTTTTGTATCGGATGTTTTACTGTTTTATTATGCCTGTTCACCGCCCTGAGTCCCGCAAGGGAGAAGGGCGGTATACAAATTTAATAAAAGTAAAAGTAAAGTAAAAAGTAATCAAAATACCACAAAACCCCCTTTTCTTTTTCTCCTCTTCTTGTTCTCAATCTCCAAACAATTTCACACTTTCTGTTATTGTAATTCAAAAAAAAATTGTTTGTTAGTCCCAGAGTTTTTCAAAAAATATTCTCTTGATAAATATGTAATTCACATAGGTCCACCAAGCCCTGAAGCTTAGTCACCAAGGCTCATAAATCACCAAAAGGAGAGTTCAAAAAGGAGAAGTTCCCTGCTATTCCCAGCTTCTGCTCACTTTATCTGTTTAGCTTCTACATAAATTCAAAGAGCCTCACTGTTTAAAAAGTCACAATGTTAGGACTTCCTTCCGGTTGGCCAGAGGCGACGGTCGGGTCTTGTGCTCGTCCGCCGCTTGGTTGCTTCTGCGGCCCCCCCCGGGGGCAGGGGGCTCTTGTAAAGAGCCCCCGCTGTACGGGCAGCTTGCGGGGAATGCCCCCATCCCGACGGCGGTCGGGGGGGTGGCCCCCGCTTTGACCTAGGCGCAGAAGAACGAGTCGCGGGGGGGTCGTCTCGTCCCCTTCGCCGATGGAGAGCCGGAACAGCTATCTCGTTTAAAGAAGGACTGAAACACCGGGGCTGAAGGCAACACCGAGGCTCCTGGCTGCAAGGTGGATCGTGAGTGATTTTGCTTTAATGCTCTCAACTATCAGTTTGAAAGAAGAAGGAGGGGGGAGTTTGTAAAAAAACCCCTCGGAAAGGAAAAAAAGCGGCGTTTAGAAATGCTCCCCAGGAGAGTGAGTTTAAAAAAAAGACTTTTTTTCCTTGCTGCCAGCCAGGCTGAATGGACTGGGAGGGGGGTGTTTGTTTTCAAAAAAAAACCCTCGGACTTAAGCGGCACTTAAAAATGGCTTCTCTGGAAGAGAAAGCGGAAATCTTAAATCCGGACTGTCTTTAACAAGGGAAAGTGGAATGCGGCTATTTGCAACATTGTTTCTAGGTCTGGCTGGTTAAAAATTTTTTTTATTTTACTACTCTCTCCTCTGGGCTCTGAGATGGGCGGTGAAAAGTGGCTTCTCTTTGTACCTGCCTGACTATTTTAATTATGGAAAATTCCCAGCGTCTCTTTATAAGTGGGACTCTCTCTGGATATTAATGAAGAATTTTTTTCTGTTGGATTTGTGGTTCCTTTCTGGATTACCTTCGTTATTATAATTATTGAGTTGGAAAATTGGCTCTCTCTTGGTTCCTGAATTTTACAACGTTCCAACCTTGATCTGAACTTTTGGCTCCCGGTTAGTCTCACCAACCCCACCCTGAAAACGCCATTTTGGTGGCACTGACTTTAACAGTTAATCATGGCTCAAGAAACAGCATTGGCAAGTTTAGAACAACGGATGGCTTCTCTTGAAACTGTTATACAAACTTTGGTAAACGAAATTCAGGCCCAGAGGGCTGAAAACATCAATTTCAAGAAGGAGCTATTGGACATAAGGAAGCAAACGCTGGAAATTACACAGAAGACTGAAGAATTGGAAGGGGGGTTGGTGGGGGTTAAGGGAGAGATTAAAAATGTTACTAAAGAGGTTGAGGAAACAAGTGGGCATGTGTCTAGGATTGATATGGAAAGAATGACATATTTTTTGAGATTTCAGAATGTTTTTGAGCAACCTGGTGAATGCCTCCCTGATCTTATGAGCACAATTTTAGCAGACTATTTACAAAAACCTAAGGATGAGATCAGGGGGGACATTGACCTAGCCTATAGAATTAACTCAGCATATGCCAGGATAAATGAAGTGCCTAGAGAGATACATGTGAAATTTGTTAGAAGGTCAACCAGAGAGGAAATTTTGAAGGCGCAGAGAGGGAACCCCTTAATTTACCAACAAAAAACGGTCACTATCTTGAAACAGATTCCTAGAAAGATTCGAGAAGCAAGACGGAAATTTTCCTTCTTGTCTAAAATTTTATTTGATCATGGGATTTGGTTCAAGTGGGTGACACCCGAAGGGATGCTGGTGTTCTGGGAAGGAGGAAGAGTGAGGATTAAAACAGTTGTTGAGGCGGAAGCCTTTCTTAAAAAACATTCCTCTATCCTGGGGGAAGATCCAGGGGGGACAGAGGGGGCCACGGCCCCGCCCGCTGGGGGCCAGGGAGGAGAAAAAGAAGATACAATAGCCAAGAGACTTAGATCTAAAAAATAACTTTGCCTTGATTTTCCTGAACAATTTTGCATAATATTTTCTGGATTTTTTGTAAATGTCTGACAGCATGGAATTGAGAATTTAGGTATATGTACTTGCTTTTACCTTGTAGTGTTATGAAAAATGTTTTTTTTTCGTTATTTTTTTATTGTGTATTTTGAGGTCTCGGAAGGGCCGACGACTCTGACGTGAATGCTCTCAAAATTTCTTTGTATCCTTTACCCTACCCTACAGAAAAAATGTAAAACCAATAAAACTTTTTCAATATAAAAAAAAAAGAAATGCTCCCCAGGCTTGGGGAGTCGGAGGAATCAACATCCGATTTTCTTAAACTATAGTGAAAGTCTTTCCTTTACGATCTCTGGATACTTTGTATCGAAGTCTGGCTACAATTGAAATGATTTTCACTAACTCTCGGCGGCTTCCAGGAGAGCGGGGGAAGATGGCGTTCCTTTGTTCTCAGGAGACATACTTTTCTTGGAAAATTGCTGACACTCCCTTGTGTTCGGGACTGTTCTTCTCTTTTTATTAATGGATGAATGTAATTGATTAATTGGACCTTTCCCTGATGTGCCTTCTTTGGTTTTTTTTTATCTGATTGTCTTTAAGAATTTGTTTTCTCTCTGGATTATAACTAAACTGAACTTTGAATTTGGACATTGGCTTTTGTTCTCTCCTTGCCTCGCGGACTGCCTCTCCAACAGACGCCATATTAGTGACAAAGACTTAAAACTTTCATTATGGCTTCAAAAAAGCAGCTACATCAACCTAAGATTACTTCAATGTTACCCAAAGAAACAGAGGTGGAAGCTACACAGTTATCAACAATAGAGGAAATTCTTGACTTCCGGGTTGAGCTTCGGCTGTCGCGGACAGGCTTTTATGAGCTTGCCGATCCAGCAGCTTGTAGAGGCGTTTTTATAAGATCGTAAATGTCTCGGATACTCATAAATCCTTAGGAATTTATGGGAGAACTCACGCTGTCGGGTTGAGCCTCTTGTGTAGCTCTCCAGAAGGTATTATAGCCTCTGGGGAGCAGGCAAGGAGAGCCCCCCTTCTCAGCGGCTTTAGTTCCAGGCTGCCGGACCCCTTCGCTAAGGGTTTAGCGAAGCAAGACAACCATAAACAACTCTTTAAAATACGCTCCAGGCAATCCATCAAGAAGGACTATATTTCAAGCGTTCGTACTTCAAAGGAAACTAAACGCAAGTAATTAAAGTTCGTGAACTGTTTTAAGATACAGCTCTTAGAACAAAGGATTCAAGATGGCGTTAACTACCAGATGAAATGAAACGAAAGTTAGTTGCTTTGTCTAATTACTGATTTGTGGATTTTGGTCTCTGCTTAACCCCTGGCTGATAGCGGACAGCTGCAGGCGGAAAGGGGGAGCAAGTTATAAAGCCAAACGCACTATTTGATTTATTGACTTATTTGGATATTTCGAAGAGCATTTTTCTTGGGAAGTTTAAAAGATGGCAACGGAACGGGCTGGTGCAGTAACTACCCAGGATTTTAAAGAATTGATGAATTTCATAGCTAATGAAAGTACAGAACTTAAGAGAGTGGTTCAGGATAAACATGATCAACTTAAGAGTGCGGTTCAGGATAAACATGATCAACTGGATAAAAATATGCAAGCTATGGCTAAGAGCCTGTCTGAAGTTATAATTAAGGTTGATTCTAAAATTGAGCGATTGGCCTCAGAGGTGGAAGTTAAAGCAAAGGAAACGGATTTGAAATTTGTGGAAATGGAGGGAAATATGCGCAAGATAGATCATGAGGTTATTATGTTACAACTTAGGTCAATGGAGCATGCCATTAGGCTGAGAGGTCTTAGAGAGAATTCTAGAGAAGATTTAAGAAAAGCTTGCGCTGATGCTCTGGCTATATTATTAAAAGTGGATCCTGGTGAAATTTATGCTAAAATTGATAAAACGTACAGAGTAAATTCACGTATAGCACTACAAAGGCAATTACCGAGAGATGTTGTGATATATTTCACCGAGAGAAACTTTAGAAACGATATTGTGCAGAAGTCTTATTACTCCTCTATTCATGTAGATGGACAACTGATCAGTGTTTTTAAGGAGCTGCCTCCGGCGGTATTAAAGCTTAGAAGGGATTTTGGATTTTTGGTAGCTGAATTGAAGAAAGAGAGATACCGTTTAGGTGGGATGCCCCAATGGGTGTTATATTCAGATATGAGGGGGTGAGGTATCGTCTGAACACTATAGATAAGCAAGAGATTTTTATGATGGAATACTGAAGGCAAGTGCAACGCCCCCACGTACATCTACACCAACACCAGCAGACCTGGACGCCTTAGAGCAGAGGCTGTTTGAGAAAGAGACAGAAGAACAGATAAGGCAGACACAAAAAGAGAGGGAAGCCCAGGGTGCTGCAAGCGGATCTCAAGTGGATTCTTCTCGATTTCTTCTAAGCTCCTTTGTGGAGGAACCGTCTAAGGCACTTAGTGAAATGCCAGTACTTGAGCCAGTGGAACAACGTGTTACTAGATCTACGACTAGACAAATGCAGGAATCTCAGAAGCAGGGGCAGCCCCAACAACAAGGTACCAAGAGGAACAAAGGTAAAGGCAAGAAAGAAATTGAAGCTGTGGGAGGAGCAGAGCCGAAGACTAGCCTGGTGGAGAGAGATCTTCAGCAAATGCTCTCAATGTTTCAGACAAGGCCAAAAGATGCTTAAACTATTATCCTGGAACGTGAATGGATTGAACTCGCCACAAAAAAGGAAAAAAAATATTTTATTATTTGAAGCAATTTAATAATGATGTGGTCTGCCTTCAAGAAACTCATATTAGGCTGCAAGATCAGAAGTATTTATTGAATCCAAGATTGGGAACACTTTATGCAGCCTCTAGTTTGGTAAAGAAAAATGGAGTGGTGATATATATAAATAAAAGATTTTCAGCTAAAATTATAGAGGCGGATGATAGTGGCAGATATATAGCAATTGAACTTGATACAGATTTTGGTTCTATTTTGGTGGTAGGAATATATGCACCCAATCAGCAACAAGAAAGTTTTTACAGGATCCTTCACTCAAAAATTTTGGATTGGAACTTTAAGAGTATTTTAATTATGGGAGATTGGAATGGAGTGATCTCTCCAAGGATAGGCAAGAGAACAATGACTAAGGTTGCCACTAAACTACCACAGGTTTTTTTTAATTTAAAAGATGACTTGGAACTAAAAGATGTTTGGAGGATACAACATCCAGGCGAGATGGACTTTTCGTTTTATTCAGATAGGCATAAATCTTTTTCAAGGATTGATTTTTTTTTTGCTAACACCGGATCTACTTCCTAAAGCTAAGAAAACTAAGATATTCTCCAGGACGTTAACTGATCATAGCCCGGTGTGGTTAGAGATTGAATTAGGGAAGAGGTCAAGAAGGTCATGGAGAGTAAATGAAAATTTATTTAGATATGAAAAAAATGTTGATGAACTTAAAAAACATATGAAGGAATTTTTTAGCTTTAATATGAACAAAGGTACTCCTATTGAAATAGTATGGGATGCAAGTAAAGCTTATATGCGTGGGGTCCTGATACATATGAATTTTAAACATAAACAAAGCAGACAGAAAAAGAGGATGGATTTGGAGAATGAAATTTAAAAAAAGGAGCAGTTACTTATAGTAACACCAAAAGATGTGACACTCCAGATGGCGATAAAGTTGTTGAAAGATCAATTTCAAATGCTTATATCAGAACAAACAGCAACTAACTTACAATTTGCCAAACATAATACTTTTGCTAACGCTAATAAACCTGGTAGGTGGTTGGCCTACACCTTGAGAAAGAATACGAATAATAGAATTATTGATAGAATTGAATATGGAGGGAAAACAGTATACCAACAAGATTTGATTAAAAAATCATTTGTGGATTATTATACTAAGTTATATTTACAGGATAATATACAGAATAACTTAATAGACGACTTTCTGGAAGGAAAAAGGGTTACTAAAATATCCATGCTTCAAAAGGCAAATTTGGAACGTATGATAACTGCAGATGAGATTATTTTAGCTATAAACCAACTTAAATTAGCCAAGGCTCCAGGGACTGATGGTTTGACTGCAATCTACTATAAAACTTTACAATTGGAAATGATTGAATATCTTACAGAATTATTTTCTAATATTCAGCAAGGAGGTAAAATACCTCTCTCATGGAAAGCGGCTTTTATATCAGTGATACCCAAAGACAAAGACGGCCCCAAGAAACCAGAGGATTACAGACCGATATCTCTTCTAAATACAGATTATAAAATATATGCTAAAGTACTTGCCAACAGATTGATGCCAGTTATCCAAGAGGTTATTCATTATGACCAAGCAGGATTTATTGAAGGCAGACATATGAAGGAGAATGTAAGGCAACTTATAGATTTAATTGACTATCTTGATAAGAATAAACAGGTCTCTGCAGTGCTGGTCTTTCTGGATGCGGAGAAAGCCTTCGATCGTGTGAACTGGAACTTTCTAACCAAGACGTTGGAAAAGATGGATATGGGACCACGGTTTCGACAAGCGATTGGAGCAATTTACCAGCAACAAAGCGCACAACTTATTATCAACGGAAATCTGTCCACAACTTTTGAGATACAAAAAGGTACAAGACAAGGATGCCCATTATCTCCATTGTTATTTATTTTAACTCTGGAAGTCTTGTTGAATACAATTCGGGACTCAAATTCTTTAAGTGGTATAATTATTAGGCAAAAGGAATACAGAACTAGGGCATTTGCTGATGATCTGGTGGTTACCCTTTCACATCCTCTGAATTCACTAATCCAGATGAAAAATATTATTACAGAATTTGGCATGGTGTCTGGGTTTAAACTGAATCAAAATAAAACGAAAATGATGGTTAAAAATATGTCAGAGATTCAGAGAAAGAGACTTGTAAGTCTGGCAGGCTTCGAAATTGTTTCTAAAGTCAAATATTTAGGAATACAAATTGCAGAAGTAAATACAAAACTTTTTTCAAATAACTACGAAGTGTTGTGGCAAAAGATACAGAAGGATCTTCAAGTTTGGAAAAAGCTACAACTATCTTTGCTTGGAAGGATTTCAGCAATTAAAATGAATATTCTACCTAGATTTATCTTCTTATTTCAGATGATACCGGTGCTTAAATCAGATAAAACCTTGTTAGAATGGCAGGCAACATTAAATAAATTCGTTTGGAAGGAGAAAAAACCGAGAGTAAAGATGAAGATCATGCAAGACACTCGTGAAAGAGGTTGCCTTAGACTTCCAAACCTTCGACTGTATTATGAAGGGGCGGTACTGACGTGTGTGGCAGATTGGTTTGGGAAAACAAAATCTGAACTATTGAATATAGACGGTCATGACCTTGTTCTGGGTTGGCATGCATATCTGTTCTACGAAGATAAGGTGGACAAAGCGTTTAATAACCATGTTCTCCGAAGTGCTTTGATGAGAATATGGAAGAAGCATCGGCCTAATTGGGATTATAAAATACCGCTTTGGTTGGATCTTGCAGACACCATGTGGATTATAAATACTAAGTCACTCGGGGGGTGTTTATATAAAGATGTGCTTATTTTTGATGGGGTTGAATGGCAATTGAAAACTATGGAACAATTGTTGGACGCAGGAATCACTTTAAATTGGTTACATTACATACAGTTACAGAAGAGATGGAAAGAAGACTGTAGGGTCGGCTTTATGGATAAAGAGGCTGAACTGATCAAGCAGATAAAAGAGACTGGTCCAAAACATATTAAAAGAATATATAATGTATTGTTAGAAAGAGACTCAGAAAGTGAATTGGTGAAGGATTGTATGATTAAATGGGCTCAGAATCTTGATGAACCGGTTATGATGGATACGTGGGAAAAAATATGGGTTCAGAATGTTACATTTACGCAGTCACAGAATTTAAGGGAGAATTTTTATAAAATGTTTTACAGATGGTATTTAGATCCTAAGAAGTTATCATGTATGTACCCAAATGTTCAACCTAAATGCTGGAGATGCGGGTGTTTAGATGCTACTTTTTTTCACGTATGGTGGACTTGCAATAAGGTTAAAGCTTTTTGGATAAAAGTATGGTGGGTTATGCAAAATGTGTTTAAGAAAAGAATACAATTTATCCCGCAAATGTTTTTACTGGGTATAATTAAGGATTTTACTAAAGGGGAAACAAAATTGATTTTGTATATGGTTACAGCAGCGAGGTTGTTGATTGCTCAACATTGGAAAAAAGATTTCTTACCGACAATTGATCAATGGATTCAAAAAGTGGCGGGGTTTGCCGAAATGGCAAAAATCTCAGCTTTTTTAAAAGATCAGAAACAGGAGAATTATGCACAGGAATGGGTAAAGTGGATTGATTATATACAGAATAGATATCAGACCAGGAAGTACTATGTAGCCTTTAGGTAAGAATGTTTAGATTGATAGGGTGATATGTGAGTGAAATAATGTGAATAGAGCAAATATTACATGGGATGTTTGGAATTATTAGAGTGGTGTATAGCGGAAGTCAGGGGGGTGGGTTTGAATGGGAGGTGGGGGAGGGTTAGGGTGGAGGGTGGGGAAATACATATGCATAATTAATTTAGAAGATGGGATTAACGGGATATGGTTATGTCTAGAGAAATTTATATTATGATTTATATATGTTCAATTAATTTAGAAGATGGGGTTAATGGGATATTCTTATTTTAAGAGAGATTTATATTATGATTGTTTGGAGGTGAGGGGATACAATACTGGAATGACAAATTAATTTTAAGACGGGGGAGGGGAGGGGGTATAGTATTGGTATGTGATTTATATTATATGTCGGGGGGTAAAAAGGGGGAAAATTGGTTTGAATAAAACTTTTTCAATAAAAAAAAAACAATAGAGGAAATTCTTCAAAACATTATGAAAGAAATTAAAGAAATCCGGAAAGATAATGTCAGTTCAAAATTAGAACTTTTGGAGACACAGAAAGCACTAATGGAAAATAAACAAAGAATTGATGGACTGGAGGGGGGGATGGCTGTGACAAGGGAAGAGCTAAAAAATTCTCACAATGAAATAGTGGATTTGGCTGGTCATATGTCTAGGATGGATTTTGAAAGGATGTCTTATAGAATTAACTCAGCATATGCCAGGATAAATGAAGTACCCAGAGAGATACATATTAAATTTGTAAGAAGGTCAACAAGGGACGGAATCCTGAGAGCACAGAGAGACGGTCCTTTAATTTACCAACAGAATGGGATTGCCATCTTGAAACAGATCCCGAAAAAGATTAGAGAGATAAGGAGGAAATATTCCTTCTTATCAAAAAGATTATTCAAAAAGGGGGTCTGGTTCAGGTGGTTGATGCCCGAGGGAATGTTGGTGCTCTGGGAGGGGGGAAGAGTAAGAATTAAAACAATTGCAGAGGCGGAAGCCTTTCTTAAAAAACACTCCCCAATCCTGGAGGACGAAAATGGGGGAACGGAGGGGGCCACGGCTCCGGCCACTGGAGGTCAGGGAGAGGAAGATACAATTGACAAAAGACTTAGATCTCACAAGTGACTTTTTTCTATTTGAATGTTTATAAATGATTGATTGCATAGATTTTAAAATGAAATATTTGTATCTCTTTCCACTTTGTAGAAAAAATGTTTCTCTGTCTTAGCTATTCAGTATAAACAATTTGGTGGTGCAGGTGTTGTTTATAACAGCCAAGCTTATCTTCAGCAGACCTTTTTTCCTCACTTTCACTTCTCCCTTTCACTTCTCTGTGTAGATGTCGCTGCTGCTCTATTTCTCTCCCTTTTCTCTCTCTTTAGTTTATTTTGTACTATATTTATATTTATATTTATTATATTTATACCCCGCCCTTCTCCAAACGGACCCAGGGCGGCGCACAGGAATGTTAAAATACATACAAAACATAATAAAATTTTAAAAAACATATTCTAATAAAATCCTGTGCTAAAACCGAATTAAAAATCCCAAATGTAAAACTACCTAGGAGTCAGTAATGGAGGTTACGCTAGGCCGGCTAGATGGAATAGATGTGTCTTCAGACACTTGCGGAAGAGGCGGAGGTCGGAGATGGTGCGGAGTTCAGGGGGTAAGTTGTTCCAAAGGGCTGGTCCCGCCACAGAGAAGGCTCTTCCCCTGGGTGTCGCCAGTCGGCATTGTCCAGCCGACGGCACCCTGAGGAGGCCCTCTCTGTGGGAGCGTATCGGTCTGAGGGATGTATGGGGCAGGAGGCGGTCTCGCATGTAACTAGGCCCCGAGCCATGGAGCGCTTTAAAGATGGTCGTCTATTCAGTCCACGCTTTTTTTTTTCCAAAAAAGTTATCTGGGTCAGGATTCCATAATCCGAAATGTTTTCAACTTAGTCAATATTGTAGTTAAGTTCCCCAGTCCAACTTCCCAGCTTCACATTTCTTTCTCTCGTCTTTTCTCTGTTTCCAGTTCTATAGATAGCTCTCTGGCTTGCTCACTGCTTTTCTTGAGGGGTGGAAAACAAACAATTCCACCTCCTCCTCTTTGATTTCTACTTTCACCCAGGTTAGCTTTAAGGGGGCTCTTTCCTCAACAGAAGTTGGAAAAATCTCACCCAGATTGACCACACCTCAGTCTTTTATGCTTTCTTCATCATTTGGTTGTGACAGCTTCAGTCAGGCACGCAATGGCCATCTTTTTCTTCCCGCTGGATTGAGAGCTTACTCCAGATCAACCAAGGCGGTTGTGGTCTCCTTGTGGTTCATGGAGTGTCCTCTCTATCTTCATCATCCCTCCAAGGTAATTTGGGTCTTTCAGAACCTCCTGGCAAGTCAAATTCAGTGCAATTCCACAGAGCCCCATGAAGATGCGTCATTTGGCTGTGACATCATCCCTGCCTCCCAGAACATTCTGGGTGTTGAAGTCCACACCACCTAAAGTTGTCAAGATTGAGAAACATTGCTGGAGAGGCTAACTGGGGAATCCTGGGAGTTGAAGTCTAAACATCTTAAAGCATGCTAGATAGACAATTTTAGTAGCTGAAGTCTACACAGCTTAAAGCATGCTGGCTGGGGAATTCAGATTTGCAAAATTCTAAGACCATAACTGTTCTAATAGCTGTAAGTCTGTTAGGATATTTTATCCTTATGTTGGGTTGACAATATATATAAGCCAGTATTCTTAAAGAGTATATGTAGCTTTAAGAACTATGTTGAATTCTGATTGGCTGTGCTTCTCAGCTCTACCATATAAGGAAGCTCAGAAACACAGTCCATTCCCTTTTCAATTCCCTTTGATTCCTATGTTTACTGTTTGCCGCTGAGTAGCTGAAGACTGAAGAAAGAAGGACTTCGCTTCCGGTTTTTGACAGCGACGGACGTGTCTGTCCGCCGCTTGCCTTTCTGTTGGGCTCCTTCAGGGGCACAAAGAGTCCTGGAGGGATTCTTTGCCGAAACGGGCGGCTTGTTGGAAGCCCCCAACCTAGCGGCAGCTGGGGGGGGGTATTTCCAGCCTTGCCCTAGGAGCCGGGAAGGCATAAAGGGGGGGGGGGCAAATCCTGCCTCGTCGCCTGATGGATTCCGGAGGAAACATTTTAAATTGAACGTGTGGCTGGAACGCTGGCGATGGAGGGCTCTCCCAAGTTCCCAGTTTGTTGATAGAGGATAAACGACAGAAACAACATGAGTTTTGTTTAATCAACTCAAATGGAAAATAGAGGGGGAGGGTTTTTTTCCCTCTAACCCCCCCTCGGAAGAAGCGGCGCTTAAACGAGCTGTCGGATGGGGAGAGAACAAGGATTAATTAACTTTGCCATTTGAATCAACTACCTTGAGGGAATGGCTTTACAACAGCAACAATTTACCACGGGATAATTTCTAAAAAACAAATTGTAACTTTCACTTTCCTACCCGGGGAAGTGCGAAGTAAAATGGCTTCTCTTTCTCTTTGCCTCCAGAAGTTGTGAATGCCCCAACCCTGGAAGTCTTTAAGAAGATGTTAGATAGCCATTTGTCTGAAATGGTATAAGGTTCCTGCCTATGCAGGGGGTTGGACTAGAAGACCTACAAGGTCTCTTCCAACTCTGCTATTGTATTGCATTGTATTATTGTATTGTTCTCTTATCAAAACTTTCCCGCGCCAGTGGAAACAGCCCCGGGCAACCGTCTGAGAAGAGTCTTTGTTGTCTTTGTGTGTCCCCCCCCCCCTGGGAGCTCTCTTCACCTCTCCCATATGTGGATTCCCTGAATGTGGATTACAATATTTCCTTTTCTTCTCTGTAACTTGGACTAACGAATTTGGATTTCTCCTGACATCCCAGGCCCTTCCAGCTGCTCGCTCTTTTGACGCCATTTCTTTTATTGCTTTTGAACTGAGACAATGGGTCCCAGAAAGCTGCCAACGTGGAAATCTGCATCTGCACCCCCTTTAGCCGGCTCCAGCCCGGCAACTCAACAATCGAAAATTACCACCTTACTAGAGAAAGAAACAACTGCAGAGGCTTCACAAGAACTATCGGTTACCCAAATGTTCCAGGAACTTTTGAAGAGTATAAATGATATCCGGAAGGAAATGGCAGATTCCAGAGCAGAGCTTAAAGATGTTAAGCAGAGTACAACAGAAAATAAAGAAAGGATTGAGTCGTTGGAAGAGGGGGCAGCTGGGGTGGGGGGGAGGTTAAGGAGTTACAAAAACAAAATTTAGAGTTAAAAAACTATATCTTAAAAACAGAACTTGAAAGAATGTCCTTTTTTCTTACGTTTCAGAATATACCCGAAGTAGAAAATGAAGACATTAAAGATGTTATGAGTATAATATTAGCAGAATATCTTAAAAGAGAAAAAGACCAAATTTGGTGGGATATAGATTTGGCATATAGAATCAACTCAACATATGCTAGAATTCATAATCTTCCAAGAGAGGTTCATGTAAAAATTTTCAGGAGATCCATGAGGGACGAGGTGCTGAGGGCACAGTGGGGGGGGCACTGAGATATCATGACAAAGAAGTAGCTATTTTGAAACAAATCCCGAAAAAAATAAGAGAAACAAGGAGGAAATTTTCCTTCCTGTCTAAGAAGTTATATAATAAAGGAATTTGGTTCAGATGGTTGCTGCCAGATGGAATGCTGATCTTCTGGGAGGGAGATAAGATTAAAATTAAAACAATAATTGAGGCGGAAGCCTTTTTGAATAAGCACTCTTCCCTCCTAGAGGACAGAGATAGTGGAGCCGGAGAAAAGACAGAAGGAGCCATGGCCCCGCCTGGAGACGGGGAGGGGGAGGAAATGATATCGAAAAGACTTAGATCACAAAAATGAGCTCAGTGGAACCATTATCATAACTGTTGATACAGAGAAATGGCAAAGAAAGAAATGATTGAACATACGACTGACATAATGTGAAAATCTGTTTTTGCTTATCCTTTACACTATTTTTAAAATTGTAATTTTGTATCCTTAAAATATTTTTAAAATTGTAAACTGCGAGGTATGGGGGGGCCACCATTACCGGCATGAAACCACCAAAATTTTCTATATACCCTATTCCTTTTTCCTATGTATATTTTAAAAACCAATAAAATTTTTATTCAAAAAAAAAAAAAGACTGAAGAAAAAATCACCAGGACCGGATGGACTACACCCCAGGGTTCTGAAGGAACTGGCAGACGAGATCTCAGAACCACTGAACTATATCTTTCAGAGATCCTGGAGCACCGGGGAACTGCCAGAAGACTGGAAAAGAGCTGATGTGGTTCCCATCTTCAAAAAAGGAAAAAAAAACAGATCCAAGAAACTATAGACCCATCAGCCTGACCAGGAAAGATTCTGGAAAAGATAATTAAACAACAAATAAGTGAACACCTAGAAGCAAACAAAGTAAAAGCCAAAAGCCAACATGGGTTTGTCAAAAACAGATCATGCCAGACGAATCTAATTGCATTCTTTGACAAAGTGACAAAATCAGTGGACCAGAGGAATGCTGTTGATATAATTTACCTGGACTTCAGTAAGGCATTTGATAAAGTAGACCATAACCTACTATTAGATAAAATAGAAAATTGTGGGTTAGACAGCACCACCAGCAAATGGATTCGCAACTGGCTGACCAACCGCACTCAACGTGTAGTCCTCAATGGAACTGCATCTACATGGAAGGAAGTATGCAGTGGAGTCCCCCAAGGCTCTGTTTTAGGCCCAGTACTCTTTAACATCTTCATCAACGATTTGGATGAGGGGATAAATGGGGAACTCATCAAATTTGCAGACGACACCAAGCTGGCAGGAATAGCCAACACTCCAGAAGATAGGCTTAAGATACAGAAGGATCTAGACAAACTTGAACATTGGGCACTATCTAATAAAATGAAATTCAATTGTGAAAAAAGTAAGGTCCTACATATAGGCAAGAAAAACCAAATGCACAAGTACAGTATAGGTGGTACCTTGCTCAATAGTAGCAGCTGTGAGAGGGATCTAGGAATCCTAGTGGACAACCATTTAAATATGAGCCAGCAGTGTGCAGCAGCTGCCAAAAAAGCCAACACAGTTCTAGGCTGCATAAACAGAGGGATAGAAACTAGATCACGTGAAGTGTTAATGCCACTGTATAGTGCCTTGGTAAGGCCACACTTGGAATACTGCATACAGTTTTGGTCGCCACGATGTAGAAAAGACGTGGAGACTCTGGAAAGAGTGCAGAGAAGAGCAACCAAGATGATTAGGGGACTGGAGACTAAAACATATGAAGAACGGCTGCAGGAGCTGGGTATGTCTAGTTTGATGAAGAGAAGGACCAGGGGAGACATGATAGCAGTGTTCCGATATCTCAGAGGGTGCCACAAAGAAGAGGGAGTCAAACTATTCTCCAAGGCACCTGGGGGCAGGACAAGAAGCAATGGGTGGAAACTAATCAAGGAGAGAAGCAACTTAGAACTAAGGAGATATTTCCTGACAGTTAGAACAATTAACCTCTGGAACAGCTTGCCTCCAGAAGTTGTGAATGCCCCAACCCTGGAAGTCTTTAAAAAGATGTTAGATAGCCATTTGTCTGAAATGGTATAAGGTTCCTGCCCACGCAGGGGGTTGGACTAGAAGACCTACAAGGTCCCTTCCAACTCTGCTATTGTATTATTGTAAAAAAGAAGTATTTGTTTTGCATCACTGTAAGATAACTCTGTGTTTTGGTGAAGGACTGTTATTGTTTGAGAAGTTAGTATCACTGGTCGGAAGAAGTATTTTAGTTGCTACAAAGTAAAGACTATTCATTTTCTTACTATCACTGTTTTAGAGTTTGTGTGTGGTTAAAGCAACGTATCTCTTTACTGTCCGGTGCATTACACTATTCCGCATCTATTTTCAAATGGGGGTGTTTGTTACCCCTAACACTGGTTACGGGACCAGAGTTGTAACACTGGTTCTGAACCCAGAGTGGCTAACATTGGTTATGGGCCCAGGCTACGCAGTGTAAATACCGGTTACAGTTATAGAAGAGTTGCTAAACACATCAAACTACTCTGGTGAAGATGGCACAAGTCCACACAAAGGTTCCTGCAACATACACTGAATTAACAACATACCCAAAGGACGATCAGAAGGTGTGGAGAGCTGCAATGGAGAAGGAGTTGAAATCATTGAAGAATCTGGGAATTTATGAGACAGGTGCAATACCACAGGGGAAAAACATAATAGGTTCCAAGTGGATATATAAAAAGAAGACAGGAATATCAGGAGAGGTTACATATAAAGCAAGATAGACGGCACAGGGATTTAATCAGTCTGTAACTGATTATTACGAAGCGTATGCATCATGGTTAAAGGCAACTACTCTCAGGGCAGCATTAGACACAAGTATGTAATCAATCACTTGGACGTGGAGACGGCGTACCTGCATGCACCGTTAAAGCATACGATATATATGCAGAGGCCAATGGGTTATGAAAAAGATAAACAACATCACTGTTAGTTGTTAAAGAAGAGTCTATATGGTTTGAGACAATCTGGTTTTGAAGTGTAAATCAATTATTGCTAGATTTAGGTATTGAAGTGAGTTGTCCAATTACTGTATATGAGGACAATCAAGGAGCTATACAAATGGCTACAAATATAGCTGTAAACACAAGATCGAAACACACTGATCTTAGGTATTTAAATGTGAGAAAGTGTATAAAGGATGAAATGGTAAAGCTTCTTTACTGTATGTCAGAGAATAATGTGGCTGACCATTTTACGAAGGCTCAAGGAGCGATAAAGCACAAGGAGTGTTGTGATGCTTATGGCTTAAGGTCGAGCGGAAGATTTTGGGCGTTATCTGCATGATAAAATCGACCAGATTCGGGATGGGTTGGCCTTTGACTGGATTAGTTCAGACGGGTTGACTGAGGCAGGTCCAGAGAATGTTATCTGGGAGGAGTTCGATCCTGTGACTCCTGAGGACATGGACAGGATATTGGGGCGGTTGAATGCCACCACATGTTTACTGGACCCGTGTCCCTCCTGGTTGGTACTGGCCTCCTGGGAGGTTACACGAGGCTGGCTCCAGGGAATTGTCAACGCTTCTCTTTTTTTTTTATATTGAAAAAGTTTTATTGGTTTTACAGTTTTTCAATAGGGTAGGGTAAGGGATACAAAGAAATTTTGAGAGCATTCACGTCAAAGTCGTCGGCCCTTCCGGGACATCAAAATAGATCATAAACAAAAAACATTTTTCATATACTACAAAGTGAAAGCAAGTACATATTTCTAAGTTCTCAGTTCTATGCTGTCAGTCATTTACAAAAATCCAGATACACATGTTATACAATATTACTCAGAAAATCAAGGCAAAGTTATTTTTTAGATCTAAGTCTCTTGGCAATTGTATCTTCTATCTCTCCTTCCAGGCCCCCAGCGGGCGGGGCCGTGGCCCCCCCTGCCCCCCCTGGATCTTCCCCCAGGACAGAGGAATGTTTTTTAAGAAAGGCTTCCGCCTCAGCAACTGTTTTAATTCTCACTCTTCCTCCTTCCCAGAACACCAGCATCCCTTCGGGCGTCACCCACCTGAACCAGATCCCGTAATCAAACAATTTTTTGGACAAGAAGGAAAATTTCCTTCTTGCTTCTCTAATCTTTCTTGGGATCTGCTTCAGGATGGCAACCTCCTTTTGTTGGTAAATTAACGGACCTCCTCTTTGCACTTTCAAGATTTCCTCTCTGGTTGACCTTCTAACAAATTTAACATGTATCTCTCTGGGTACTTCATTTATCCTGGCATATGCAGAGTTTATTCTGTAGGCTAGGTCAATGTCCCCCCTGATCTCATCCTTAGGTTTATGTAAATAGTCTGCTATAATTGTGCTCATGAGTTCAGGGAGACATTCACCAAGTTCCTCAGAAACATTCTGAAATCTCAAAAAATATGTCATCCTTTCCATATCAATCCTAGACACATGCCCATTTATTTCCACAACCTCATTAGTAACATTTTTAATCTCTCCCTTAGCCCCCACCAGCCCCCCTTCCAACTCTTCATTCTTCTGTGTGTTCTCCAGCATTTGTTTCCGTGTGTCCAATAGCTCCTTTTTAAAGTTGATATTTTCTTCTCTCTGGGCCTTGATTTCTTGTACCAAAGTTTGTATAACAGATTCAAGAGAAGCCATCCTTAATTCCAAGCTTGCCAGTGCTGATTCTTGTGCCATGATTAGCTGTTAAAGTCAATGCCACTAAAATGGCGTTTTTTGGGTGGGGCTGTTGAGGCAAATCAGGAGCCAAACGTTCAAATCAGGATTGTAAAGTTCAGGAACCAAGAGAGAAACAGTTTTCCAGATCAATAATTATAATAACGAAGGCACTCCAGAAAAGAGATCACAAATCCCAAAAAAAAATTCTTCTTTAGTAACAAGAGGAAGTCCAAATCACAAAGAGACGCTGGGAATTTTTCATAAGTAAAATAGTCATTCAGGGACAAAGAGAAGCCATCTTCCACCGCCCAAGCTCAAAGCCAGAAGGAGAGAGTGGTAAAAAAAATTGTTTCAAGCCAGCCAGACCTAGAAATTTTGTTGCAAGGCAAACCGCAGATCACTTTCCCTTGTTGCAAACAATCCGGATTGAAGATATCCGCTTCCTCGCAGTGAGGAGCCATTTTCAGGTGCCGCTTTAAATCCGAGGGGGGGTTTAACAAGCAAGCACCCCCCTCCAAGTTCTTTCAGCCAGGCTGACAGCAAAGAAAAAAAAGTTTTAAATCACTCACTCTCCCCCTCGCAGCCGAAGCCCCGGGAAGCCTTCCGACTCAGCCGATCAGCTCTCTCCATGTTCGTGAACGATGCCGTCTTCCTTTGGCGAAGAGAAAACCCCCCGCAGCATGTTCTCCTCCACCTGAACCGAAGACAAGGGTCGCTTCCCCACTGCCATGGGGGGGAGCAACCCAGGCAAGCCGGCCCTACAGGAGACCCCCAAAAACGGGGCGTCTCGCCCCCGTGGGGGGGCAGGAAAAGAAACAAAGCGGCGAGCGAGCCCTAGGCTCGCTCGTCGCCGCTGGAGCCGGAACCGGAAGTCCGTCAACGCTTCTCTGAGTGAGGGGTTTTTGCCGGCTGCCTTGAAAGAGGCGGTGGTGAGACCCCTCCTCAAGAAGCCCTCTCTGGATCCGGCTGTTTTGGCCAACTATCGTCCTGTCTCCAACCTTCGGTTTATTGCGAAGGTTGTTGAGAGTGTGGTGGCACGGCAGCTCCCTCAGTACCTGGATGAAGCTGTCTATCTGGACTCGCACCAGTCCGGCTTCCGGCCTGGACACAGCATGGATAAGGGATTGGTCGCGTTGGTCGATGATCTCTGGAGGGCTCGGGATAGGGGGTGTTCCTCTATCCTGGTCCTGTTAGATCTCTCAGCGGCCTTTGATACCACTGACCATGGTATCATGCTGCACCGGTTGGAGGGGTTAGGGGTGGGGGACACCGTTTTACGGTGGTTCTCCTCCTATCTCTCTGATCGGTCACAGTTTGTGTTGGCAGGGGGGCAGAGGTCGACATCGAGGCGCCTCACTTGTGGGGTTCCACAGAGATCGGTCCTCTCGCCCCTCCTGTTCAACATTTATGTGAAGCCGTTGGGTGAGATCATCCGTGGCTTTGGGGTAGAGTTCCATCAGTATGCTGATGATACTCAGCTTTACATCTCTACCCCGGACCACCCCAACGATGCCGTGGAAGTGATGTCCCGGTGTCTGGAGGCCGTGCGAGTCTGGATGGGGAGAAACAGGCTCCGACTCAACCCATCCAAGACCGAGTGGCTGTGGCTTCCGGCGTCACGATATAGCCAGTTGATGCCATCTCTGGCTATTGGAGGCGAGCCATTGGTCCCCACAGAGAGGGCTTGCAACTTGGGTGTCCTCCTGGACTCTCGGCTGTCTTTAGAAGAGCATATGACGGCCGTGGCCAGGAGGGCTTTCTATCAGGTCCGCCTGATATGCCAGTTTCGCCCCTTTCTGGATCGTGACGCCTTATGCACAGTCACTCAAGCTCTCGTCACCTCCCGCCTGGACTATTGTAACGCTCTCTACATGGGGCTTCCCTTGAGGTGCACCCGGAGGCTCCAGTTAGTTCAGAATGCGGCTGCTCAGAGGATTTTGGGAGCATCTAGACGCTCCCATGTGACACCTCTCCTGCGTCAGCTGCAGTGGCTGCCTGTGGCTTTCCGGGTGTGCTTCAAGATATTAGTGACCACCTTTAAAATGCTCCATGGCAAGGGACCTGGTTATCTTCAAGACCGCCTCCTGCTGCCAAATACCTCCCACCGACCAGTTCGCTCTCACAGAGAGGGCCTCTTCAGGGTGCCGTCGGCCAGACAATGTCGTCTGGCGACCCCCAGGGGGAGAGCCTTCTCTGTGGCAGCCCCTGCCCTCTGGAATGACCTACCCCCTGAATTACGTACTATCCCAGACCTATGTCTCTTCCGTTGGGCCCTGAAGACACACCTATTTCATGCAGCCGGCCTGTCATAGCCTTGTTTTAACTGGGTTTTTAGTATTGGTTTTAAATTACGGGACGAATTATTTAATATATTTTAATATGTATTCTTTTTGGGTTTTCTGTTTTTACTGTGGCTGTTCACCGCCCTGAGTCCCGAGAGGGAGAAGGGCGGTATATAAATTAAATCAAATAAATGAATAAATAAATAAATGTGAATATATATTGATCAACCCAAGGGGGAGTATATTAGGATATTTTATCCTTATGTTGGGTTGACAATATATATAAGCCAGTATTCTTAAAGAGTATATGTAGCTTTAAGAACTATGTTGAATTCTGATTGGCTGTGCTTCTCAGCTCTACCATATAAGGAAGCTCAGAAACACAGTCCATTCCCTTTTCGATTCCCTTTGATTCCTGTGTTTACTGTTTGCCGCTGAGTAGCTGAAGACTGAAGAAAGAAGAAGTATTTGTTTTGCATCACTGTAAGATAACTCTGTGTTTTGGTGAAGGACTGTTATTGTTTGAGAAGTTAGTATCACTGGTCAGAAGAAGTATTTTAGTTGCTACAAAGTAAAGACTATTTATTTTCTTACTATCACTGTTTTAGAGTTTGTGTGTGGTTAAAGCAACGTATCTCTTTACTGTCCGGTGTATTACACTATTCCGCATCTATTTTCAAACGGGGGTGTTTGTTACCCCTAACACTGGTTACGGGACCAGAGTTGTAACACTGGTTCTGAACCCAGAGTGGCTAATAAAGTCTACAGGGTGCCTGTTTCTTAAACCTGGTCTATTTTATAGGGCTGACCAGTGTAACTGATGCCCTGATAGAGCCCAGTTTTTATCTTTATCTTCTTTTCCTTAGCAAGTACATTTTAAATATTCAGCATAGGAGGGCACTTTGAACAGCCTTTTGATTTAGAAGTCTTTCCCCCATCTTGTAGAAGTTAAATGTCCAAATTTGGGGGGGGGCATTCACTGATTCAAAGCATTATGTCAGGCCTGCTTCCTCCATTAATCAAGAAAGACCACGCTCAAACCCATTTTGAAAGTTTAAGGTTACTTTTACTGATTATGAAAAGACAGCAGTGAAAGTCAAGCAAGGAATGAGATATTTGGGCGCGAAGTATACGTATCAAAGCATTACCCATCCCCTTATAACCCATGACCCCTAGGATAATATCCAATGCAGAATCACCCACGATGTCAGGTGGGCAGCACGTCCAGGAACATCATCAGAATGGAATGCGAGACCGTTGGCCTTTTCGATATCAAGTCCTGGCTCCAAACACCTCCAGCACACATAATGTTCAATACCCACAGCTCCTCCCTCCCCGTTTCAATGGCAGCCGAAGCAAGCAATAAAGCGGAGGCTGACATCCGGCCCTCCTCCAGAAAAGTGGCCTCAGTCCTGTAAAACAGACAAAAATAGACAGGGACATACAACAAAACAAAAATAACATGAAGCTATAGCGGTTAAGGCTTGTCAGGATATTTAGCATAAAACTTCTTCAATAGTTTAGGGGCTCTAATGTGATGTTTGTCCACCCACTCAGTGTGGGTCGCAGGGAAATCTTTCCAAACAACAAGGTACTGTACCCTGTTCCTCCGCATTCTGGAGTCCAAAATGTCCCGAACTTCGTAATGCTTTTCACCATCAACCAAGATTGGCGCAGGGGAAGTAGATTGTGGCTGGCGAAGGTGGGATAAACGTTCTGGTTTCAACAAGTGGACATGGAAAATCGGGTAAAGCCGCCGATAGGTTTTAGGTAAGTCCAATTTGACCGAAACAGAACTGATAATTTTAACAATTGGAAAAGGGCCAACAAACTTCGGACCCAACTTCTTGCATTTCTGAGGACTTTCCAAAAATCTAGTAGAAATGTACACCCGGTCACCAACTTTGTATTGTGGGGGTGCGGCACGTTTCTTATAAGCATACATCTTATGAGACTGGTGAGCATCATCTAACATCTTCCGTGCAATGGGCCAAAAGGTTGCAAGCTTAGTACTCCAATCCAAGAGAGATAGAATAGCGGGAGTCTCCTGAGGGAGCTCAGGAATCAGCACAAAGTCCTGACCGTAAATCACTTTGAAAGGGGTCATGCCAGTACTGCTATGAACTGAATTGTTGTACGCTACCTCAGCATGAATTAAGACAGTGGTGTCCAAACTTTTTTCAAAGAGGGCCAGATTGGATGAAGTGAACATGGTGGAGGGCCGAACATTTTTCCGAACATTCTTTGAACCATTACAATTAAATGCAAATAAATTATTTTATGCCAAGTTAATTGCAAATGACATACTTTTCATTTCATAATATTAAGATCAACTGACAGTTGAGTTTTCACAATGTATTGAAAATAAATTTTAAAAAAACTTACCTACTTTTCTCTCTTTCTTCCCCTCTCTCTCTCCATTTCTCTCACTCTTTCTCTTTCTTTCTCTCTCTCTCTTTTTCTCTTTCTTTCTGTCTCTCTCTCTCTCTCTCTCCATTTCTCTCTCTCTCTTTCTTTGTCTCTCTTTCTCTTTCTTTCTGTTTCCCTTTCTCTCTCACTCTCTCTTTCTCTCTCTTTCTTCCTCTCTTTCTCTTTCTTTCTGTCTCTCTTTCTGTCTCTTTCTTTCTCTCTCTCTTTCTTTCTCTTTCTTTCTCTTTCTTTCTCTCTTTCTCTTTCTCTCTTTCTCTGTCACTCTGTGTGTGTGTCTGTCTGTCTGTCTGTCTCTCACTCACTTAATCAGTCTCTATCTATCTGTCTCTCCCTCCCTCTCTCTGTCTCTCCCTGTCTCTGTGTGTGTCACTCTCTCTGATTCTCTCCCTCCCTCCCTCCCTCTCTCTGTATGTCTGTCTCTCCCTCTTTCCCCGTCTGTCTCCGATTCAATCCCTCCCGGTGTCATTCTCTATCTGTGTCTCTCTCCGTCTCTCTCCCTCCCTCTCTTTCTCTCTGTCTCTGTCTGTCTCTCTGTCTTTCCCTCCCTCCCCTTCTGTCTCTCTCTGTGTCTGTCAGTCACTCCCTCTCTCCACTCTCCTCCCCTCCCCCACCCCGGGAAGCAGCAGAAGGGCCGGTATGCTGGAGGTTACGGACGCCTCCTCCCGCAGCGGGCGAGGGAGCAGGCGGGGTGAGCACCCAAGGCTACCGTCATCTTAAGCACCACCGAGGCTGTCGCCCGGCAGGGGCGTCAGGAAGGGAAGCCGTTCGCGACTCCATCGCGGCTCCCTCCGGCAGGCACCACGGCTTACGTCCTGAGGCCGCGCGTCTGTCTTCCCTGCCTGACGCCCCTGCTGGGCGACCTTGTGCGGCGGGAGCTGCACGTTCTGGGGCTGCGTGGCTGGGAGGGAGGTGAACGCGCGGCCCCAGAACGTAAGCCCTGGTGCCCGCCGGAGGGAGCCGCGATGGAGACGCGACCGGCTTCCCTGCCTGATGCAGGCAGGGAAGCCAGTCGCGTCTCCATCGTGGCTCCCTCTGGCAGGCACCAAGCAGATGTTCTGGGGCCGCGCGTTCACCTCCCTCCCAGCTTCGCAGCCCCAGAACGTGCAGCGATGGAGGTGCGACCGGCTTCCCTGCCTGACGCCCCTGCCGGGCGACAGCCTCGGTGGTGCTTAAGATGACGGTAGCCTTGGGTGCTCACCCTGCCTGCTCCCTCGCCTGCTGCGGGAGGAGGCGTCCGTAACCTCCGTCCACCTCCCTCCCAGCCACACAGCCCCAGAGACAGAGGGAGGAAGGGAGGGCCACATTTACACAGAGCAGGGAGGGCTGTTGGAGGGCCGTATTAAACCGACCCCTGGGCCGCAAATGGCCCCCGGGCCGGACTTTGGACATGCCTGAATTAAGAGGTCGGCCCAGTCATCCTGTTGGTAATTTATAAAACAACGAAGATATTGTTCTAGAACAGAATTGGCCCTTTCACAAGCCCCATTAGTCTGAGGGTGGTGAGAGGAGCTTAAGTCCTGGGAGGAGCCAATCAATTTCAAAAATTTCTTTCAGAAACTCGAAGTGAATTGAACTCCCCTATCCGAAATAATACGTTTAGGAACACCGTGCAGGCGATAAATGTGAGTTAGAAACAGTTTCGCCAAGGTTTTGGCCGACGGGATCTTCGTGCACAGTACAAAGTGAACTTGTTTTGAAAAAAAATCAGTAATCAGATTAGATCTCCTTTGCCTGCAGGAGGTTCCCCTCTCACAGGCTTGGCCCCCTAGTCTAACACGGGCCCACCTCGAGGAAGGATTGATAGATCCAGAGAGGTGGGCGAAGCGCAAACTTAGGGGCTTTTTATCTAAATTTTTAATTCGGCTTTTAGGGGGTTCCAGGGAGGAGGGGAGGGATAGTCCAGCTAGGGGGCGGAACAGAGCTAGGCCGGCCGGCGGAAGAGAAGAAATGGAGGAAAGGGAGGGGGGGTCGTTTCCACAGAGGTTTTGACCATTAGTTCGGTTCTGGGGAGGGGCAGGGGCGGTGGGAGACGGATGGGATTGGAGGACCGTGGCTGCTGGTTACAGGCGGTCACGCGCTCCAACTCCCCGTGCTCCCATCGCAGACTAGGTGGGCAAGGACCACAGAGCCGGGGCCCTAGGCTGATGTTATGCAACGCCAGGTCCGTGGTGAACAAAGCCCCCCTCATTTGTGACCTTGTGTCAGAGGGGGACCCGGACCTGGTGGGTATAACGGAAACCTGGTTGGGCCTCGAGGTGGGTTTACCCCTCGTAGAAATGTGCCCACCAGGCTTCCAAGCCTTCCATCAGCCTAGGGCCCTGGGGAGGGGTGGGGGGGTGGCGATTATGATTAGGAAAGGTCTTGAGACGAAGGAGACCACGATCCCTCAGATGACCGGGTGTGAGTCCCTCCTGGTGAAATGGGGCCTAGGGAGGCAGTTGGGCGTGTTAGTTGTATACCTGGCTCCTCGCTATGCAACAACAGCCCTGCCCGAGCTCCTAGAGGTGATAGCTGAGGCGGCGGTTGAGACCCCCAGACTTTTGGTCATGGGGGACTTCAACCTGCCGTCAGTAGGCGAGACCTCTGGAGTAGCTCGGGAGTTCATGGCTTCCATGACAGCCATGGACCTGACCCAGGTAGTTTTAGGCCCTACTCACGAGGGTGGACACACCCTGGACTTAATCTTCGTCTCGGGACAGTGGAGTAGTGATCTGGGAATAGGGGATTTAGTCATCACACCCCTGTCATGGACAGATCACGCTCTCCTTCGGCTCGAATTTCCAATCGCCGCACCCCACCGCGGGGAGGCGGAGCCGAATATTCCTATATGGTTCCGCCCCAGGCTCCTGATGGACCCGGTAAGGTTCCAGAGGGAGCTTGGGCCAATGCCTGTGGACTTGCCCCGTGACTCGACTGAGGACCTGGTGGCCGCATGGTTAAGTGCGGCCATGGGGGCCTTGGACCGAGTCGCGCCCTTGCGGCCTCTCTTGCGGCGACAAGTCACCCAGACTCCTTGGTTCACCGAGGAGCTGAGGGAGATGAAACGCCACAAGAGACGCCTAGAGAGCAGATGGAGATCCTCTCGCTCCGAAGCCGACCGAACACTAGTGAGAACCCATATTAGGACTTACTTAGTGGCGATAAGGGTGGACAAACGTGAGTATTGTGCCACCCTTATTGCATCCGCAGATAACCGCCCTGCCGCCCTGTTTGGGGTGACCCGCTCCCTCCTTCACCAGAGGCCGCGGGAAGCCCCTTTACAGGGTCGAGCAGAGGAATTTGGGATTTATCTGCAGGAGAAAATCACTCGGATTCGCAATGAGCTACCCTCCATCGAGAGTGGTCCAGTCGGACTGTCCGAGGTTGGTCTTGAGGCACCATTCTGGGAGGAGTTTGACTTTGTTACTACCGAAGATATGGACAGGCTGTCAAAGAGACTTAAGGCTACCACATGTTTATTGGACCCGTGTCCCTCCTGGCTTGTACTGGCATCCTGGGAGACGACACGAGGCTGGCTCCAGGGCATTGTCAACGCATCTTTGAGTGAGGGGTCCTTGCCTGCCGTCTTGAAAGAGGCGGTAGTAAGGCCCCTCCTCAAGAAGCTGTCCCTGGACCCAGCATAATTAGAGAACTTCCGTCCAGTCTCCAACCTTCACCTTTTAGCGAAGGTTGTTGAGAGTGTGGTGGCCCAACAGTTTCCGCGACACCTGTAGGAAATTGATTATCTAGACCCGGGCCAGTCCGGCTTCCGACCCGGTCACAGCACCGAGACGGCATTGGTCGCGTTGGTTGATGATCTCTGGAGGGCGCGGGATAGAGGATATTCCTCTATCCTAGTCCTGTTAGACCTCTCAGCGGCTTTTGATACCATCGACCATGGTATCCTATTGCACCGACTGGGGGGTTGGGGCTGGGAGGCACCGTTTTGCGGTGGTTCTCGTCCTACCTTATGCAGGGTTCCTCAGGGGTCGGTCCTCTCGCCCCTCCTATTCAACACATATATGAAGCCGCTGGGTGAGATCATCCGTGGTTTTGGGGTGGGATATCATCTGTACGCTGATGATACTCAGCTGTACATATCCACCCCAGACCACCTCAACGATGCCGTTGAGGTGATGTCCCGGTGTTTGGAAGCCGTACGGATCTGGATGGGTAGTAACAAACTCAAGCTCAACCTGTCCAAGACTGAGTGGCTGTGGTTTCCGGCACCCCGGTTCAGCCAGATTACTCCAACTCTGGCCATTTGGGGCGAAACACCGGCCCCCGTGGAGAGGGCGTGCAATTTGGGTGTCCTCCTGGATTGCCGGCTGTCCATGGAAGACCATGTGGCGGCCGTGGCCAGGGGGGGCGTTTCATCAGGTACGCCTGATGCGCCAATTGCGCCCCTTACTGGACCGGGCTGCCCTTCGCACAGTCACTCAAGCACTCGTGACATCCCGACTCGACTACTGCAATGCTCTCTACATGGGGCTTCCCTTGAGGTGCACTCGAAAGCTACAGTTAGTGCAGAATGCAGCCGCGCGGGTGATTACGGGAGCCTCTAGATGCTCCCACATAACACCGATCCTGCGCGAGCTGCACTGGCTTCCTGTGGTCTTTCGGGTGCGTTTCAAGGTCTTGACGACCATCTTCAAAGCGCTCCATGGCTCGGGACCTAGTTATATGCGAGACCGTCTCCTGCCCCATACATCCCTTAGACCGATACGCTCCCACAGAGAGGGCCTTCTCAGGGTGCCGTCGGCTGGACAATGCCGAATGGCGACACCCAGGGGAAGGGCCTTCTCTGTGGCGGGCCCCGCCCTGTGGAACAACCTACCCCCTGAACTCCGTACCATCACTGACCTCTGCCTCTTCCGCCAGTGTTTAAAAACACATCTCTTTCATCAAGCCGGCCTAACATAACCTCCGCTGTGACTAGTATAGATAGTTTTAATTGGGGATTTTAATTGGTTTTAGCGCAGGACTTGGTATTTAATAGGTTTTTAAATTTTTTTGTATTTTTGTATTATTTTGTATGTTATTTTAAATTCCTGTGCGCCGCCCTGGGTCCTTTTGGAGAAGGGCGGGATATAAATCAAATAAAACTAAAACTAAACTAACCACCCATATAACAGTAAAACCCTGGCTACTTGGAAGATCAACAATGAAATCCATAGATATTTCTTTCCAAGGAGCCTCCGGCCGCGCCACAGACTGGAGGAGACCTTGAGGTTTTCCAGGAGAGCGTTTCGAAGCAGCACAAACTGGGCAACTTGCAATGTAGGATTCAACGTCTTTTTTCAATGACGGCCACCAAAATTGGCGTTTAACTAAATGAATAGTCTTCACGAATCCAAAATGTCCAGCTAACCTGGAGTCATGCGCTCTTTGAAGTACGAAAGGACGGAGTTTCGCAGGGACATAAAACTTAGAACCCACCCAAGGTAAATCATCTCTCAAAGTACAGTCCCCGCAGTGTGCCGCAAACCATTCATCAGTTTGAAGTTCTTCCTTAATCTTACACATCAATTCGGGTGGGGTCTCAGCTTGCAGTATCGAATGGCTCCTAGTCACGACAGGAGCAGCCATGCTACACACCGGAACCACGGGTTGGATGATGGTAAGCTTCGAGCTATTATATTGGGGAAGCCGCGATAAAGCGTCAGCCATAAAGTTCTTCCCTCCCGGAATGTACTTGAGGGTAAAATTAAAGCGACTGAAATATTGAGACCAACGGACCTGTTTCGGAGAAAGCTTGCGGGGCATCCACAAGGATTCCAAATTCTTATGATCAGTCCATACTTCAAATGGGTGAGTCGCACCCTCCAAAAAATGACGCCAGGTCATTAGTGCCCAACGCATGGCAAATGCTTCCTTTTCCCAAATAGCCCATCTTCTTTCAGTGTCGGAGAGTTTACGAGAAGTGTAAGCGCAAGGCTGTAAATCCCCGTTGGAGTTGTATTGCAATAAGACCGCACCCACAGCTACATCACTGGCATCGGTCTGGACGATGAAAGGTGTTTCTATGTCAGGGTGCTTCAAAATTGGCTCTGCAGCAAACAGACATTTAAGTTTTTCGAAAGCTGCTTGGCATTCCATAGTCCAGTTCAAAGGTTTATTTGGCCGCGGCTTGTCATCACCCTTTGTCTTCAGTAGGTTCGTAATAGGCAGAGCAATACTCGCAAATGACGGGATAAACTGGCGGTAAAAATTGGCAAATCCTACAAAACTTTGCAATTGTTTACGGGTGCGAGGCGGGGCCCATTCGGTTACGGCTTTAACTTTTCCAGGATCCATCTCAATGCCCTCTGCGGAGATGCGATAACCTAGATAGTCAATCTTATTTTGATGAAAGTCACATTTTGAAAGTTTAGCATAAAGTTCCTCAGCCCTTAATTTGTGCAAAACGGAGCGGACCAACTTCACATGTTCCTCACGTGTTTCCATGTAAATAAGGATATCATCGAGATAGACGATGACGACCTTGTACAGGTGTTGATGCAAAACTTTATTTATTAATTGCATGAAAACCGCTGGCGCCCCCTGTAGGCCAAACGGCAAAACCTTAAATTGAAAACACCCTAAAGGGCAGTTGAATGCAGTTTTCCATTCATCTCCTTCTTTAATTCTGATTCTATAATAAGCCTCTCTGAGATCCAACTTTGTAAAAATCTTACCCCTAGCCAAATGGGCCAAAATCTCCTTCATGAGGGAGAGGGGGGTAGACATTTTCTGCACAAATAGTGTTAAGGTTCCTGTAGTCTACGACGAGACAAAGTTGGCCATCTTTCTTCTCTCTGAACATAACAGGAGCCACTACCCGAGGCCTAGCTGGCTCAATAAAACCCCTCGCCAAATTCTTGTCTATGAACTTACGTAATTCAATCATTTCTCCTGGAGTCATAGAATAAATGCGAGGTTTTGGGAGTTGCACCCTCGGGAGGAAATCAATGGTACAGTCTGTAGTACGGTGGGGGGGGGTAGTTTGTCAGAAGATTTCTCACAAAAAACATCTTTAAGGTCCCAATATTCTTTAGGAATTTTCTCCTCTCCCGGTATCTGTTCCAAAATGGCCACTCCCTGGCGAGTCTTTACGGTTTCTTGGGGTGGGGAGGGTGGTGGAGCTTGATTGTCCATGGGGGGTGTAGTCTTGTTTTCCTGGGGTGGGAGGGGTGGTGGAGCTTGGTTGTCAATAGGGGGGGGTGTAGCTGAAGGAATGCGTACCCAACCCTCCAGTTAATAATAGGGTTCCACTTTCGTAGCCATGGTAAGCCTAAAATAATTGGGTTGTCCGCAATCGGGGCTACAATAAAATTTAAGGACTCCTGGTGGTGGTCGCCAATGAACACTTCAATTGGTTCTGTTACAAACCGTGCTGGAGCACCTCCAGCCACCGATCCATCCATCTGGGAGAATGCAATCAGAACTTTTAAAGTCTTTAGGTGAAGCCCAAGCTGCTCCACTAAGTCCTGACTGATAAGGCAGCGTGTGCAGCCAAAATCTAAAAGGGTTAGTAATTCGGAGTGGCGACCACTAGAGGGAGCTCTAAGATTAAGAGAGATGGTCATGGGGCCCGATCGGGAACTCACCCAAGGTCCGTAGCTCTCAGCGCCAGATTCTGTTTCCTTTTCCCAGTCGTCTGGCTCCTCCCCTGGCTGGTGATGGTAGCTGGTAAGATCCAGTGGCTCCACTCCCTTCATTGCCTGTTTAGTGCGCAGGTCTGGGTTCCTGGCGCTTTTCCTCATCTCGGATGATGATTGGGGCCGGGGCTTCGGTTTCATTCTGTAGTTATTTTGATTTGATTTGATTTTGATTTTATTGGATTTATATACCGAGCCACTCTCCCAGAAGGGACTCGGGGCGGTGCACAGGAAATTAAAACACGGAAAAGACAATACAAAGAATAAATACATCATAAAATCAATAAAATCCTATTAAATTAGATAATGCCTGTGCTAAAATCAATTTAAAACCCCTTATTCACTTAATTTAATTTAAAACCAGTCGATGATATAGTCTCGGAAGTTAGGCCAGGCCAGCTAGGTGAAAGAAGTGAGTCTTTAGGTGTTGGCGGAAGAGGCGCAGGTCCGTGATGTTTCTAAGATCAGGGGGTAGCTCGTTCCAGAGGGCAGGGCCCACCACAGAGAAGGCTCTTCCCCTGGGCGTCGCGAGCTGGCATTGCCTGGCCGTAGGCACCCGGAGAAGACCCTCTCTGTGGGAGTGGATCGGCCGAAGGGATGTGTGGGGTAGGAGGCGGTCTCGCAAATAACTAGGACCCGTGCCATGGAGCGCTTTAAAGATGATAATCAACACCTTGAAGCGCACCCGAAAAACCACAGGCAGCCAGTGCAGCTTGCGCAGGAGAGGTGTTATATGGGAATACCGTGAGGCTCCCAAGATCCCCCACGCGGCCACATTCTGCACTAGCTGTAGTCTTCGGATGCACCTCAAGGGGAGCCCCATGTAGAGAGCGTTTCCATAGTCCAGACGGGATGTCACGAGTGCATGAGTGCATGGCGGACCAGGCGGACCTGGAAAAAAGCCCCCCTGGCCATGGCCGTCACATGGTCATCCATGGACAGCCGAGAGTCCAGGAGGACGCCTAGATTGCGAGCCCTTTCCACGGGGGCCAGTGACTCGCCCCCAATGGTCACTGTTGGTATAAACTGACTATACCGGGATGTCGGAAACCACAGCCACTCAGTCTTGGACGGGTTGAGTCTGAGTTTGTTACTCCCCATCCAGACCCGGACGGCCTCCAAACACCGGGACATCACCTCAACAGCATCATTGGGGTGGGTTGGGGTAGAGATGTACAGCTGAGTGTCATCAGCGTACTGATGGTACTCTACCCCAAAACCACGGATGATCTCACCCAGCAGCTTCATATAGGTGTTGAACAGGAGTGGCGAGAGCATCGACCCCTGAGGTACCCCACATATGAGGGGCCTCGAGGTCGACCTCTGCCCCCCTGCCAACACAAATTGCGACCGACCGGAGAGGTAGGAGGGGAACCACCATAAAACGGTGCCTCCCACCCCCAACCCCTCCAGTCGGTGCAATAGGATACCATGGTCGATGGTATCAAAAGCCACTGAGAGGTCTAATAGGACCAGGATAGAGGAACAACCCCTATCCCGAATCCTCCAGAGACCATCCACCAATGTGACCAATGCCGTCTCAGTGCTGTGCCCAGGTCGGAAGCCAGACTGGCGCGGGTCCAGATAATCAATTTCCTCCAGGTGACGAGGGAACTGCTGTGCCACCACACTCTCTACAACCTTCGCCAAAAAGTGAAGGTTGGAGACTGGATGATAATTTACTAACAACGCTGAGTCCAGGGAAGGCTTCTTGAGGAGGAGTCTCACCACCGCCTCTTTCAAAGCGGACGGCAAGAACCCCTCGCTCAAGGATGCCCTCACTATTTCCTGGAGCCAGCCTCGTGTGACCTCCCAGGATGCCAGTACAAGCCAGGAGGGACACGGGTCCAATAAACATGTGGTAGCCTTTAGTCGTCTCGTCAACCTGTCCATATCTTCAGGAGTAACAGAGTCAAACTCCTACCATAAAACTGTCTCAAGACCTGCCTCAGATGATCCCCCCAGACTATTTTCAGTGGAGGTCAACTTGGTCTGGATCTGAACGATTTTATCCTGCAGATACTCTCCAAATTCCTCTGGTCTACCCTGCAAAGGGGCTTCCCGCGGCCTCTGTTGTAGGAGGGAGCGGGTCACCCCAAACAGGGCGGCAGGGCGGTTATCTGCGGATGCGATGAGGGCAGCACAATAATTACGTTTGGCCACCCTCATCGCCACTAGGTAAGTCCTTAAATGGGCCCAATGCCCCTCCCTCCCGCACCGGAAACAAGCGTTAGTGCGAGGTTTGCTAGCGGCACCTCCCTTTCCTCCTCTTGGGGCATCTCGCCGTGGGGTGGGAGGGGGGACAATTTCCTTTCCCTTTCTCTTTCAATCTCATGAAGGCCTTTATTTCTTGCCAGATCAATTTCCACGTCAGCGGCCAATTCGTACCAATCCTGGAGGGTCAGGGGACTGCGTCTGTTAACACAGCTTTGGTATATAGTAGGATGTAAGCCCTCAGTATAATTATCGATAAGAGCTTCTTCGCTTCAGCCTCTCATGTAAATAGCTAGCTCACGAAAACTTTGTGTGTATTCCTGAACCGGCTTGTTCCCTTGTCGGAGGGTTTTCATTTCAAGCCGCGCCTTTCTATGAAGGAGGGGGTCTTCAAAACGGTGTCTCAAAGCGGTCATAAATCTGTCGAAATCCCTCATTAAGAGGGAGTTATCATTATGCAGAGAAACTATCCAATCTGCCGCTTTGGCTTCAAGTGCGAGGCACACAACTCTTATTTTTGCTTCGTCATTTGGGAGATCGAAAGCAGCCTGTTTTACGAAGTTGCTGACATGCAGTAAAAAGAATCCCAAGTCTTTCGCCCCCCCCCCCCCCGAATTTTACTCCCAAGGGAGGGACTTTTGCCATTCTGCATGCTGTGGGGCTTGCCTCTCCCCTTTGATCTGCTCTGGGAGTAACCGCCCTTGCTGCTTCTATGCATGGGGGGGGGTTTCATCTCTCCGGGTAGCCCCCCCTTCCATTGGGGGGTTTTCTTCCTCCTTTTTCTTCAACCTCCACTCCCGTGGGTCAGGGTCCCCCTCCCGTCTACTTTCTCTGGCTCGGCGTTTCTCATCCGCCTCCCGAATTAGTGCTTTTGCCTGTCCTCTCAACAGGTTTTCTTCCTCTATTTCCTGCCGGGGGGTGGGGGTGGGTGGGCCTGCCTGCGTCTGGTGGTTGTAACTCCCGAGAGGATTTCTCCAAGTGTTCCCTTCGTGCCCACTCCCTCGGACCACCGATGACGAACCAGTTTTTCCTCAGGTTTTTCCCCCAAAGTGATATCCGCCAAAAGTTCCATCACTGACCTGGTTTCTTCCTTCTTGTCAGTTTTCGGAACGCCCGGATCAGGCGCGGTAGCCCCCAGGGTTCCTTCTTCTCCAAGGTCCGACATTTGTTTGAGGATAATGGTTTTATTACACTCCCTGCTGAAGTTGTTAGCTCAGAGCTGAGTGTGAAGTGATTCCTTGCTTTTTGTCAGGCCTGCTTCCTCCATTAATCAAGAAAGACCACGCTCAAACCCATTTTGAAAGTTTAAGGTTACTTTTACTGATTATGAAAAGACAGCAGTGAAAGTTAAGCAAGGAATGAGATATTTGGGCGCGAAGTATACATATCAAAGCATTACCCATCCCCTTATAACCCATGACCCCTAGGATAATATCCAATGCAGAATCACCCACGATGTCAGGTGGGCAGCACGTCCAGGAACAACATCAGAATGGAATGCGAGACCGTTGGCCTTGGCGATATCAAGTCCTGGCTCCAAACACCTCCAGCACACATAATGTCCAATACCCACAGCCTCTCCCTCCCCGTTTCAATGGCAGCCGAAGCAAGCAATAAAGCGGAGGCTGACATCAGAACTCCAATCTGGGAGTTGAAGTTCACCCCTCTTAAAGTTGCCAAGATTGAGAAACACCAACATAGTTAATCACAAACGACTCCACTGTTTCAATCTATTTTAGCCAGCTGTGAATTTGCATCTGGAAAGATTTCAACACAACAGTTCTCCTCTTTAAACAGATGTGGAGGTCAATTCACGGGAGCCGATTAGACAATCCATATATCAGAAAGGCTAACCAAGGTAGTTTTCCCATCGTTTGTCCATCTTCACATCTTCCCAGTTGAACTCATTCTGCTCGGGAGGAGCCGAACATGGTGGAAGCTTAATTAGGATCTAAACAGGAAGACAGTTTAAGTTACAGGCTGCAAAAGGTGATCATGTAACCTTGGGACTCTGCAACCATCATAAATATGAGCCAGTCGCCAAGTGTCTGAATTTTGATCACATGACCCTGGGGATGCTGAAACGGTTGTGTGAAAAATGGTCATCAGTCACTATTTTCAGTGTTATTGGAACTTTGAACAGTCACTAAATGAAAGGGTGTAAGTCAAGGACTACCTGTAGTGGGTGTTCAGAAGAAATGGTGAAGGAAGGCAGAGCTACCCTGTGCCGACACAACCGGAGGTCTCTATGCTGCAGAGACCCTGGTTGAACTTTTGTCGCCCCCTCAGTTCCATAGGAACCTAAACCGTCCTGGAGGGACGGCGATTAGGAAGCAAGCCTCGCTGGTCACAGTGGTATCGCAAAACCCCTGTTTGATACGAGGGAAAAGCTTCTGACAAATAGACAGCCCCCCCCGCGGGCAGATAAGGCGTTGAGAAAGCTTCGGAACAGAAGGAACTGTTTGAAATGAAAGTGTAACACCGGGAAGGTATTCTATCTTTTTTCTTGAAATATTTTGCTAAAGAAACTTTTTTTTCCTTTTTATTAAACCCTTGAATTTTGAAATAAGCAGCGGATTTAATTGAACTGAGAGATTTCTGCTTTTTACATAATTTTTTGAAATGGCGGATTGAAACGCAAGAACAAAGCCATTTCCGTTTGCGCTCAAAGTGATTGGATTATTTCTGGTCTTTTTATTTTCTCTTCCTTTTAATTTACTCTACCTAAAATTTTGAATCTGGGATTACTTTTACAATTTTAATAATAATAATAATTATTTTTTTATTGAAAGAGTTTTATACAAACAAATTCCCCCCCTTCCCCCCCCCATACATATAATGTAGTTCAGATACAAATACTGTACCCCCCTCCTCCCACCCAACATAATATAAATTTCTCATAAAGTAACATTACCTCCTTGTCCCCATCTTTTAAGCTAATTCATATAAATCTTATACAAATATATTTCCCTCCCCTAACCACCCTAACCCTCCCCCACCTCCCGTTCCAGCCCACCCCCCAGACTTCCACTATACGCCACTCTAATAGTTCCAAACAACCCATATGTTATTCGTTCTCTTCACGTTGTTCCCCTTGCTTATTACCTTGTCAGTCTAATCATTCTTACCTAAAAGCTACATGATATTTTCTAGTCTGGTATTTATTTTGTATATAATCAATCCATTTTTCCCATTCCTGTATATAATTCTCCTGCTTCTGGTCTTTTAAAAAAGCTGAGATTTTTGCCATTTCCGCAAACCCCGCCACTTTCTGTATCCATTGGTCAATCGTAGGTAAAGCGTCTTTTTTCCAGTGCTGAGCAATCAGCAACCTAGCTGCTGTGACCATATACAAAAGCAATTTCATTTTCCCCTTTGTAGAGTCCTTAATTCTACCCAATAAAAACATTTGCGGAGTAAATTGTAGTCTTTTCTTCAATACATTTTGGATAACCCACCAGATTTTTATCCAGAAAGCTTTAACCTTATTGCAGGTCCACCATATATGAAAAAATGTAGCATCTAAACACCCACACCTCCAGCATTTTGGTTGGACATTAGGATACATACATGATAATTTCTTAGGATCTAAATACCATCTATAAAACATTTTATAAAAGTTCTCCCTTAAATTCTGTGACTGTGTAAATTTAACATTCTGAACCCATATTTTTTCCCACATCTCCAACATGACAGGTTCACCAAAATTCTGAGCCCATTTAATCATACAATCCTTAACCAATTCACTTTCTGAGTCCCTTTCTAACAATACATTATATATTCTTTTGATATGCTTTGGGCCAGTCTCTTTTATCTGCTTAATCAGTTCTGCTTCATTGTCCATAAATCCAACTCTTTGGTCTTCTTTCCATCTCATCTGTAGCTGTTTATAATGTAACCAATTTAAAATAATTCCTTCTTCCAACAGTTGTTCCAAAGTTTTCAACTGCCAACTGCCCCCATCAGCAAAAAGCACATCTTTATATAAACAACCCCCGAGTGACTTAGTATTTATAATCCACATGGTATCTGCAAGATCCAACCAAAGCGGTATCTTATAATCCCAATTAGGCCGGTGCTTCTTCCATATTCTCATCAAGGCATTTCGGAGAATATGACTGTTAAACACTTTATCCACCCTATCTTCATAAAAAAGATATGCATGCCATCCTGAAACAAGGTCGTGACCTTCTATATTCAGCAATTCGGTTTTTGTTTTCCCAAACCATTCTGCTATTTGTGACAGTGCAGCTGCTTCATAGTACAGTCAAAGGTTTGGGAGTCTAAGGCCACCTCTTTCACGAGCGTCTTGCATAATCTTCAACTTTACTCTTGGTTTTTTCTCATTCCAAACAAATTTATTCAATGTTGCTTGCCATTCTAACAGAATTTTATCAGATTTAAGCACCGGAATCATCTGAAATAAAAAGATGAATCTAGGTAGAATATTCATTTTGATTGCTGAAATTCTTCCAAGCAGAGATAATTGTAACTTTTTCCATGCCTGTAGGTCTTTCTGTATCTTTTGCCACAACACTTCATAATTATTTTGGAAAAGTTTTATATTTAAGTCTGCAATTTGTATACCTAAGCATTTGACCTTAGAAGCTATTTCAAAACCTGCCAATTATTTTTGAAGTTTTATTGCGCATTCCTGAATTTAAACAAAGACTATACTTTTATTTTTTTTCTGTTTCTGTTCCTCCTCTTGATAACAAAGAAAATTGAAACATTGTTAGGCTACTCAGTTACATTGTATTGCCTCTGGAAGTTGTTGGTGGATACTTATGAGCAGTTATGCTCTCTGATGCACTGAAGAAAGAATAAGCCAACGAACAGGGAGGTAGTTAGACCTACCTTTCACAAACTTTTACTATCTTTTGGATTTGCCAATATGACCACATACATAGAAGAGGATACCATAGAAAATCAAAAACTTTTGGATGAAATCTTGAATGTATTAAAACAAAGCAATAAAAGAATAAATGACACACTGGACAGATGGTTATTTACTATATCAAGCGAAGACCAATTGACGACTTCAGAAATTAAAGAAACCAAAGAAAAAGAGGAAAAAGATCAAGATAATGAACTTATTTCAAATGAAGGAAATGATAATGATGTTAATCGATTAAATGCTGGAGAAAGTACAGAGAAGGGGAAAACCCAAAAAGAATATGAGGGATTTGGCCCCCAGCTTGACCGCCAAGGAGAAGAAAAGGGAAAAGAAGAAAAAGGAGAAATCTCTCCAGGTATACCTCTCCCATTTAAAAACAAACAATATGTAAGGATAGGAGCTGGTCAGCGTCATGATTTGACAATTTTATTGGATAATAAAGTCCAAAAAGAAGCTGATGAAAGAACCGGAAAAGGAAATAAAAAGAGATGGAGACCACAAATAGCAGAAGAGACAAGATTAATCTATTACTGGAAAGACACTGGTTGATAAGGAAAATTACTATCCTTTGATGATTAATAACTAGTTAGATTGTGTTTAAAATATCATCAAAGGATTATTAGCTAATTAACAGTTAATAACAATTATAGACACTTACAACAAGATTAACCTATAATAAATGTTTTAGTTAATGATATATATATATATTTACTTATCTACAGATTAAAAGTTATGAATATAAGATTGGATATAAATAAATTTAAGGTGGTATTACATATTACTGAAGAATCACAAGAATAGAATTATGAGTCACATTAAGAGTAATGGAAAAACAATAGTTAATACTGGTTGATAATGGAAATTGTTATATTTAGATGATTAACAATTAACCAATTAGTTAGATGGTTATAGAATGTTGTTGATGAATTATTAATTAGTTAATAACTACTTATAAAACTCAAGATTGTTTCATATTATTATTGAATTTATATTGGTATGTTGAGAGTAAATAAGGGATGCTAATAGGTGGTCAGGTTCTAAAGACACTCTTAAAGAAGAAATAGATTGATGTTGAAATATTTGATGAGAACTGTGGGATATTGATATTAAGGTACATGATAAATTTTCAGATTTAAAATTTATAAAATGAGATTACTCATGAATAATAATCAATTCAGAGATGCAAAGAATTTATGAATACCCGGTTAGCATGTCTTTTAAAGGACACAATATAGAATGGACTTTTCCTTTTTAAATCTATTTTTTCCCTTTGTTTGTTTTATAAATAGAATGCCATTACATAGTCATACTTTATATATAAAAGGATGTTAAAATAATTAGTAAGATCAGGGTTGAGATACAAGAATTGTAACAATTGATATGAAAAATAAGTGATAACTACTGAAGAAACGTATAAAAACTTGTGATTAGTTGATACATTCTTAAAAATTTGTAACCTGTAATGGAAGATGGTTTTTTGATGTTTTTTCTTGTGAAGTTTGTATTATCTGTGTTCATGCAAAATAATTAAAAAATTATTAATAAAAAAAAAGAAGAAATGGTGAAACACCCAAACAAAACCATAGCATAACAAGATAACCATGAAACAAATCTATATACAGATAGCCCTCAACTTACAACCATCATGGAGCCTGGAGTTAAGGTTGTAAGTTACGCTGGCCATTAAGTGAGTCATTACCAGAAATGGGTTCCTACCGGTTCAGCCCGGTTCAGCCGAACTGTTTTTTTCAGCGGTGCCGTAGGCATCACCATCTTGTTTTTTGCTCCTGTGCATGCACAGAAGCATTTTTTTTAGCACTGTGCATACACCCATAGCGCACATCAAGCATGTGTGTGAAGCATGTGTGTGTGAAGTGTGTGCATGTGGAGTGCGTGCACATGCGTGTGAAGCAAACCAGCAGTAGCAGCAGCCGGAACCCACCCCTGGTCATTATATGACTGATTTTATGACATTGTTATGGCGGTTTTTAAGCAAACCACCATGGTCGCTAAGTGAATCTGCAGTAGTTAAATCTTCATTTTTTTTCTTTCCTCATTCTCGAAGCAGTGGAAAAACTCAGAATAGTTTCAATCATAAATGTGATTGTGGGCCCTAACTACCTCTTCTTTCCCACAGCTTCAAACTGAAAAGCTTACTTGAATTGAACTGAATTGAATTGAATTGAATTGAATTGAATTTATTGAATTTATATACTGCCCTATCTCCCTTTCGGGACTCAGGGCGGTGCACAGCCAAGTAGGTAATACAAAAGCTAAAAACCATATGTTAAAATATATTAAATAAATTGGCCTGCCAATTAAAAACCCCTGCTAAAATCAATTTAAAAACTACGACAGGCCGGCCGCACGAAATAAATGGGTCTTCAGAGCCCGACGGAAGAGGCGTAGGTCCGTGATCATTCATAGTTCAGGGGGTAGGTTATTCCAGAGGGCAGGAGCTGCCACAGAGAAGGCTCTCCCCCTAGGGGTTGCCAGCCGATATTGCTTGGCCGACTGCACCCTGAGGAGGCCCTCTCTGTGGGAGCGAACTGGTCGGTGGGAGGTATTTGGTAGCAGGAGGCGGTCTTGCAAGTAGCCAGGTCCCTGGGTACTTATTTTGCTAGCTGGTCAAACATATAACAATCAATTCAATCCCATTCAATTCTACATGCTATTATTATAGAAGCACATCTAAGAATTTTTAACAGAAATCCCATCAAATTGATCAAGTCAAATTATCTGAGACTTCCCATTTAGACAGACTTTACCTTTTTATTACCTGCTAAACCCCATGTGGGAAGAACAATAAACCTTTTCTTTTTTATTCTTAGTTCTTTCAGAGTTTTTTGGCTCTTTTGAGAATGGTAAATTCTCAAGATCTTTATAACACTGCAGTATTTCTTTTTTTTCTTCTACTCCTGGGTCTTCCTACCAGGCATAACAGCATAAACTAACCATATCTTCTTTGGTCAGCCCCAACGTATGGAGGGGCTTCCCAACCTCTAAGTATTTCTCCCTAAAGGACTAGTCAGGTCCATTTACAATTTGGAATTCTTCCTAATTGTTTTAGTGAACTTCTCACCTTTACTCAAAGTTACACCCATTGTTCTTTCTCCTCGAGCACTTGATTGTTACTACCGGTTTCTGCTCTGGGGTTGAAACCTTGTCTTTCTGGAGGAAACCAGAAGCGTCACGGTGGGAACAGCTGGGGAAATAGCGAGCTCTGAGGAACCTCACAAAAAACCCAGCCAGCGAACCATCATCAGGAGGCCTTAGGGCCAGAACCATCCTGAAGGGATGGTGAAGAAGGAGAGGTGTTTCGAACAACTGCAAGGAGCAAGGCAAGCTCCTCAGCAGGTCTGAAACAAGCTCTCCAGACCGGCAGCAGGATTGGTGGCCAGCTTCAATGACCGCTCTGGAGCTGGAGCATCCAGACCAAGTTTGGAGCAGGAGTGGTGATTGGACGGAGTGTTGGGACTGGGAGAAAGGCTGGCTGACCCAAGGGTATAGAAAATTTTAAATTTGGAATTTTAAAAAAATTGTCCAGAGATTTAAAACAGTGGCTAAGTGTCACTTGGAATACAAAGGGAGGGAAAAGAAAGAAGGAAAAACAAAATGGTGACTGCCCAACAGGAGCTCTCCTTCGGCTCGACTTTCCGATCGCTGCACCTCACTGCGGGGAGGCGGAACCGGACATTCCTATATGGTTCTGCCCCAGGCTCCTGATGGACCCGATAAGGTTCCAGAGGGAGCTTGGGCCAATTCCTGTGGACTTGCCCCGCGACTCGACTGAGGACCTAGTGGCTGCATGGTTAAGTGCGGCCACGGGGGCCTTGGACCGAGTTGCGCCCTTGCGGCCTCTCTTGCGGCGACGAACCACCTGGGCTCCTTGGTTTACCGAGGGGCTTAGGGAGATGAAGCGCCACAAGAGACGCCTAGAGAGCAGATGGAGATCTTCTCACTCCGAAGCCGACCGAACACTAGTGAGAGACCATATTAGGACTTACTTAGTGGCGATAAGAGTGGCCAAACGTGAGTATTGTGCCACTCTTATTGCATCCGCAGATAACCGCCCTGCCGCCCTGTTTGGGGTGACCCGCTCCCTCCTTCAACAGAGGCCGCGGGAAGCCCCGTTACAGGGTCGAGCAGAGGAATTTGGGATTTATCTGCAGGAGAAAATCACTCGGATTCGGAACGAGCTACCCTCCATCGACAGTGGTCCAGTCGAGCGGGCCGAGGCTGTTCTTGTGACACCATCCTGGGAGGAGTTTGATTTTGTTACCACCGAGGATATGGACAAGTTGTCAAAGAGACTTAGGGCTACCACATGTTTATTGGACCCGTGTCCCTCCTGGCTTGTACTGGCATCCTGGGAGACGACACGAGGCTGGCTCCAGGGCATTGTCAACGCATCTTTGAGTGAGGGGTCCTTGCCTGCCGTCCTGAAAGAAGCGGTGGTGAGGCCCCTCCTCAAGAAGCCGTCCCTGGACCCAGCATTATTAGAGAACTATCGTCCCGTCTCCAACCTCCACTTTTTAGTGAAGGTTGTTGAGAGTGTGGTGGCTCAACAGTTTCCGCGACACTTGGAGGAAGTTGATTATCTAGACCCGCGCCAGTCCGGCTTCCGACCCGGGCACAGCACCGAGACGGCATTGGTCGCGTTGGTTGATGATCTCTGGAGGGCGCGGGATAGAGGATATTCCTCTATCCTAGTCCTATTAGACCTCTCAGCGGCTTTTGATACCATCGACCATGGTATCCTATTGCACCGACTGGGGAGGTTGGGGCTGGGAGGCACCGTTCTGCGGTGGTTCTCATCCTACCTCTCTGGTCGGTCGCAATATGTGTTGGCAGGGGGGCAGAGGTCGGCCTCGAGGTCCCTCATATGTGGGGTTCGTCAGGGGTCGGTCCTCTCGCCCTTACTGTTCAACACATATATGAAGCCGCTGGGTGAGATCATCCGTGGTTTTGGGGTGGGATATCATCTGTACGCTGATGATACTCAGTTGTACATATCCACCCCAGACCACCCCAACGATGCCGTCGAGGTTATGTCCCGGTGTTTGGAGGCCGTACGGATCTGGATGGGTGGTAACAAACTCAAGCTCAACCCGTCCAAGACTGAGTGGCTGTGGCTTCCGGCGCCCCGGTTCAGCCAGATTATTCCAACTCTGGCCATTGGGGGCGAAACACCGGCCCCCGTGGAGAGGGTGCGCAATTTGGGTGTCCTCCTGGATTCCCGGCTGTCTATGGAAGATCATGTGGCAGCCGTGGCCAGGGGGGCATTCCATCATGTACGCCTGATGCGCCAATTGCGCCCCTTACTGGACCGGGGTGCCTTACGCACAGTCACTCAAGCACTCGTCACCTCTCGACTTGACTACTGTAATGCTCTCTACATGGGGCTCCCCTTGAGGTGCACCCGAAAGCTGCAGCTAGTCCAGAACGCAGCCGCGCGGGTGATTACGGGAGCGCCTAGACACTCCCACATAACACCTATCCTGCGCGAGCTGCACTGGCTCCCTGTGGTCTTTCGGGTGCGCTTCAAGGTTTTAACGACCATCTTTAAAGCGCTCCATGGCTCGGGGCCTAGTTATATGCGAGACCGCCTCCTGCCCCATACATCCCTCAGACCGATACGCTCCCACAGAGAGGGCCTCCTCAGGGTGCCGTCGGCTGGACAATGCCGACTGGCGACACCCAGGGGAAGAGCCTTCTCTGTGGCGGGCCCTTCCCTTTGGAACGACCTACCCCCTGAACTCCGCACCATCTCTGACCTCCGCCTCTTCCGCAAGTGTCTGAAGACACACCTATTCCATCTAGCCGGCCTAGCATAACCCCCATTACTGACTCTTAGATAGTTTTAAATTTGGGTTTTTTAAATTCGGTTTTTAGCGCAGGGTCTATTAGAATAAGTTTTTTAAAATTTAATATGTTTTATATGTGTTTTAACATCCCTGTGCGCCGCCCTGGGTCTGTTTGGAGAAGGGCGGGGTATAAATTTAATAAAAAATAAATAAATAAATAAAATTGTGGCTAAGATGATTTGAATTGGAAACATTTAAAAGCCCAAGACACAGAGAAAACAGGAAAATCTTTACTGAGTGGATTTGGAACTTTTGGCTTTTGAAAACTCTGACAATTTATTGATTTGACTGTCTGTGGGATCATTGCAGTAGTCAATCATTGCAGGATTGACTACTGCAATGCTCTCTACATGGGGCTCCCCTTGAGGTGCACCCAAAGGTTACAGCTAGTGCAGAATGCGGCTGCGCGGGGGATTATGGGAGCCTCGCGGCATTCCCATATAACACCTCTCCTGCACGAGCTGCACTGGCTGCCTGTGGCCTTTCGGGTGTGCTTCAAGGTGTTGATAACCATCTTTAAAGCGCTCCATGGCACGGGGCCTAGCTATATGCGAGACCGTCTCCTGCCTCACACGTCCCTTCGACCGATTTGCTCCCATAGAGAGGGTCTTCTCTGGGTGCTGTCGGCCGGGCAATGCCGGTTGGCGACTCCCAGGGGAAGAGCCTTCTCTGTGGCGGGCCCAGCCCTCTGGAACGACCTTCCCCCCGAACTTCGGACCATCACGGACCTCCGCCTCTTCCGCCAGCGCCTGAAGACGCACTTTTTCCATCAAGCCGGCTTAGCCTAGGCCCCTGAGATCATCTAATCAGACTGCGTTTTAAATTAGGAAAAGGTTTTAATTAGTGGGATTTTATTGAATTTTAGCACGGGCTTTCTAAATTTAATCAGTTTTTATGATAGCAGTATTTATGACGTTTTTATGTATTTATATATGTTTATATTTATTTTAATTGCCTGTGCGCTGCCCTGGGTCCCTTCGGGGAGATAGGTGCGGGATACAAGTCTAATAAAATTGAAAATTGAAATTGAAATTGTAAGAGTCAACTACTGGAGGAAAGAAAGTACAGCAACATCTGGAAACAAACTACAGCAGAAAAACTCAACCTTGAACACAGGAAAGATAAGTGGAAGATTTTCTAAGGAATGTACAAGGTATTAAAGAACCAGAAAAATCATTGAAATATATAGAACAGGAAATAGGAGAGGAACTGACAAAGAGAAACGCAAATGATAGGCAAGAGGTTAACATGGGTGAAAAAAAAGCTGAAAATAAAAACAAGTTAAATAATTCTATTGAGATTTATAGAGACACAAAAAGAGCAGAGAGGGAAAAAGGAAAATGCTATCAAAAAGAAAAACAACTCAAAAATAAAGAGAGAAACAGGAAGCAAAAAAGAGAAATCCTAGGCAGGGTTACTCAAATAAAGCATAGAAGAATGATAGGGAAAATCCATAAGAAAAGATAGAATACATATAAAAGGGAAAAAAGAGAAAAAAGGAATTCAAGAATAGTGGATAGAAGGACAAACAGAAAAGTGATGAAAAATGGAACATCAAAGAGAGCAAGAGATGAGTTAAGAGAAAATGGTTAGGAAAGGAGGAAGGGAAAGAAGAGATGTATTCGTAGAAAATGAAATATGCTATTACTGCTAATGATCTACAATTAAATAAAATAACATTGTTAATTGTGGCTAACCAATTAAGTAAAATGCTTGTTATATTAAAATTGAATTTGACGATATATAATAATTTAATAATAATAATAATTTAATATTTGTAAACCGCTCCCTCTCCCCATAGGGACTCGGGGCGGTGCACAGGTAGAATAAAAACAATAAAAATATACAGACATTTCTTAAAAACAAATTAAACCTAACCTGCGCTAAAATTCCCCATTAAAACTAAACTATACTAAAAGCTACCCAATAAAACCCCAGAGACAGAGACTATCCCAGGCCGGCCAGACAGAAAAGATGAGTTTTTAATTTAAGACGGAAGGAGCGGAGGTCCGTGGTCGTCCTAATATCGGGGGGAAGGTCGTTCCAGAGGGCCGGGCCCGCCACAGAGAGAGCCCTTCCCCTGGGCGTCGCCCGCTGACAAAGTCTAGTGGACGGCACCCGGAGAAGTCCCTCTCTGTGGGAGCGAATCGGCCGTGAGGATGTATGAGGCAGGATACGATCCCGCAGGTAGCTAGGTCCCGAGCCATGGAGCGCTTTAAAGATGATAATTAACACCTTGAAGCGCACCCGGAAGACGACAGGTAGCCAGTGCAGCTCGCGCAAGAGCGGTGTTACATGGGTAGACCTGACGGTTCCCATAATTGCTCGCGCGGCTGCATTCTGGACTAGCTGAAGTCTCCGGGTGCACCTCAAGGGAAGCCCCATGTAGAGAGAGTTACAATAGTCCAGTCGGGATGTCACGAGCGCGTGAGTGACTGTGCGAAGGGCGTCCCGATCCAATAGGGGGCGCAATTGGCGAACCAGGCGAACCTGGTAAAACGCCCTCCTGGCCACGGCTGTCACCTGATCTTCCATGGACAGCCGGGCATCCAGGAGGACACCCAAATTGCGCGCCCCATCCACAGGGGCAAGATGTTCGCCCCCTATGGCCAGCGATGGAGTGAGCTGGTTGAATCGGGCAGCCGGAAACCACAGCCACTCGGTCTTGGTCGGGTTGAGCCTGAGTCCGTTACTTCCCATCCAGATCCGCACGGCTTCCAGGCACTGGCACATCACCGCTACGGCATCGTTGGGGTGGTTTGGGGTAGATATATACAACTGAGTGTCATCAGCGTATAGATGGTACTCTACCCCAAAACCACGGATGATCTCACCCAGCGGCTTCATATATGTGTTAAACAGGAGGGGCGAGAGGACCGACCCCTGAGGCACCCCACATGTGAGGGGTCTCGAGGTCGACCTCTGCCCCCCTGCCAACACAAATTGCGATCGGCCAGAGAGGTAGGAGGAGAACCACCGTAAAACGGTGCCTCCCACCCCCAACCCCCCCAGCCGATGCAATAGGATACCATGGTCGATGGTATCGAAAGCCGCCGAGAGGTCTAATAGGACCAGGATGGAGGAACAACCCCCATCTCTGGCCCTCCAGAGATCATCAACCAATGCGACCAATGCCGTCTCGGTGCTATGCCCGGGCCGAAAGCCGGACTGGCGCGGATCTAGATAGTCAACTTCCTCCAAGTGTCGCGGAAACTGTTGAGCCACCACACTCTCAACAACCTTCACTAAAAAGTGGAGGTTGGAGACGGGACGATAGTTCTCTAATAATGCTGGATCCAGGGACGGCTTCTTGAGGAGGGGCCTCACCACCGCCTCTTTCAGGACGGCAGGCAAGGACCCCTCACTCAAAGATGCGTTGACAATGCCCTGGAGCCAGCCTCGTGTCGTCTCCCAGGATGCCAGTAGAAGCCAGGAGGGACACGGGTCCAATGAACATGTGGTGGCTCGCAGTCGCCCACGTAACCTGTCCATATCTTCGGAAGTAACGGAGTCAAACTCCTCCCAAACAAGATCTGCCTCGTGGCATCCCACTGGGCCATCAATGGGGGCTAGCTCGTTCTGTATCTGAGCGGTTTTCTCCTGCAGAAAAATCACAAATTCCTCTGCTCTACCCTGTGGCGGGGCTTCCCGCACCCTCTGTTGAAGTGGGGAGCGGGTCACCCTAAACAGGGCGGCAGGGCGGTTTTCTGTGGATGCTATGAGAGTAGCACAATGATGGCGTTTGGCCACTCTCAGCGCCACAATGTAAGTCCGTAAATGGGCGCTTACCTGTGTCCGGTCAGATTCAGATCGGGTATACCTCCATCTTCTCTCTAGGCATCTCTTGTGGCGTTTCATCACCCGCAGCTCCTCGGTAAACCAAGGAGCCAGGGTGGTTCGCCGCCGCAAGAGAGGCCGCAAGGGCGCGACCCGATCCAAGGCTCCCACGGCCGCACTATTCCATGCGGCCGTGAGGTCCTCCATCGGGGCACGGGTCAAGGGTACAGGAAATGGCCCAAGCGCCGTCTGGAACCCATCCAGGTCCATCAGGCGCCTGGGGCGGATCCAGATTGGTGACTCCGGTTCCGCCTCCCCGCGGAGGGGAGCAGCGGTCGGAAAGTCGAGCTGGAGAAGTGAGTGATCTGACCATGACAAGGGCGTGATGACTATATCCCCTATACCCAGATCACTCTTCCATTGGCCTGAGACGAAGATGAGGTCTGGCGTATGTCCACCCTCGTGAGTGGGGCCCTGAATTAGTTGGGTCAGGTCCATGGCCGTCATGGAAGCCATGAACTCCCGAGCTGCCTCGGATGATTCGCCCAACGATGGCAGATTAAAGTCCCCCATGACTACAAGTCTGGGGGTCTCCACTGCCACCGTAGCGATCACCTCCAGGAGCTCGGGCAGGGCTGCTGCTACATAGCGGGGAGCCAGGTATACAACCAGCAAGCCCAACTGCCTCCCTAGGCCCCACTTCACGCAAAGGGACTCACAGCCGGTGGTCTGTGGCACAATGGTCTCTCTCGGCTCAAGACCTTCCTTAACAATGACCGCTACCCCACCGCCCCTGCCTAGGGCCCGGGGCTGATGAAAAGCGCGGTAGCCTGGTGGGCACATTTCAACGAGGGGGAGTCCTCCCTCGTGGCCCAACCAGGTCTCCGCAATTCCAGCCAGGTCCGGCTCCCCCTCTGACACAAGGTCACTAATGAGGGGGGCTTTGTTGACAACGGACCTGGCATTGCAGAACATCAGCCGCAGGCCCTGGCTCTGTACTCCCTGACCACCTAGCCTGCAGGGGTTGTGGCACCCGACCGCTTGCAACCAACGGCTACGTGCCACCAACCGGGAGGATGAGATTTGTCTCCCCTCGGCCCTGCCTCTCCCCATGACCCTCTGAATTGGTATGCCCTCCTGCGGAACGACTCGTGTGTCCCCCCTCCTATCGGCTCCTTCCGCTTCCCTCCGTCGGCTGCTGGCCTGGCCCTTCCTACTTGTCTGGTCTTCCGTCTCTATCTGTCTCTGCCCACCCCCCTCCCTGGTACCCCCTAAAAAAGACAATTTACGCAATTTACGCACTAAAAACCCCCTAAGGCCGCGCTTCGCCCATCTCTCCGGGTTAATAAAACCATCATCAAGATGGGCCCTAGATAGATCAAAGGGCCAAACCTGCGAGAGCGGGGACTCCCGCAGAGATAGAAGATTCGCTCTAGAGTACATGTGCTTTATAAATAAATAACTAAAACTAATTATCTAAAAATAAGCAATGTAGGTGGAATTCATAAGTGGGTCTTGGAATAAAATACAAAGATGTTAAAAGTCGTTAGCCATGATTAAAATAGTTCATTCAGTTGGTATTAAAATGAGAAAGTGCACAGTGAGGGTAGTTCGTAATAAAATTAAAGTTAGTTCGCAATGTTCATTTGGGCGTCCATAGTTGTTCCCGTCCATAAGTTCTTCAGGACAAATCCAGATCTTTCAGGGCCTTCCAGGGCCTTAGTGGCTCAATTCTCCCGATCCCAAGAGAGAAACCATAGGGAGAGGATTTTACAGCTGGTCAGCAGGCCGTCCGCGACCATTTCGGCGCTCCCACCGCCGCCATCTCCTGCGTCACCGCCTTCACCCGTGGCCTCTCGGCGCTCCCACCGCCGTTGGCCTGGCTTCCAGCGGCCGCCTCAATCCCACCACCTTTCTCTCCAACCACACGGCTCTCCCACAGCCACCACCTTTTTTCCAGCCATCATCACCATCTCTCCTACGTCGCCGCCTTCACCTTCCGCCTCCCGGCGCTCCCACCACCGTCAGCCCGGATTCCAGCGGCCACCTCGTCCTTCGCCATTCCCTTCGCCTCTCTCCACTCCCTTTCCAACCTTCCAACATCCTCGCCACCACCATCTTCTCTCCACGCCTCTGTCGCCGTCACCGCTGGCCACCCGGCACTCTCACCACTGTCTCACCCCCACGGCACGCCACCGACAACATCAGGAGCTCCTAGGCGCAGCCGGCCTCTTCGCCCCTGTTAAAACGCCCGGGGCGCCGGCCTCCGTGCCGGCCTCCGTTCCGACAGGCTCCGGCGCTCTCACCGTCCGAGCGTCCTGGCGCCGGCGCCGTATCCGCTCCTGGCTCACCCCCCGACATTGCGAACCTCACCCTGAGATGCCAGGGTGGGCTCCTCATCAATCCCAAACCCTCCAGATCGTAAAAAGAGGGCAGGGAGCACTTAAAAGGCTAACGGCCTCCGCAACCCACACGGAGCTCCAGAGCTAGCCCGCCATCTTCGCGCAAGCGCAAACCAAACCAAATATGCTACCTATAGAAATTAGAATAACAAATGGAAAATGAAATGATACATTTGGTATATGTTTCTGGGTGAAAAATGATATTGTCTATGTGTTAAGAAAAAATTAAATGTAAGATGGAAATATGGGAAGAAAATAATGGGGCTGAAATTGGAAAGGTAATGTGATGTAAAACAAATTATGTATAAGAGAAAATGTAAAAGGAGGGGGAAACCCGGACAACACTGTTTGTAAAAAGAATTTAAAATTTGTAACAATTTTTTTTTTTTATTGGAAACCCTGTCTTTCTAGCTTGATTCTCCCAGCAGATGCTGGCCTATTTTTAAAGATCAAGATGTATAGAGACCTTTGTTCACACATTGTTTGCACCTGGCCAGGTTGCTAGCTTGGATCTTCTAATGGGTCCCAATGATAGTCAGGAGGATTTATAATATATTTTGGGCACTTTCTTTGATACAACCTAATCATCTGGCTCTTGGTTAATTTACATGTCCATGGAGCCAGGTTAGTATCATCCCATTGGGATAATAATTGTCCCAGAGGACTATCTGATGGTATTTCTACAGTACTGTTAGTCATTTTTATATTAAGTTTGTTTTCCCTAGGCTTAACACAACAACTACAACTATTGCCCATCCTCTTGAGAGTTTCCCTGACTATGGTTTCCCGAGGTTCTCGATTTTACGTCCACTCAAAATCCACAACACCAGTCCGCTTCCTTTCAGGTTGGCCTTCCTCCTTGCAGAAGGAACCGCAACCTTTCAGGTCCGCACTTGCTTTGGACTAACTAGTGTTCCTGGAACACAGTCCAACACAAACACACTGCCATTATCGAAAAACCTCCCACAATCGCTCTCCTGACCACCCAGGTACAATTGCATGTTTCCCTCCTTCAGGGCAAAAGTTTGTTACCTGGGCCGGTGCACCAGGTTGCCTGGTCCTGGGCCTCAGTTGTTGTCTCTCTCTCTCTCTCTCTCTTTCTCCTTTGATATTGCAGACCAGAGTTGTCAATTTAGTTTGGCTTGGGGCCGCAAATGGAAACTAGGTCTCAGATTTATTTATTTATTTATTTATTTATTTATTAAATTTATACCCCGCCCTTCTCCAAACGGACCCAGGGCGGCGCACAGGGATGTTAAAACACATATAAAACATATAAAATTTTAAAAAACTTATTCTAATAGACCCTGCGCTAAAAACCGAATTTAAAAACCCAAATTTAAAACTATCTAAGAGTCAGTAATGGGGGTTACGCTAGGCCGGCTAGATAGAATAGGTGTGTCTTCAGACACTTGCGGAAGAGGCGGAGGTCGGAGATGGTGCGGAGTTCAGGGGGTAGGTCGTTCCAAAGGGCAGGGCCCGCTACAGAGAAGGCTCTTCCCCTGGGTGTCGCCAGTCGGCATTGTCCAGCCGACGGCACCCTGAGGAGGCCCTCTCTGTGGGAGCGTATCGGTCTAAGGGATGTATGGGGCAGGAGGCGGTCTCGCATATAACTAGGCCCCGAGCCATGGAGCGCTTTAAAGATGGTCGTTAAAACCTTGAAGCGCACCCGAAAGACCACAGGGAGCCAGTGCAGCTCGCGCAGGATAGGTGTTATGTGGGAGTGTCTAGGCACTCCCGTAATCACCCGCGCGGCTGCGTTCTGGACTAGCTGCAGCTTTCGGGTGCACCTCAAGGGGAGCCCCATGTAGAGAGCATTACAGTAGTCGAGTCGAGAGGTGACGAGTGCTTGAGTGACTGTGCATAAGGCACCCTGGTCCAGTAAGGGGCGCAATTGGCGCATCAGGCGTACCTGATGGAATGCCCCCCTGGCCACGGCTGCCACATGATCTTCCATAGACAGCCGGGAATCCAGGAGGACACCCAAATTGCGCGCCCTCTCCACGGGGGCCGGTGTTTCGCCCCCAATGGCCAGAGTTGGAATAATCTGGCTGAACCGGGGCGCCGGAAGCCACAGCCACTCAGTCTTGGACGGGTTGAGCTTGAGTTTGTTACCACCCATCCAGATCCGTACGGCCTCCAAACACCGGGACATAACCTCGACGGCATCGTTGGGGTGGTCTGGGGTGGATATGTACAACTGAGTATCATCAGCGTACAGATGATATCCCACCCCAAAACCACGGATGATCTCACCCAGCGGCTTCATATATGTGTTGAACAGTAAGGGCGAGAGGACCGACCCCTGAGGAACCCCACATATGAGGGACCTCGAGGCCGACCTCTGCCCCCCTGCCAACACATATTGCGACCGACCAGAGAGGTAGGACGAGAACCACCGCAGAACGGTGCCTCCCAGCCCCAACCTCCCCAGTCGGTGCAATAGGATACCATGGTCGATGGTATCAAAAGCCGCTGAGAGGTCTAATAGGACTAGGATAGAGGAATATCCTCTATCCCGCGCCCTCCAGAGATCATCAACCAACGCGACCAATGCCGTCTCGGTGCTGTGCCCGGGTCGGAAGCCGGACTGGCGCGGGTCTAGATAATCAACTTCCTCCAAGTGTCGCGGAAACTGTTGAGCCACCACACTCTCAACAACCTTCACTAAAAAGTGGAGGTTGGAGACGGGACGATAGTTCTCTAATAATGCTGGATCCAGGGACGGCTTCTTGAGGAGGGGCCTTACTACCGCCTCTTTCAAGACGGCAGGCAAGGACCCCTCACTCAAAGATGCGTTGACAATGCCCTGGAGCCAGCCTCGTGTCGTCTCCCAGGATGTCAGTACAAGCCAGGAGGGACACGGGTCCAATAAACATGTGGTAGCCCTAAGTCTCTTTGACAACTTGTCCATATCCTCGGTGGTAACAAAATCAAACTCCTCCCAAGATGGTGTCACAAGAACAGCCTCGGCCTGCTCGACTGGACCATTGTCGATGGAGGGTAGCTCGTTCCGAATCCGAGTGATTTTCTCCTGCAGATAAATCCCAAATTCCTCTGCTCGACCCTGTAAAGGGGCTTCCCGCGGCCTCTGTTGAAGGAGGGAGCGGGTCACCCCAAACAGGGCGGCAGGGCGGTTATCTGCGGATGCAATAAGAGTGGCACAATACTCACGTTTGGCCACTCTTATCGCCACTAAGTATGTCCTAATATGGTCTCTCACTAGTGTTCGGTCGGCTTCGGAGTGAGAAGATCTCCATCTGCTCTCTAGGCATCTCTTGTGGCGCTTCATCTCCCTAAGCCCCTCGGTAAACCAAGGAGCCCAGGTGGTTCGTCGCCGCAAGAGAGGCTGCAAGGGCGCAACTCGGTCCAAGGCCCCCGTGGCCGCACTTAACCATGCAGCCACTAGGTCCTCAGTCGAGTCGCGGGGCAAGTCCACAGGAATTGGCCCAAGCTCCCTCTGGAACCTTATCGGGTCCATCAGGAGCCTGGGGCGGAACCATATAGGAATGTCCGGTTCCGCCTCCCCGCAGTGAGGTGCAGCGATCGGAAAGTCGAGCCGAAGGAGAGCGTGATCTGTCCATGACAGGGGTGTGATGACTAAATCCCCTATTCCCAGATCACTACTCCACTGTCCCGAGACGAAGATGAGATCCAGGGTGTGTCCGCCCTCATGAGTAGGGCCTAAAACTACCTGGGTCAGGTCCATGGCTGTCATGGAAGCCATGAACTCCCGAGCTGCACCAGAGGTTTCGCCTGCCGACGGCAGGTTAAAGTCCCCCATGACTAAAAGTCTGGGGGTCTCAACCGCCGCCTCGGCTATCACCTCTAGGAGCTTGGGCAGGGCTGTTGTTGCATAGCGAGGAGCCAGGTATACAACTAACACGCCCAACTGCCTCCCTAGGCCCCACTTCACAAGGAGGGACTCGCACCCGGTCGTCTGAGGGATCGTGGTCTCCTTTGGCTCAAGACCTTCCCTAACCATAATCGCCACCCACTAGGCAGTTGAAATCAACAGGCACGCCCCCAGAATTACTGAGGATCAACCCCAATTGAGGCTCTTGAGCCCCACGTTGGGGGCCAAGATTGTGAGATGTAAGACCCAAATAGTTTAATCCTCACAATACAGAAACAAGTCTGGTTAACAATTCAAAGATTTATTGAAGAAAAATGAAAAGGTGGTTACAAGTGCGGCCTTCTAGTCTCTTCCCAAGTTGGATTGAGAACAAGGAGAGCAAAAAACAATACTCAAGGTCTACATTTTATACTTTCTACACAATGCATGCCATGCCTAATAAGCCCTCCCCTTCTCCTAAGCCATTCTTTAAGTCATTTTACGCTATAAAGGGTCATCATGACCCTTCCTGCAGAAGCCCGGTTATCTTATCTTTTGTTTCCTTGTGGCTTCACCCTAGGCAGCAGATGTTCCTATCTTACCAAATGATGGCCTTGCCTCGTTTCTGTTTTCAAAGGAACTTAGTTTTAGCAAGTCATCACATACTGTTTTACTGAGTACATTTGGTGGTTAATTTGCAACAGGAAGAATTTTATAGCTTATTGATACATTTAACACTTTTATAAAAGAGTGGGCGAATCATCCGTGGTAGCTCGGGAGTTCATGGCTTCCATGACGGCCATGGACCTGACCCAACTAATTCAAGGCCCCACTCACGAGGGTGGACATACACCGGATCTCATCTTTGTCTCAGGCCAATGGAAGAGTGATCTGGGTATAGGGGATATAGTCATCACGCCCTTGTCATGGTCAGACCACTCACTTCTCCGGCTCGACTTTCCGACCGCTGCTCCCCTCCGCGGGGAGGCGGAACCTGAGTTACCAATCTGGTTCCGCCCCAGGCGCCTGATGGACCCGGATGGGTTCCAGGCGGCGCTTGGGCCATTTCCTGTACCCCTGACCCGCGCCCCGATGGAGGACCTCGTGGCCGCATGGAATACTGCGACCACGGGAGCCTTGGATCGGGTCGCGCCCTTGCGGCCTCTCTTGCGGCGGCGAACCACCCTGGCTCCTTGGTTTACCGAAGAGCTGAGGGTGATGAAACGCCGCAAGAGATGCCTAGAGAGAAGATGGAGGTCTACCCAATTTGAATCTGACCGGACACAGGTAAGAGCCCATTTACGGACTTACATTGTGGCGCTGAGAGTGGCCAAACGTCATCATTGTGCTACTCTCATAGCATCCGCAGACAACCGCCCTGCCGCCCTGTTTAGGGTGACCCGCTCCCTCCTTCAACAGAGGGTGCGGGAAGCCCCGTTACAGGGTAGAGCAGAGGAATTTGTGATTTTTCTGCAGGAGAAAATCGCTCAGATACAGAACGAGCTAGCCCCCATTGATGGCCCAGTGGGATGCCACGAGACAGATCTTGTTTGGGAGGAGTTTGACTCCGTTACTTCCGAGGATATGGACAGGTTACGTGGGCGACTGCGAGCCACCACATGTTTATTGGACCCGTGTCCCTCCTGGCTTGTACTGGCATCCTGGGAGGAGACACGAGGCTGGCTCCAAGAGGTTGTCAACGCATCCTTAAGTGAGGGTTCCTTGCCTGCTTCCCTAAAAGAGGCTATGGTGAGGCCCCTCCTTAAGAAGCCCTCTTTGGATCCAGCTCTATTAAACAACTACCGTCCAGTCTCCAACCTTCCCTTCTTGGCGAAGGTTGTTGAGAGTGTGGTGGCACAACAGTTTCCCCGTCACCTGGAGGAAGTTGATTATCTAGACCCGCGCCAGTCCGGCTTTCGGCCCGGGCATAGCACCGAGACGGCATTGGTCGCGTTGGTCGATGATCTCTGGAGGGCCAGAGATGGGGGTTGTTCCTCCATCCTGGTCCTATTAGACCTCTCGGCGGCTTTCGATACCATCGACCATAGTATCCTATTGCATCGGCTGGGGGGGTTGGGGGTGGGAGGCACCGTTTTACGGTGGTTCTCCTCCTACCTCTCTGGCCGATCGCAATTTGTGTTGGCAGGAGAGCAGAGGTCGACCTCGAGACCCCTCACATGTGGGGTGCCTCAGGGGTCGGTCCTCTCGCCTCTCCTGTTCAACACATACATGAAGCCGCTGGGTGAGATCATCCGTGGTTTTGGGGTAGAGTACCATCTCTACGCTGATGACACTCAGCTGTATATATCTACCCCAAACCACCCCAACGATGCCGTAGCGGTGATGTGCCAGTGCCTGGAAGCCGTGCGGATCTGGATGGGAAGTAACGGACTCAGGCTCAACCCGACCAAGACCGAGTGGCTGTGGTTTCCGGCCGCCCGATTCAACCAGCTCACTCCATCGCTGGCCATAGGGGGCAAACATCTTGCCCCTGTGGATGGGGCGCGCAATTTGGGTGTCCTCCTGGATGCCCGGCTGTCCATGGAAGATCAAGTGACAGCCGTGGCTAGGAGGGCGTTTTACCAGGTTCGCCTGGTTCGCCAGTTGCGCCCCCTATTGGATCGGGATGCCCTTTGCACAGTCACTCATGCTCTCGTGACATCCCGACTGGACTATTGTAACTCTCTCTACATGGGGCTCCCCTTGAGGTGCACCCGAAGACTTCAGCTGGTCCAGAATGCAGCCGCGCGAGCAATAATGGGGACCGCAAGGTACGCCCATATAACACCGCTCTTGCGCGAGCTGCACTGGCTGCCTGTCGTCTTTCGGGTGCGCTTCAAGGTGCTGGTTGTCATCTTTAAAACGCTCCATGGCTCGGGACCTAGCTATCTGCGGGATCGGATCCTGCCTCATACATCCTCACGGCCGATCCGCTCCCACAGAGAGGGACTTCTCCGGGTGCCGTCCACTAGACTGTGTCAGCGGGCGACGCCCAGGGGAAGGGCCTTCTCTGTGGCGGGCCCAGCCCTCTGGAACGACCTCCCCCCCGACATTAGAACAACTACGGACCTCCGCTCCTTCCGTCGAAAACTGAAAACACACTTTTTCTGTCTGGCCGGCCTTGGTTAGTCTCTACCTCTGGGGTGTTTAGGGAATTTAGTTTTAATGGGGTTTTTAGCGCAGGGACGATCAATTTAATCTGCTTTTATTTATTGTATTTATTGTTTGTATATATTTTTATATGTTTTAATTTCCCTGTGCACCGCTCCGAGTCCCCTTGGGGAGAGGACGCGGTATACAAAATTAAATATTATTATTATTATTATTATTATTATTATTATTATTATTATTATTATTATTATTATTATTATTATTATTATTATTATTATTATTATTATTATTATTATTATTATTATTATTATTTATTTCCTTCAGTAGCATCTCTTCTTACACACACACACAGTACTACAAGACAGAGCAATGAGCAATAGCTGGAAACTAATCAGGAAGAGAACAAATCTAGAACTCAGGAAGATTTCCTGATTGTGAGACTAATTAATCAATGGGATGATTGCAGTGGTGGGATTCAAAAAGTTTTACTACCATTTCTGTGGGTGTGGCTTGGTGGGCATGGCTTGGTGGCATGGCTTGGTGGGCATGGTAGCGGAAGGATACTGTAAAATCTCCATTCCCACCCCACTCCAGGGAAAGGATACTGTAAAATCTCCATTCCTTCCCCATTCCAGGGGAAGGTTACTGCAACATCCCCATTTCCTCCTGATGAGCTGGGACTCAGGAGGCAGAGAATAGATGGGGGCAGGGCCAGTAAGAGGTGGTATTTACCAGTACTCCGAACTACTCAAAATGTCCGCTACCGGTTCTCCAGAACTGGTCAGAACCTGCTGAATACCAACTCTGGATGATTGTCTCCAGGAGCTGTGGGTGCTTCATTATCTGGAGGTTTTTAAGAAGAAATTGAACAACATTTTTTCAGAAGGGGATTGGACCAAAAGACCTTTAAGGTCCCATTCAACTCTGATGTTTTGTTTTTGGTATTGTGTGTGAGTGTGTAAACTTTAAGTGATTTTCCTTTGCATTTTAGTTTGGATTTATCCTAAACTAGTCAGTTGGATACCCGTGCTTTGCTATGGAACTGGAACAGCAGTAGGTAGCATTCTTCTCCATCACACTCCATTATCCTGTAGCTGTAAAAGGCAGCAGCGGACATGGTCTTCTTGAGAGGACCTTTGGTGTTTGGGTTGCACTGAGGTATATTGATGTAATAGCCATCTTCTCCATGGCAGAACATCAGAGGGTACTGGAGAGTGTCATAGGCACGGTGTCTCTCACTGATTCATAACAACCTGTTGTCTCTGCTGTGGAGAACGATATCTCTTCTCAAAATCCTGGCTGACAATGAGAACAGCCACTTTTGTAATTGTGGGGGCATTGAAACAACCTTGGTGCTCTCCAGAAGGCTTCCTATCGGCATTAATCACCACTTGGAAGTCCTTGTGGCCCTTAGGAACAGAATCGACAGCAGCCTTAAGTTCCAGAATATACTTGTGTTCACACAGCAACTTCTGCAGTTGGCTAACCAGTTGTGGATTACCGCCTGGGTAGATTCCACAACGGATGTCCCTCTCATTGTCATCATCACCAACAAAGTATATCTGGAGAAATGAAGGCTGCTGCTGAGGCCCCACCATGATACTCCCTATCCTGTGGTAGACCTGCTGCTGCACTTTGAATGTTGGCATAAAATTTCCCTCCTTCACCTCTCTCGCTCCAAAAGATGTCATTTGGAAGCATCCATTGTACTTCCGGGTAGCAGAAAGAAAGTGCTTTGTCATTGGATGCTGGTGGGTGAGAAGCAGTGGTGGGATTCCAAATTTTTTACTACTGGTCCGCTCATGCGCTTGTGCACTCTTGTGTGCTCACGCACATGGGCAATGCTTCTGTGCATGCACAGAAGCATCTGGGCGGGTGGGCGGAGCCTCCCACCGCCGCTACTACCGGTTCACCCAATCCAGGACGAACCAGGAGCAACCCACCTCTGGTAAGAAGTAGTGGTGGGTTGCTCCCGGTTCAGCCCAGTTTGGCCGAACCAGTATTAACGGCGGAAGAAGGCCCTGCCTACCTGCCTGGATGCAGAAGCGTTGCGCAAACGCGTGCGTGTGGGAGCAAGCCCGAAACGGTAGTAAAAATATTTGCAATCTACCACTGGTGAGAAGGCTGTGTAAAGGTTCAGGGTAGGACTGAAGGGGAGGGAGGTGCACTTTACCACCACTGCAGCATATCCCAGGACTATCATCCTGCCACTTTAGAGCATAGCACCAGGCACAGGTAACCCAGGGTCCAAGATCAACAACTTTGTCCCTGAAGTAATCAATCTGAGGTTCATATTTAAAACCAGACAAATATTATTATTATTTATTATTATTATTTATTGGACTTCTAGACCGCCCCCTCTCCCCGGAGGGACTCGGGGCGGTGTACAGGTACAAATTAAAACCATTACAATCAATAATACATATAACTAAAATCGAATTAAATAACCCCTGTACAAATTTATAAAAATTAAAAACTTAACCATTAAAACCAAATCACAGAATTTAAAAATACAAACTGAGGTGGGAAAGCTGGAATTAGGCCAGGCCGGCTAGATGAAACAAGTGGGTTTTGAGTTTCTGGCAGAAGGAGCGGAGGTCCGTGGTCGTTCTAATGTCAGGGGGAAGGTCATTCCAGAGGGTCGGGCCCGCCACAGAGAAGGCCCTTCCCCTGGGCGTCGCCCGCTGGCACAGCCTGGTGGACGGCACCCGGAGAAGTCCCTCTCTGTGTGAGCGAATCGGCCGAAGGGATGTATGGGGCAGGATACGATCCCGCAAATAACTAGGTCCTGTGCCATGGAGCACTTTGAAATACTTATTAGTCCAAGGCATTGATCTCATTTGTGACTGATTAACATAGGGGTTATTAGATGTATAATTTTTTACAGCCTGTCTACTGGCTTGGGGATGAGTTTGACGATACTTGTGTGCAGCTTCCCTTACTTGTGTTTTCCTAATCACATTTCTAAATCTTTTTCTGTGTTTTTTGCCTCTTTTCCCTTTAACTGGTGTTAAAGTAGAAGGAACAGATTCATCTGAACAGATGAGGAATATAAGAGGGAAAACATCTGCCTCTTCCTAGCAGCATCCGTCGGCTAGCATCCTGTCAGTTTGTGAGAGAGTTGAGGGGTGTTTGGAAACTCAAACAGTATTTGCTGTGTGAGCAAGAAGGAGACAGGAAGGAGCCTGGGCGTGGCTTAGCTCAACTGTTCTGTAGTAAAGCTGCTTGCTGCTGTGAAAGTAAAACAGAAACTGAAACTCCTCTCCTCTGCTTGTGTTTTGCATTTGGAACAGATTTCTTTTGAGTTGAGGAGGGGGAGTAGAACTGCTTAGCATCAGAGGGCTGTTTGGAAAGTGAAACAGTATTTGCTGTGTGAGCAAGAAGGAGACAGGAAGGAGCCTGGGCGTGGCTTAGTTCAAGTGTTCTGTAGTAAACCTACTTCCTGCTGTGAAAGTAAAACTGAAAATGAATCTCCTCTCCTCTGCTGGTGTTTTGCATTTGGAACAGATTTATTTCAGGTTGGGAGGGGGAGTAGAACTCCTTAGCATGAGAGCATGTTAATAATAATATAGGAAATAATAATGCTCTGATGGTCATTTCAAAAAATCCTTTCTTAGTGAGCATCTAGAAGCCAAGAGGAACATACATGGCAAATTTGAAATTTGTAGGTTTTACCATTCTGGAGATTTCATGATGATGCGTGAGTGGTATTTCACTTTTATATATATAGATAATGCATTGGAGGGCATTCTTATCAAAGGTGCAATCCTATGAAATTTTATTTACAGAGGACTTCCGAGGTGGAGTCGTGCTTTTGCAGAGCAGAAAAACAGGGCTCTGTTCTTTCTGCCCAATTTTCCATGCCAGGAGGCTACAAAGGCAGAGCTGAGTCTGGGAGGGACCAGCATCAGAGAGAAGAAGCTCAGAGGACAATAGGGAGATGTGCAAGCCCCTGTTATAGTAGGAGAAACCTCTCAAATCTGACGCGGGAGAGACTGGCCTTTATGGCCAGATCCAGAGGCGTGACAGTCAAATGGAGAAGGAAGCGAGAAGAGAGAAACAGCTGAAAGTGTCAGTGGATTTTGAGGAGTTGGAATGAAGTACTGTGACTCTCAGGAAGTGTAAACCTATAGCCTAGTGGGTGAGTGAGTCTCCAAGGCGGGGGGAAAAAAGTGGCACTTTAGCGGTGGGAGCAGAAGCTTGAGAAAACAGAGTTAACATTCAGAGAAGGAATGGAGGAATTGTACTGACGGCTTGAATTTTCTGGAGAATTGCTACAGGCAGAAGGAACACAAGCTGAGATTGTGATTAGACTGGGATTAAACATTGTGGATTGCAGAAAAGGAAAGAACAAGCTACAAGAAGCTTCTGCCTGGGAAGAAGACAGTGGAAATTTGATCTGGCAGGGGAAGCGAGAGAACTGTGATAGTGACTGTGCTAAATAGATAGAAGGCAACATCCTGGACTTTAAGGGAGGAGAAGCTGATGCAACAGTAAGAATAAGGATAAAGAACACTCTAAATTTCCAGAAATCTGTGCAATCTAAGTAACCTGATATACTAATATAAAATCCTGTATATATATTATTTACTGTATAGCTGTTCATTTAAAACTAGAATTGGAACTTTACATAGAATACTTTAAAGATCTTCATATTTTATACTCTCTGACATATATATTCTCATATATATATACTCATAGATACTTATAGATAATACCCAGTAGACATATGCGTATGTGAAAGCAAACTTATATAGACTTATATAGTATATTTATATATCCTGGATATTTTTTATAATGTTATCAATTTAATAATCAAGTTTAAAAATTACATATATTTATTTATATTTATATTCTTATAAGTAGACTTAAGGTATTAAACCTGCGATATAAGTATTATATTATAAGTACTAGCTGTACCCGCGATGCGTTGCTGTGGCCAAGTTTGGTTAAATGAAAAAGTTTCCCCTCGGACTTCGCTTCCGGCTTCCGGAGGCAACGGACGGGTCTCTGACTCGTCCGCCGCCTGTTTCTCCAACGGTGCCTTCGGGCGCTCGGGGGCTTTGCAAAAGAGCCCCCTAACCGGACGGACGGCTTGCGGGAGACCCCTACCCAGACAGCTGTCGGGGGGGGGGGCGTACCCGCCTCGTCCCAGGAGTTGGGGAACAAAATGCGGGGGGAAGAGTCCCTTTTGCCTATGGAGCGCCGGAACAACAGAAAATGAAGAAGAAGGCTGAAATCCGGGGCTGCGGGAAGCACCGAGGCTCTGTGGTCTGCTGTGTGGTTAGTGAGTTGATTTTGAGATTTTGATGCCTTCAGTTCTTTTAAGAAAAGAAGAATGGAGGGGGGGTTTGGAAAAGAGAGAACCCCCCTGAGATCAAGCTCTATTTTAAAATCCTCCCCGGGCTCGGGAAGAGGCAAAAAGTAACATCCGATTTTGAATAAGTGAAACTGGAAGTCTATTGAATGTGGATTAGCCATTGTTACTTAGTATCTGAGTTTCGCTGCAAGAGAAATGACTTTCACTAGTTCTGCCTGACCATCAAAGGGCGGGGAAACATGGCGCTTATTTGCTCCCGGCTGAGAACTTTCTCTTTTCCCTCATTGTTACAAGCTTGGAAAATTTACTGAAAAACCAACGCAAGTGACTTTTGGGGTTTCTCCCAACGTGTGCCTTCTTTTATATCAGAACTGATTATAAAAACCTTTTCTCCCTGGAATTTAAGCGGATTATTTTTAACTTTGGACACTGACTTTTCCTTTTCTTGGACCTCATGAGCTCCTCGCCCTGCGGACGCCATATTAGTGTCAAGAACTTAAAACTCTCACTATGGAAATTCTACAATCAATAGAGGGAATTCTCCAAAGCATAATGGAAGAAATAACAGAGATTCGGAAGGACAGGTTAAGATCAAAATCTGAGCTTTTGGAGATGCAAGGGACACTAGTGGGAAACAAACAAAAAATTGAAGGGGTGAAGGGGGGGTAGCGGAGATGGGGGAAAAGATAAAGGAGTCACAAAAAGAATTAATAGATTTTGATGGCTGTATGTTTAAAATCGATTTTGAAAGAATGCCTTACAATTTAGCATATGCCAGAACAAATGATGCATCCAGAGAGATATATATTAAACATGTAAGAGGGCTGACAAGGGAAGAGACCCCGAGAGCACGGCGCAATAGTTTATTGATATATGAGCTAAAAGAACTTGCCAATCTGAAACAGGTCTCGGAAAATATACCAGACAATAAGAATTATTCCTTCTTATTGGAAAAAAAAATACTATATAAAAATGGGATCTGCGACAGATGGTTCATGTCTGAAGAAATGTTGGTGCTCTGGGAGGGGGGGAGAGTAAAAATTAAAACAATTGAAGAGGCGCAAGCCTTTTTCTTTTTCAAAAAAATAATATGCCTCAATCCTGGAGGAAGAAAATGGGGGAACGGGAGGGGCCATGGCACCACCCACTGGTGGGAGGGAGGATGAGGATACAATATTTACAAGACTCAGATTACAAAAACGATTTCCTTTAATATACTGTAACTTTTTCTTTCGGATGTTTTGTAGAAACAATTTATTGAATGCATGAATTTTATGAAATGATACATATGTAACTCCTGCCACCTTAAATAGAAAAATAATTAATCTTTGTATGAAGCTTTGGAGGCGGCCTGCACCTCCGATATGGATGCCTCTAAAATGTTCTTTTACACCCTACATACCTTTTCCCTGTAAAAAATTGTTAAAACCAATAAAACATTTTTTGCAAAAAAAAAAAAGTTTCCCCTCATAGACCCTCTCAGTGACCCCCTTCCTTCTCTGCCTCGGTTTCCCCTCCCTTTCTTACTCTACCTACCTACCTACCTACCTACCTACCTACCTACCTACCTACCTACCTACGTACCTACTGTATTTCTCCCTCACTCTTACTCTACCTACCTACTGTATTTCTCCCTCTCCCTCTATCTCTCTACCTACCTACCTACCTACCTACTGTATTTCTCCCACTCTCTCTATCCCTCTACCTACCTACCTACCTACTGTATTTCTCCCCCATCTCTCTCTCGCTCTACCTACCTACTGTATTTCTCCCTCTCTCTCTATCCCTCTACCTACCTACCTACCTACCTACCTACCTACCTACCTACCTATCTACCTACCTAATGCACTCCTCCCTCTCTCTGTCTTTGAATTCCTGTAATTACCTACCTACTATATTTCTTTCTGTCTATATCCCTCTACCTACCTAAATAACTACTCCCTTTGTATGTGTCCCTGTACCTAAGTACCTACCTATTTAATGAAATACCTATATCAGTATAAATACCTTTAAGTTAACAGTAGATCTTAGGAGGGGGGGGGAGAGAGGGGGGGAAATGATCAGAAGGTGGGAGGTGGGAGGGGCTAAGGAGCCAGAGGGCGATGCGGTGCCAGCGTCGGCAAGGTGGGAGGGGCGAAGGAGCCGGAGGGCTTGGCATCACCAGCGAGGTGGGAGGGGCGGAAGGAGCTGGAGGGCGTGGCAGCACTGGCTTCGCAGCAGCGAGGTGGGAGGGGTGGAAGGAGGTGGGGGGGTGAGTGAGCGAATGAGGAAAACACACAGAAGAGCTGCAGTTGTACATTTATCTAGCGTGTACCTGGCACCAGTGTGCCATCCACACAATCTGTATGTATCATTGGTGCTGCACTTGTAAGGAACGTTGTGTGGAAATTTGGTGGCGATTGGTGCAGTAGTTTCAGAGTTTAGCGGTTTTGAACAAACTCATAGTTAATTTTTTATTTATATAGATTACTCATAGTAAATGCAATATTTATAATTGTTATATTTCTTATAATTAAACTAGCTGTACCCGCCACGCGTGGCTGTGGCCAAGTTTGGTTAAATGAAAAAGTTTCCCCTCATAGACTTTATCAGAGACCCCCTTCCTTCTCTGGCTTGGTTTCCCCTCCTTCTCCCTCCCCTCCCTCTCTTACTCTACCTACCTACCTACTTACTGTATTTCTCTCCCTCTCCCTCTCCATCCCTCTACCTATCTACCTACCTACTTCATTTTCCCTCTATCCCTCTATCTACCTACCTACTGTATTTCTCCCTCTCCCTCTACCTACCTACCTACCTACCTACCTACTGTATTTTTCCCTCTGTCTCTCTCTTTCTCTACCTACCTACCTACTGTATTTCTCCCTCCCTCTCTCTATCCCTCTACCTACCTATCTACTGTATTTCTTCCTCTATCCCTCTACCTACCTATCTACTTACCTATTTACCTAGAGAGAGAGGAGACTTGGCAGAGGCCTTGTGGGGGGGGAGTTGGCGGAGGGGGGGCGGTGGCGGCAGAGGATAGGCCGCTGACTCAGCAGCAGCCTTGTGGGGGGGGGAGGTGGCAGAGGGGGGGCGGTGGCGGCGAAAAGATAGGCCTGTGAGGAGGCGACTGTCGCGGATATGACGCAGGCCGCTCCACCGCTCGTGCAAGTGACGTGAGCTGAAAAGCGGCTGGGTGGGAGGGGGGCAAGTGAAGGAGCAAGTGAACGAGTGAGGGAAACACACAGAAGAGCTGCAGTTGTACATTTGTGTGGCATGTACCTGGCACCGGTGTGCCATCCACACAATCTGTATGTATTATTGATATTGAAAAAGTTTTATTGGTTTTTACAATTTTTCAATCGGGTAGGGTAAGGGATACAAAAGAAATTTTGAGAACTTTCGCGTCGGAGTCATTGGCCCTTCCAGGGCTTCATAATAAATCGTTAAAGAAAAACATTTTTCATAAATACTACGAGGTGAAAACAAGTACATACTTCTAAATTCTCAATTCTATGCTGTCATCCGTTTGCAAAATTCCAGATACAGATGTTATACAATATTAATCAAAAGTCAGAGCAAAGTTATTTTTTTGATCTAAGTCTCTTGGCAATTGTGTCTTCTGTCTCTCCCTCCAGGCCCCCAGCGGGCGGGGCCGTGGCCCCCCCTGCCCCCCCTGGATCTTCCCCCAGGACAGAGGAATGTTTTTTAAGAAAGGCTTCCGCCTCAGCAATTGTTTTAATCCTTATTCTTCCTCCTTCCCAGAACACCAACATTCCTTCAGGCATCGCCCACTTGAACCAAATCCCGTGGTCATACAATTTTTTGGATAAGAAGGAAAATTTCCTTCTCATCTCTCTAATTTTTTTAGGGATCTGCTTCAAGATAGCGACTACTTTTTGCTGGTAAATTAACGGACCACCTCTCTGCGCCTTCAAAATTCCCTCCCTGGTTGACCTCCTAACAAATTTAATATGTATCTCTCTGGGTACCTCATTTATCCTGGCATATGCAGAGTTTATTCTGTAGACTAGGTCAATGTTCTCATCTTTGGGTTTATTTAAATAATCTGCTAAAATTGTGCTCATGAGTTCAGGAAGACATTCACCAGGCTCTTCAGAAATGTTCTGAAATCTTAAAAAATATAACATCCTTTCAAAATCCATCCTAGACATATGCCCATTTAATTCTCCAATCTCACTATTAACATTTTTAAGCTCTCCCTTTGCCCCAGCCAGCCCCCCTTGCAGCTCCTCAGTCTTCTGTTTGTTTTCCAGTACTTGCTTCCGTGTTTCCTGAGTATCCTGTTTTAAGCTGGTACGATCTTCTCTCAAAGCCTTAATTTCTTGCACCAAAGCTTGTAACACATTCTCCATAGATGTCATTCTTTGTTCCAAACCTGCCAGTTCTGATTTTTGTGCCATGGTAAGCTGTTAAAGTCAGTGTCACTAAGATGGCGTTTTTTGGGTGGGGCTGGTGAAGCAGTTCAGGAGAGAAGAGAAAGTTCAAATCAGGATTGCAAAAAAAAAAGTTCAAGACCCAAAGAGAAAACACGTTTCACAATCAATAGTTGTAGCAAAGAAGGCGCTCCAGGGAAGGAATCAATTAGTCCAAGAAGATCTTCATTAATAGAGAGAGGAAGTCCGTATCACAAAGGGATGTTGGTAACTTTCCATAAGTGAAATAGTCATTCAGGGACAACGGGCAGCCATCTTCCACTGCCCAAACTGAGAGCCGGCAGGAGAGAGTAATAAAAGAAAGATTGTTTCCAGCCAGCCGGACTTAGATACATTTTAAAAAGACAAGCCGCAAATCACTTTCCCTTGCTTCAGAACAATCCGGGTTTAGGATATCCGCTTCCTCGCAACGAGGAGCCATTTCCAAGCGCCGCTTTGAATCCGAGGGGGGGTTTGACAACAAACACCCCCCTCCAAGTTCTTTCAGTCCAGGCTGACAGCAAAAATATATTTAAAATCACTCACTCTTCACCTCGCCGCCAAAGTCCCGGAGAGCCTTCCGACCCGAACGTCCAGCTCTCTCCATATTCACCATACGTTGCCGTCCTCCATTGGCGAAGGGGAAACCCCCCGCAGCATGTCCTTCTTCACCTAGACCGAAGACAAGGGCCGTTTCCCCGCTGCCGCAGGGAGGGACCGACCCAGGCAAGCCAGCCCTACGGGAGACCCCCAAGGAGGGGCGTCTCGCCCCCGTGGGGGGGGCAGAAAAAAGAGCAAAGCGGCGGACAAGCCCCAAGACTCGTCCGTCGCCGCTGGAAGGCGGAACCGGAAACCTCAATCTGTATGTATTATTGATGCTGCACTTGTAAGGAACGTTGTGTGAAAATTTGGTGGCGATCGGTGCAGCAGTTTCAGAGATTAGCGGTTTTGAACAAACTCATAGTTAACTTTTTATTTATATAATAGATAAAAATAGATTAAGATTAGTATAACTGTTTATGTTAGTTGTCAGAACTGTTAGGTCATCATTAGCTTATTATTAGATCTTAAAAACATTAAAATGACGAGTACAACCACCACAGTAACCAAAATAGGGGGGAGGGGAAACAACCATGATGATAGAATCCCCATCAGGACCACATTCAGTGGAAAGCATGTTAGGAGGTGAGAAATCAGGCTCCGCTATAAATCTACAGAACGTGCAACCAACCTAACATCAATTCAGGTAACGATGATGAAGATGCAGGAGGTAATGACAAAAAGCCTTGAAGGGTGTGCGACTCCCTTTAGACATGTGACAACAAAAAGGTTAGCCATCACTGCCCTATACCATTTCAGACAAGTGACTGTCCAGTCTCTTCTTAAAAAACTCCAGTGATGAAGCACCCACAACTTCTGAAAGTGAGCTGTTCCACTGGTTAATTGTCCTCATTGTTAGCAAGTTTCTCCTTAATTCTAGGTTGCTTCTCTCCTTGATTAGTTTCCATCCATTGTTTCTTCTCCTACCCTCTGGTGCTTTGGAAAATGAATTGACCCCCTCCTCTTTGTGGCAGACTCTCAAAAGGCAGATGGGCTTGCTGATTGTGTACCTGGCTCCCCGCTACGTATCAGCAGCCCTACCTGAGCTTCTCAATGTGATAGCTGAGATGGCGGTTGTTAATAATAATAATAATAATAATAATAATAATAATAATAATAATAATAATAATAATAATAATAATTTAATTTATAGACCGCTCCTCTCCCCATAGGGACTCGGAGCGGTGCACAGGGAAACTAAAACCACAATACAATATACACATACAGTTAAGAAAAAAATTACATATGAGCCTGTGCTAAAATCCCCTTAATCTACTAAAATACCCAATTAAAAAACAGCTAAACCCTGTAGAGAGAGGCTAACCAAGGCCGGCCAAACGGAAAAGATGAGTCTTCAATTTCAGACGGAAGGAGCGGAAGTCCGTGGTTGTTCTAATGTCGGGGGGAAGGTCGTTCCAGAGGGCTGGGCCCGCCACAGAGAGAGCCCTTCCCCTGGGCGTCGCCCGCTGACAGAGTCTAGTGGACGGCACCCGGAGAAGTCCCTCTCTGTGGGAGCGAATCGGCCGTGAGGATGTATGCGGCAGGATCCGATCCCGCAGATAGCTAGGTCCCGAGCCATGGAGCGCTTTAAAAATGATGACTAATACCTTGAAGCGCACCCGGAAGACGACAGGCAGCCAGTGCAGCTCGCGCAGAAGTGGAGTTATGTGGGCAAATCTGGAGGTACCCAAGATTGCCCGCGCGGCTGCATTCTGAACCATCTGAAGTCTCCGGGTGCACCTCAAGGGGAGCCCCATGTAGAGAGAGTTACAATAGTCCAGTCGCGATGTCACGAGAGCATGAGTGACTGTGCAAAGGGCGTCCCGATCCAATAGGGGGCGCAACTGGCGAACCAGGCGAACCTGGTAAAACGCCCTCCTGGCCACGGCTGTCACTTGATCTTCCATGGACAGCCGGGCATCCAGGAGGACACCCAAGTTGCGCGCCCCATCCACAGGGGCAAGATGTTCGCCCCCTATGGCCAGCGATGGAGTCAGCTGGTTGAATCGGGCAGCCGGAAACCACAGCCACTCGGTCTTGGTCGGGTTGAGCCTGAGTCCGTTACTTCCCATCCAGATCCGCACGGCTTCCAGGCACTGGCACATCACTGCTACGGCATCGTTGGGGTGGTTTGGGGTAGAAATGTACAGCTGTGTATCATCAGCGTACAGATGGTACTCTACCCCAAAACCACGGATGATCTCACCCAGCGGCTTCATATATGTGTTAAACAGGAGAGGCGAGAGGACCGACCCCTGAGGCACCCCACATGTGAGGGGTCTCGAGGTCGACCTCTGCCCTCCTGTCAACACAAATTGCGATCGGCCAGAGAGGTAGGAGGAGAACCACCGTAAGACGGTGCCTCCCACCCCCAACCCCCCCAGCCGATGCAATAGGATACCATGGTCGATGGTATCAAAAGCCGTCGAGAGGTCTAATAGGCTGTTAGTCATGGGGGACTTCAACCTGCCGTTGATAGGTGAAGCATCTGAGACGGCTCGGGAGTTCATGGCCTCCATGACGGCCATGGACCTGACCCAGCTAGTTCATGACCCCACCTACACTGGGGGACACACGCTGGACTTAATTTTTGTCTCTGGCCAGTGGCTGAGTGATCTGGGTTTAGGGGAAATAGCCGTTGAACCCCTGTCATGGTCAGATCACTCTCTGCTTCGGCTAGGCTTCCCAACCGCTGCACCCCACCGCGGGGAGGCGGAACCGGAATTGGTGAGATGGTTCCGCCCCAGGCGCCTGATGGACCCTGAGAGGTTCCAGAGGGAGCTTGGGCCAATACCTGAGACTCTGACCCGCGACTCAACTGAAGACCTACTGGCCGCTTGGAATAATGCGGCCACGGGGGCCCTGGACCGGGTCGTGCCCCTGCAGCCTCTCACCCGGCGCCGAACCACCCTGGCTCTCTGGTTCTCTGAGGAGCTGAGGGTGATGAAGCATCGGAAGAGATGCCTAGAGAGTGGTTGGAGGGCCACCCGTTCCGAATCTGACCGGACACTGGTAAGGTCGCATTTGAAGACCTACCTAGTGGCGATAAAAGCGGTGAAATGTAATTATTTCTCCGCTCTTATTGCGTCTGCAGATAACCGCCCTGCCGCCCTGTTTAAAGTGACCCGTTCCCTTCTTCACCAGAGGGCGCAGGATGCCCCCTTACAGGGTCGTGCAGAGGAATTTGGGTGTTATCTGCACGATAAAATCGATCAGATCCGTGACGAGTTGGCTTCCGACTGGACTAGTTCAGACGGGCTGACGGTGGCAGGTCCTGAGTCTGTCATCTGGGAAGAGTTCCATCCTGTGACTCCTGAGGACATGGACAGGTTGCTGGGGTGGCTGAACGCCACCACATGTTTACTGGACCCATGTCCCTCCTGGCTGGTACTGGCCTCCCGGGAGGTTACACGAGGCTGGCTTCAGGGAATTGTTAACGCTTCTTTGAGTGAGGGGTTTTTGCCAGCCGCCTTGAAAGAGGCGGTGGTGAGACCCCTCCTCAAGAAGCCCTCCCGGCTGTGTTGGCCAACTACCGTCCTGTCTCCAACCTTCGATTTCTTGCGAAGGTTGTTGAGAGTGTGGTGGCGCGACAGCTCCCTCAGCACCTGGAGGAAACTGTCTATCTGGACTCGCGCCAGTCCGGCTTCCGGCCCGGGCACAGCACAGAGACGGCATTGGTCGCGTTGGTGGATGATCTCTGGAGGGCCCGGGATAGGGGTTATTCCTCTATCCTGGTCCTATTAGATCTCTCAGCGGCTTTTGATACCATCGACCATGGTATCATGTTGCGCCGGCTGGAGGGGTTGGGGGTGGGGGGCACCGTTTTACGGTGGTTCTCCTTCTACCTCTCCGACCGGTCGCAATTTGTGTTGGCAGGAGGGCAGAGGTCGACATCAAGGTGCCTCACTTATGGGGTACCACAGGGGTCGGTCCTCTCGCCTCTCCTGTTCAACATCTATATGAAGCCGTTGGGTGAGATCATCCGTGGTTTCGGGGTAGAGTTCCATCAGTACGCTGATGACACTCAGCTGTACATCTCTACCCCGGACCACCCCAACGATGCCGTGGAAGTGATGTCCCGGTGTCTGGAGGCTGTGCGAGTCTGGATGGGGAGAAACAGGCTCCGACTCAACCCATCCAAGACCGAGTGGCTGTGGCTTCTGGCGTCACGATATAGCCAGGTGGTGCCATCTCTGGCTATTGGGGGCGAATCACTGGCTCCCACAGAGAGGGCCCGTACCTTGGGCGTCCTCCTGGACTCTCGGCTGTCGTGGCCAGGGGGGCTTTTTATCAGGTTCGCCTGATACGCCAGTTGCGCCCCTTTCTGGATTGTGACGCTTTACGCACGGTCACTCAAGCCCTCGTCATCTTCCGCCTGGACTACTGCAACGCTCTCTACATGGGGCTTCCCTTGAGGTGCACCCAGAGGCTCCAGTTAGTTCAGAACGCGGCCGCGCAGGGGATTCTGGGAGCTTCTAGATGCTCCCATGTGACACCTCTCCTGCGCGAGTTGCACTGGTTGCCTGTGGCCTTCCGGGTGCGCTTCAAGGTGCTAGTAACCACCTTTAGAGCGCTCCATGGCATGGGACCTGGCTATTTGCAAGACTGCCTCCTGCTACCTAACACCTCCCACTGACCAGTCCGCTCCCACAGAGAGGGCCTCCTCAGGGTGCCGTCAGCTAGGCAATGTCGGCTGGCGACGCCCAGGGGGAGAGCCTTCTTTGTGGCTGCTCCTGCCCTCTGGAATGACCTACCCCCTGACCTTCGCACGATCACGGACCTGCGCCTTTTCTGCCGGGCTTTGAAGACCCATTTATTTCGTGCGGCCGGCCTGGCATAGTTTTTAACTTGCTTTTAGATAGGGTTTTTATCAAAATTTGAAAATTAGGTGTACTGCTTAATACATTTTTAATAGCATTTTACTTGTTTTTATCATTAATTTTGTACTAACTGACTTTTACTGTTTGCCTGTACACCGCCCTGAGTCCCGCTGGGGAGAAGGTGCGGTATAAAAATTAAATAAAATTCAAATTCAAATTCAAAATACAGGTAGTCCTCAAATTACGACCACAATTGAGCCCAGAATTTATGTTTCTAAGTGAGAAATTTGTTAAGTGAATTTTGTCCCATTTTATGAATTTTTGTCACATTTGTTAAGTGAATCATTGCAGTTGTTAAATTACTAACACAGTTGTTAAGTGAATCTGGCTTCCCCATTGACTTTGCTTGTCAGAAGGTCGCAAAAGCTGGTCACCTGACCCAGGGACCCTGCAACTGTCATAAATATGAACCAGTTGTCAAGCATCTGGATCAGTGGTGGGATTCAAATAATTTAACAACCGGTTCTCTGCCCTAATGTCCAGCTGGGTAGGCGGGGCTCAGTGGTCATGTGACTGTGTGTGTGTGGCCAACTCAATGTCACTCACGTCGATGGGCGCTTCACCTTAGCTGTGACAATGTAATAAGGGTTAACCGGAGAGGCAGTTTCTGTAAGCAGGGCAATAAAGATTAGGCTAGAAACAACACCAGAATGTTTCTTTCCTTCCTTCCTTACAGGATTAGCCCTGTAAAGTGGGAAAAAACAAAATGAGATTTCTTCCAACAACCGGTTCTCCAAACTGCTTAGAAAGTTAGCAACCGGTTCTTCCAAATAGGTGCAAACTGGCTGAATTCCACCACTGATCTGGATGTAAACCATGTGACCATGGGAATGCTGCAACAGTCATAAGTGTGAAAAATGGTCATGTCACTTTTTTCAGCGCCATTGTAACTTCGAACAGTCACTAAACAAACTGTTGTAAGTCAAGGACTACCTGTACTGGAATACTGCTATCATGTCCCCCGCCCCCCAGCCCTTCTTTTCTCTAGACTAGCCAAACCCAAATCCTGCAACCGTTCTTCATGTTTTAGTCTCCAGGTCTTTAATCATCTTAGTTGCTCAGACTTCCGGTTGTACTTCCGGCACCTTCAGAAGCGAGGACAGTGAGCTCTGGGGTCCCGTTCCGAGCTCTCCCCATCGGAGGGCTCCAATTGGAGCCATAGCCACCCTGGAGTGGTGGTGAAGTAAAGGGGGACCACCTTGCAGGTCGAGGAGAGACGCATCTCTCCTCCCTGACTCAGAAAGCCCCCTCATCCCAAGACAAGGAGCAGCAGCTGCAAAAATGGCTGCCATGAAGCCGGGGACAGCCTGAACACCTAAGACAGTGCAGGAGAGGAGAGATGGTGAATGGTGTGTGAACTGGGTGAGAGAATACTTTTTGCTGAAACTTGTCCCCAAAGGGAATATATTTTAGAATGATTTTTCACAGTGGCGTATAAGCATTTTGAAAAAAAAATGGAGAATTTAAGAAGAGAAAATTTGTTTTAAAAAAATAAATAGAAAATTGAACTCTCAAAGCAAAAAGATGTGATACTAAGAAGGCATATTAAAATGCTGAAATTATGATCCCAAACTCTTTTTATTAATATGGTTCATTTACTGGATTTATAAGATAATTAAATTGGACTTCTAAAAACAAAGCAGAGAGCGCCATCTGCTGATGAGAGGCAAACTATGCAACCTGGGAATAAACATTTAAAGGACTGAAAACATTTATTGAATTATAAGTATCTACCTTATGACCACTGGAGATTGGAACATCAAATAAGAACTTTTGTTTAGAGACCCCTGAATATTATCAAATATATAAAAGCTGACTTGAGGCATATTCTAGGTGTGATCTCCTTTGCCTGCGGGAGTCTCCCCTCTCGCAGGCCTGGCCCCCTTATCTAACACGGGCCCACCTCGAGGATGGACTGATTGCTCCTGAGAGGTGGGCGAAGCGCAGACTAAGGGGTTTTTTATTTAAACATTTTATTCGACTTTTAGGGGGTTCCAGGGAGGGGGGGAGGGAGAGTCAGGTGGGGGTATGCCAAAAAGGGCCGGCAGGAAGCGGAAGTAGAGTAACGGAGGAGGGGGGAGGGGGGGTCATTTCCACTGGGGTATTTTCCATCAATACGGTCTTGGGGAGGGGCAGGGGCGGTGGGAAGGGGGATGGACATCACCAGTTGGAGGACCGGGGCCGCTGGTTACGGGTGGTCACGCGCTCCAACTCCCCCTGTCCCCATCGCAGACTAGGTGGGCAAGAACCACAGACCCGGGGCCCTAGGCTGATGCTATGCAACGCCAGGTCCGTGGTACAAAAAGCCCCCCTCATCCATGACCTTGTGTCAGAGGGGGACCCGGACCTGGTAGGCATTACGGAAACCTGGTTGGGCCACGAGGGAGGACATCCCCTCGTAGAAATGTGCCCACCAGGATACCGAGCCTTTCATCAGCCTAGGGCCCTAGGGAGGGGTGGGGGGGTGGCGATTATGGTTAGGGAAGGTCTTGAGCCAAAGGAGACCACGATCCCTCAGACGACCGGGTGCGAGTCCCTCCTTGTGAAGTGGGGCCTTGGGAGGCAGTTGGGCGTGTTAGTTGTATACCTGGCTCCTCGCTATGCAACAACAGCCCTGCCCGAGCTCCTAGAGGTGATAGCCGAGGCGGCGGTTGAGACCCCCAGACTTTTAGTCATGGGGGACTTTAACCTGCCGTCGGCAGGCGAAACCTCTGGTGCAGCTCGGGAGTTCATGGCTTCCATGACAGCCATGGACCTGACCCAGGTAGTTTTAGGCCCTACTCACGAGGGCGGACACACCCTGGATCTCATCTTCGTCTCGGGACAGTGGAGTAGTGATCTGGGAATAGGGGATTTAGTCATCACACCCCTGTCATGGACAGATCACGCTCTCCTTCGGCTCGACTTTCCGATCGCTGCACCTCACTGCGGGGAGGCGGAACCGGACATTCCTATATGGTTCCACCCCAGGCTCCTGATGGACCCGATAAGGTTCCAGAGGGAGCTTGGGCCAATTCCTGTGGACTTGCCCCGCGACTCGACTGAGGACCTAGTGGCTGCATGGTTAAGTGCGGCCACGGGGGCCTTGGACCGAGTTGCGCCCTTGCGGCCTCTCTTGCGGCGACGAACCACCTGGGCTCCTTGGTTTACCGAGGGGCTTAGGGAGATGAAGCGCCGCAAGAGACGCCTAGAGAGCAGATGGAGATCTTCTCACTCCGAAGCCGACCGAACACTAGTGAGAGACCATATTAGGACTTACTTAGTGGCGATAAAAGTGGCCAAACGTGAGTATTGCGCCACTCTTATTGCATCCGCAGATAACCGCCCTGCCGCCCTGTTTGGGGTGACCCGCTCCCTCCTTCAACAGAGGCCGCGGGAAGCCCCTTTACAGGGTCGAGCAGAGGAATTTGGGATTCATCTGCAGGAGAAAATCACTCGGATTCGGAACGAGCTACCCTCCATCGACAGTGGTCCAGTCGAGCAGGCCGAGGCTGTTCTTGTGACACCATCCTGGGAGGAGTTTGATTTTGTTACCACCGAGGATATGGACAAGTTGTCAAAGAGACTTAGGGCTACCACATGTTTATTGGACCCGTGTCCCTCCTGGCTTGTACTGGCATCCTGGGAGACGACACGAGGCTGGCTCCAGGGCATTGTCAACGCATCTTTGAGTGAGGGGTCCTTGCCTGCCGTCCTGAAAGAGGCGGTGGTGAGGCCCCTCCTCAAGAAGCCGTCCCTGGATCCAGCATTATTAGAGAACTATCGTCCCGTCTCCAACCTCCACTTTTTAGTGAAGGTTGTTGAGAGTGTGGTGGCCCAACAGTTTCCGCGACACTTGGAGGAAGTTGATTATCTAGACCCGCGCCAGTCCGGCTTCCGACCCGGGCACAGCACCGAGACGGCATTGGTCGCGTTGGTTGATGATCTCTGGAGGGCGCGGGATAGAGGATATTCCTCTATCCTAGTCCTATTAGACCTCTCAGCGGCTTTTGATACCATCGACCATGGTATCCTATTGCACCGACTGGGGAGGTTGGGGTTGGGAGGCACCGTTCTGCGGTGGTTCTCATCCTACCTCTCTGGTCGGTCGCAATATGTGTTGGCAGGGGGGCAGAGGTCGGCCTCGAGGTCCCTCATATGTGGGGTTCCTCAGGGGTCGGTCCTCTCGCCCTTACTGTTCAACACATATATGAAGCCGCTGGGTGAGATCATCCGTGGTTTTGGGGTGGGATATCATCTGTACGCTGATGATACTCAGTTGTACATATCCACCCCAGACCACCCCAACGATGCCGTCGAGGTTATGTCCCGGTGTTTGGAGGCCGTACGGATCTGGATGGGTGGTAACAAACTCAGGCTCAACCCGTCCAAGACTGAGTGGCTGTGGCTTCCGGCGCCCCGGTTCAGCCAGATTATTCCAACTCTGGCCATTGGGGGCGAAACACCGGCCCCCGTGGAGAGGGCGCGCAATTTGGGTGTCCTCCTGGATTCCCAGCTGTCTATGGAAGATCATGTGGCAGCCGTGGCCAGGGGGGCATTCCATCAGGTACGCCTGATGCGCCAATTGCGCCCCTTACTGGACCGGGGTGCCTTACGCACAGTCACTCAAGCACTCGTCACCTCTCGACTTGACTACTGTAATGCTCTCTACATGGGGCTTCCCTTGAGGTGCACCCGAAAGCTGCAGCTAGTCCAGAACGCAGCCGCGCGGGTGATTACGGGAGCGCCTAGACACTCCCACATAACACCTATCCTGCGCGAGCTGCACTGGCTCCCTGTGGTCTTTCGGGTGCGCTTCAAGGTTTTAACGACCATCTTTAAAGCGCTCCATGGCTCGGGGCCTAGTTATATGCGAGACCGCCTCCTGCCCCATACATCCCTCAGACCGATACGCTCCCACAGAGAGGGCCTCCTCAGGGTGCCGTCGGCTGGACAATGCCGACTGGCGACACCCAGGGGAAGAGCCTTCTCTGTGGCGGGCCCTGCCCTTTGGAACGACCTACCCCCTGAACTCCGCACCATCTCTGACCTCCGCCTCTTCCGCAAGTGTCTGAAGACACACCTATTCCATCTAGCCGGCCTAGCATAACCCCCATTACTGACTCTTAGATAGTTTTAAATTTGGGTTTTTTAAATTCGGTTTTTAGCGCAGGGTCTATTAGAATAAGTTTTTTAAAATTTTATATGTTTTATATGTGTTTTAACATCCCTGTGCGCCACCCTGGGTCCGTTTGGAGAAGGGCGGGGTAAAAATAAATAGATAATCCCCTGATGGTTTTTTTTTTTTAATTTGTCAGACCTGCAAGCCATCTTTTCTTTTTTAGGTTTTAGGTCTGCCACACTTTCTACTGTAGGAAAATGGGAGGGGGGTGTTATACGGAGTTGGGGGATGTGTAGCCATAATAACATTCTTCTTAGAAAGTCAAGTTCATCTTTGTCCCTGCACCTGGCTGGATCTGGATGGGATGAATCTGTCTTCATGTCAGTGAAAGATTTGACAATGTGATGAACTTGTGGGTGTTGGGGCAGGATCTTGAACTTTCAACTGGGTGGAAAAACCTGGAAGCTTTCAGATTTGGGTTTTCCCAGAGGTGCCAACATGACATCTCTAATAAATTGGAACTTTGAGGAAACACAAGCCTCAGAGTTTTATTTCCAGAGGTTCCAGACGGAGCTTGGGCCATTACCTGCGACCCTGACCCGCGCCCCGACGGAGGACCTAGTGGCTGCATGGAGTTCAGCGGCCACGGGGGCCTTAGATCGGGTCGTGCCCTTGCGGCCTCTCTTGCGGCAGAGAGCCACCCAGGCTCCTCGGTTCACCGAGGAGCTGAGGGGGTTGAAACGCCACAAGAGATGCCTAGAGAGGAGGTGGAGATCCACACGGTCTGAATCTGACCGAACACAAGTAAGATCCCATTTGAGAACTTATCTTGTGGTGATAAGAGTGGCCAAACGACATCATTGTGCCACCCTTATTGCGTCCGCAGATAACCGCCCTGCCGCCCTGTTCAGGGTGACCCGCTCCCTCCTTCAACAGAGGCCGTGGGAAGCCCCTCTACAGGGCAGAGCAGAGGAGTTTGGAGAGTATCTGCAGGACAAAATCACTCAGATTCAGTGATAATTATCATCTTTAAAGCGCTCCATGGCTCGGGACCTAGCTATTTGCGGGATCGGATCCTGCCCCATACTTCCTCACGGCCGATTCGCTCCCACAGAGAGGGACTTCTCCGGGTGCCGTCCACTAGACTTTGTCAGCGGGCGACGCCCAGGGGAAGGGCTCTCTCTGTGGCGGGCCCTGCCCTCTGGAATGACCTTCCCCCCGACATTAGAACGACCACGGACCTCCGCTCCTTCCGTCTGAAATTAAAAACATATTTTTTCTGCTTGGCCGGTCTGGGATAGTCTCTCTCTATGGGGTTTTAGTGTATAGTGGGAATTTTAGTTTAGATTGGGTATTTTAGCACAGGTATTATTTAATTTGTTTTTAAGATGTTCTTGTTTGTATATTTATGGTTTTTAGTTTTCCTGTGCACCGCTCCGAGTCCCTATGGGGAGAGGAGCGGTCAAGAAATTAAACTTGATTGATTGATTGATTGATTGAGTTGTCCTCCACCGAAAGTGGTCTAGAGGGATTGTCAGAGGCGGGTCTTGAGACATCTTTATGGGAAGAGTTTGACTCTGTTACTTCCGAAGATATGGACAGGTTACGTAGGCGACTGAGAACCACTACATGTTTATTGGACCCGTGTCCCTCCTGGCTTATACTGGCATCCTGGGAGGTTTCACGAGGCTGGCTCCAGGAAGTTGTGAATGCTTCTTTGAGTGAGGGGTTCTTACCTACCATCTTGAAAGAGGCGGTGGTGAGGCCCCTCCTCAAGAAGCCTTCCCTGGACCCAGCATTATTAGTAAATTATCGTCCGGTCTCCAACCTTCACTTTTTGGCGAAGGTTGTAGAGAGTGTGGTGGCACAAGAGTTTCCTCGTCACCTGGAGGAAATTGATTATCTGGACCCACGCCAGTCCGGCTTCCGGCCCGGTCACAGCACGGAGACGGCATTGGTCGCGTTGGTGGATGATCTCTGGAGGGCCAGAGATGGGGGTTGCTCCTCCATCCTGGTCCTATTAGATCTCTTGGCGGCTTTTGATACCATCGACCATGGTATCCTATTGCATCGGCTGGAGGGGTTGGGGGTGAGGAGCACCGTTTTACGGTGGTTCTCATCCTACCTCTCCGGTCGGTCGCAATTTGTATTGGCAGGAGGGCAGAGGTCGACCTTGAGACCCCTCACTTGTGGGGTGCCTCAGGGGTCGGTCCTCTCGCCGCTCCTGTTCAACACATATATGAAGCCGCTGGGTGAGATCATCCGTGGTTTTGGGGTGGAGTACCATCTGTACACTGACGATACTCAGCTGTACATATCCACCCCAAACCACCCCAACGATGCCGTCGAAGTGATGTCCCGGTGTCTGGAAGCCGTGCGGGTCTGGATGGGAAGGAACAGACTCAGACTCAACCCGTCCAAGACCGAGTGGCTGTGGTTTCCGGCACCTCGGTTCAACCAGTTTGTTCCATCGCTGGCCATAGGGGGCGAACATCTAGTCCCCGTGGATAGGGCAAGTGACAGCCGTGGCCAGGGGGGCGTTCTACCAGGTTCGCCTGGTATGTCAGTTGCGGCCCTTATTGGACTGGGACGCCTTGCGCACAGTCACTCATGCACTCGCGACATCCCGTCTGGACTCCTGCAATGCTCTCTACATGGGGCTCCCCTTGAGGTGCACCCGAAGACTACAGCTAGTCCAGAATGCAGCCGCGCGGGTAGTTTTGGGAACCTCTAGGTTTTCCCACGTAACACCACTCCTGCATGAGCTGCACTGGCTGCGTGTGTCCTTTCGGGTGCACTTCAAGGTATTGGTTACCATCTTTAAAGCGCTCCATGGCACGGGACCTAGCTATCTGCGGGATCACATCCTGCCCTATACATCCCTTCGACCGATTCGCTCCCACAGAGAGGGACTTCTCCGGGTGCCGTCCACCAGGCAATGCCAGCGGGTGACGCCCAGGGGAAGGGCCTTCTCTGTGGTGGGCCCAACCCTCTGGAATGACCTACTCCCTGAAATTAGAACAACGACGGATCTCCGCTCCTTCCGCCAGAAGTTAAAGACTCACTTCTTCCATCAGTCCGGCCTGTTCTAATGTTTACATTCCTAGCTGCAAAATGAAATTGTATAAAAATTTTAGGGGGTATTGTTAGGGTTTTAAGGGTTTTAATAGTGATTTTAGCACAGGGGTTAATTTAATTTGATTTTAACATTTTGTATTTGTATATTGTTGTATTTTGGGATTTTTAAATTGCCTGTGCACCGCCCCCATGGGGGAGAGGGTGCGGTCTATAAATTAATAAATTATTTATTATTATTATTTCATTGGGGGGTGTTTTTTGGAACCCTGACATTAACCTGAATCTTCTTTAAAATACTTCACCAGCTAGCCCGATCCTCTGAGTGCTGTCCAGGGTCCTGAGCCCCAAAGACTCAGGGAAGACAGAACACAGAGAGGAACCTGACAGAAGTCAGGGAGATCGCATGAATGAATGGTCAATCCCCTTGAAAGCCTGGTGACGAGCTGGATCCGCTGCGGGCGCTTGGCTGAGACACGTGCAGCCAGAGCCCAGGGACCTGGACTCAGCCAGGGTGGAACCAGGCCAAGCGGAAAGAGAGTTCAGAGCTCCGGGTGAGTTCAGAGTGACCCATGGCTGGAACCCCCCCACCCTATGGAACATGCCATGCGTTCTCCTACCTGCCCCCCTCAGCATAGCCTGGGAGGGGCTACAGAACCGGCGGCATTTGACGCAGCTCACCTTGGCCCATCGCCCAGCTGACACTGGAGCTGCTCCAAACTGGGGGAGGTTATAGTCTGGGCTACAGCTGGCTGGGATCACTGTGGGCTCTTGCCCCTCCCCAGCAGCAGCCACTGAGCCAACTAGCCCCAGGGAGCAGCTGCGGCACATTGCAGGGCTGACTCAGCTCACCGGTGGCTTTTGTCCCATAGCTGCTGGAGCCAGCCCAGTCTCCTTCATTGCCAGCTATTCCCCCCTCAAGCTGGAAATGCCTGCTGCTGAGACACCGGCTTGGGTGGCACATTCTTGGGCAGATAGGAGAAACCCCCGTTCCAAGTGTGCAGTGGGAAAGCAGCAGCCACGTAAGCCCCAACCAACCAAGCTCACGGGAAACAGAGTCAGGGGAATCCGTTGAAGGGGAACTCCTTCCTTTGACAGGTCCCCACAGAGCTGGTCTCTACCTCACCTGGGTCCTTGCCACCCGTACCAGTAATGGAGGCAAAGCCCCCCAACTCAACAGGGCAAAGGCAAAAGCCGCATTTGAGAAGGGAAACTGAAACTACAGGCTGCAGAGATGCAACACCTTCCTCCAGGAGTCAGTGGAGGTCCAGTCGAAAAGTCCTTCAAAAAGCTGGCTGAGGGAAGCAGTGGGGATGATGACCCGATGATCAGGGAACCTGTCTGCCCTTTTGCTCTTAAAGTCCGGTTAGTAGTACTGGAAATGGGGTTCCAAGGCGAAGTAGAAGCCATCATGGATACTGGGTGCACATGATGCCTGATCAATCCCCACATAGTTGAGCAGCTGGGCATACCCACAAGCACCCTTACACATCCCATCAGCTTTGAACAAGTCGATGGGACGCTAATTGGAGGGACTCCTGCTACCTTGGTCACTTAGCTTGTCAGGCTAGAGATGAACCATCACTGAGAACTCCTCTGGTTCATAGTCACCCCAAAGATGACAGACTCAGTCATATTGGGACTAGCGTGACTGGAGAAGTGGGGTCCTACGATGTCCTGGGACGGCAGTTATAGGAAGCTAGTCATCAATGTTGGACCACTGTCAACTGCCAGGCAGAATCACTTCGTAGAAACTATGACCCCAAAGGAGACTAGGGTGCCAGAACCTGCAGCTCTGGCCCGAGACGCCCCACCTGGGAGCCAGAAAATACCAAAAGAATATCGGGTCTTAGACGGGGTTTTCAGCAAGGAAGATTGCAACGATCAACCAACCGACTGCGCAATAAAGTTGGTGCCCGGAGCAAAGCTACCAAAGCATAAGATGTACTCCATGACCCCTAAGGAAATGGTGGAATTAAGGAAATACATTGATGCTTCATCAGCAGGACTTCATCCAACCAGCCAAATCCAAGGTATCTGCCCCCATCCTCTCTAAGGAGAAGAAAGATGGGGGGAGGGGGGAGGCTGTGCGTTGACTTTCACGGTATTAATGCCGTTTGCATGGAAAACACCTCCCACCTCCCCCTCATGAAGGACATGTTGAATCACCTGTCCAAGGGCAAGGTGTTCACAAAATTGGACTTAAGAGAGGCGTACTACCACATATGAATTTGAGAGGGGGACGAATGGAAAACCACATTCAACTGCCCCCTTGGTAGTTTCCAATTCAGAGTCATGCCATTTGGCTTACAAGGGGCCCCTTGCAGTCTTCATGCAATTAATAAATGAAGTGCTGCATGAGCACCTTTACAAGGGGGTGCTCGTTTATCTCGACAATATTCTCATCTTTACCGAGACCCAAGAACACATAAAGCTGGTGCGGCAAGTTCTGAAGAAACTTCTGGCTGACAAGCTCTATGCAAAGTTATCAAAGTGTGAATTCCACAAAACCTCCCTGGATTACCTCGGATATCAAATTTCAAGCAAGGGGATAGAAATGGACCCAGGGAAAGTGAAAGCTGTGCTGGACTGGCAACCCCCACGCACCCGCAAGCAGCTACAGAGTTTCCTGGGGTTTGCTATCTTTTATTGGCAGTTCATCCTGGCATTTGCGGAAGTCGCTCTGCCCCTGACCGAACTGTTAAAAACAGGGCAATCACCGACAAAGCCGAACCGTGTGGACAATAGCCTGCCAAAAAGCTTTTGAGAAATTAAAAGGGCTCTTTGCCCAAGAGCCCATTTTGCAACACCCAGATCCAGAAACAGCAATTCATAATACAGGCAGACACCAGTGATGTGACTGTAGTGGCAGTGCTGTTGCAAAGAAACCAAAAAGGAGAACTCTTGCCTTGTGCTTATGTCTCCCGAAAGCTCATTGACACGGAAAGAAGGTGGGCCATCTGGGAGAAAGAACCCTATGCAGTCTGCTGGGCATTATTCACATGAAGACATTTCCGGGGGGGGGGGAGCCATTTGATGTCTGGGCTGACCATAAAAACCTCAAAGTCCTAAAGGCCCCCAGGAAACTGTCTCCAAGACAAGTCCTCTGGGCGCAGTACTTGAGGAGATTTAAATTTGAACTGAAGTACATCCCTGCAGGGAAGAACTTGCTAGCAGATGCCTTGTCAAGAAAGCCACAGTTTGACAGTCTGAAGGAGAAGGTGGTTCATGCCATAAGTCCCTCCCAACATTCACACCACAGCTGAGGGCTGCTGTGCTGGCAAATATGGCTCCTCGTGCCACTTGTGGCATGCGTGCCATAGGTTCACCATCACAGCTGTATACTTATTCATATATGTACATTAACAAATCAATATTTACAAATATCTACAATATCTTTTCTTTTTAATATACCTTTCTAATAGTCTTTATTTCTGTTTTCTAGCCAATTCTACCATATGTTACAAATCGTGTAGTACTCTGTTTCTTATCTATCTTTTAATTTCATCATTAGCCTGTCCATTTCAGCACAATGAAGAACCTTTTTTATTACCATTACATCAGAAGGGATACTATCTTGTTTCCAGTTTTGAGCAAATGTAATTCTGGCTGCAGTTATTATATGGAGTATGATATATTGGATTTACTTACTTATATCTTCTCTTATTATACCTAATAGGAATAATTCTGGTCTCAATTCAATTGTTTGTTTTGTTATTTCTTCTATCCATATTTTTATTTTAGTCCAATATTTTCTGGCTTTTATGCACATCCACCACATATGGTAGAATGTGCCTTGTTTATATTTGCATCTGTTGCATTCCGCTGATCTGTTCAGGAACATTTTTGACAATCTCGCCAGAAGTAAATGCCAATGATAAAATATTTTGTAGAGGTTTTCTTTATATGCTGCTGACATTGTTAATTTATAATTTTTCCCCAAAGTTTTTCCCAGTGTTGTAATTCAATGTATCCAAAAAATTTTGCCCAAATTATCATTGTCTCTTTTACCGTTTCCTCCTCCATTTTGAATCTCAAAAAGTAATTGTATGCTTTAGTGATCATTTTTTCCTCTGCCCCCTGTATTATTTGTTGTTCCTTAGATATGCCGTATTGTTCTAAGCCCAGAAGTCTAATGCGTGACATCCTAGTTGCAAGTCATGACCTTCAATTGTCAATATCCTTTTATTTATTTTATATCCTTACTTAATTCTGAATTAATCTACGCCATATCAATTCTTGACCAGGAGTTATGGGGATTTGAGAAAAAGGTATATTGCTTCTTCTTTGAGTTTAGTTCTCACCATGTGTCTTGTAGGTTTAACTCTTGAGCCATTTCAAAACATGTATTCAACAATATTATTCACTTCTTATTTTTTTTTATTACTTACTAGCTGTACCCGCCACGCATTGCTGTGGCCAAGTTTGGGTAAATGAAAAAGTTTCCCCTCATAGACCCTCTCAGCGACCCCCTTCCTTCTCTGCCTCAGTTTCCCCTCCCTTTCCCTGCTCTTCCTCTCTTACTCTACCTACCTACTGTATTTCTCCCTCTCCCTCTCTCTATCCCTCTACCTACCTACCTACCTACCTACCTACCTACCTACCTACCTACCTACCTACCTACTGTATTTCTCCTGCTCGCTCTCTCTCCCTCTACCTACCTACCTACCTACCTACCTACCTACCTACCTACCTACCTACCTACCTACCTACCTACTGTATTTCTCACTCTCTCTCTCCGTCTACCTACCTACCTACCTACCTACTGTATTTTCCCTCTCTCTCTCCATCGCTCTACCTACCTACCTACCTACTGTATTTCTCCCCCTCTCTCTCTATCCCTCTACCTACCTACCTACCTACCTACCTACTGTATTTCTGCCCGCCCTCCCTCTACCTACCTACCTACTGTATTTTTCCCTCTCTCTCTCCATCTCTCTACCTACCTACTGTATTTCTCCCTCTCTATCCCCCTACCTACCTACCTACCTACCTACCTACTGTATTTTTCCCTCTCTCCCTCTCTATCCACCTACCTACCTAGCTACTGTATTTCTCCCTCTCTCTCTCTATCGCTCTACCTACCTACAAACCTACCTACTGTATTTCTCTCTCTCTCTCTCTCTCTCTCTCCCTCTCTCTCTCTCTCCCTTTACCTACCTACCTACCTACCTAATGTGTGCCATCCACACAATCTGTACGTATCATTGGTGCTGCACTTGTAAGGAACGTTGTGTGAAAATTTGATGGCAATTGGTGCAGTACTTTCTGAGATTAGCGGTTTTGAACAAACTCGTAGTTAACTATTTATTTATATAGATATAGTATTTATTAATCTCTACTACTGAAAACCGAGACTATACAAAGGAAGGAATACTACAATATCTGGAAAAGTCAGATCTGCAAAGATTCCAGATGAAATAAAAGATATGCTCAATAAAGAAATTAAAACATCAGAGATAATTAATGCCATACAAAGACAAAAGACTAATAAAGCTGCAGGGCCGGATGGACTGCCAGTGGAAATATATAAAGAATTCCAGGATATGCTTGTCCCAATGTTGTTGGAAGTTTATAATGCTGTGCTGAAAGAGGCGAAGACTCCGCTATCATGGACGGAGGCTAACATTGTACCCCCCCCTAAGGGGGACTCGGATCAGATGTTTATACAAAATTACAGACCAATCTCACTGCTAAATGCAGATTACAAGATTTTTGCTATGATAATAGCAGAACGGTTGAAAAAATTCCTCACATCGTTTATCCACACAGATCAAAATGGATTCCTCCCCAGAAGACAAATTAAAAACAATATGAGAATTATGCTGGACATTCTCAAATATTATGAAGTACATAATGAAAAACAGGTTGCACTATTTTTTCTCGATGCCCAAAAGGCATTCGACAACGTGAACTGGGAATTCTTGCATCAACAATTGGAACACATGGAATTCAGGTATAAATTTATAAACACAATTAGAGCAAATATACAAATCAAAAAGCCTAAGTAATAATTAATGACGAATTAACACAAAGTATAGCAATCCAGAAAGGTACAAGACAAGGTTGTCCCCTATCCCTGCTGTTGTTTATAACCTTAGAGGTTCTAGCCAGGAAAGTATGTAAAGATGAACAGATAGAGGGACTAGAAATCAAAAAGGAACAATTTAAGTTACAGGCCTTTGCAGATGATCTAGTGTTTGTGCTAGAGGATCCTATAAAGTCTGGTACGAAACTCATTGAGGAATTGACAGAGTATGGGAAAGTAGCGGGTTTAAAGATAAATATGACGAAGACTAAAATGTTGGTTAAAAATATGATATCTAAATTGAAAGCGGAACTAATGAAGAAACTGGGTATCCAAATTGTTAAAAAAGTGAAATAACTAGGTATACACTTATCTACTAATTTGGTCAACAAAACTAAGGAAGACTTAGAAAGGTGGAAAAACCTACAATTGTCCCTGATGGGTAGGATCGCAGTCATAAAAATGAATGTACTTCCAAAATTTCTATTTCAGAATATCCCAATTAAATTAGAAAAAGGTTTCTTTAAGGATTTGAATCAATTGGTTTCAAAATTTATTTGGCAGGGAAGAAAACCAAGAATAAAACTCAAAGCCATGCAAGATACTAAGGAAAAAGGAGGACTTGGCGTTCCAGACTGGGAACTTTATTATATTGTGGCCACCCTCACATGGTTAAAAGAATGGATAATGTTGAGAAATAAAAGATTACTCAAATTGGAAGGTCATGACCTCCAAGCAGGATGGCATGCCTTCCTGTGGTATGAAAAAGGATCTGCACACAAATATTTCAATAGACACTATATCAGACAATCCCTGTTATCTATATGGAACAAAATTAACACGATCACTGTACCGAAATACCCATCTGGCTATTTATTTATTTTATTTATTTTATTAAATTTATACCCCGCCCTTCTCCAAAAGGACCCAGGGCGGCGCACAGGAATTAAAAAATACATACAAAATCGAATAAAATTTTTAAAAAACTTATTTAATATCCGTCCTCCGCTAAAACCAAATTAAAATCCCCAAAATTTAAAAACTATCTAAAATAGTCATAGCGGAGGTTACGCTAGGCCGGCTAGATGAAAGAAATGTGTCTTTAGACACTGGCGGAAGAGGCGGAGGTCGGAGATGGTGCGAAGTTCAGGGGGTAGGTCGTTCCAAAGGGCAGGCCACAGAGAAGGCCCTTCCCCTGGGTGTCGCCAGTCGGCATTGTCCGGCCGACAGCACCCTGAGAAGGCCCTCTCTGTGGGAGCGGATCGGTCGAAGGGATGTATGGGGCAGGAGACGGTCTCGCATGTAACTAGGTCCCGAGCCATGGAGCGCTTTAAAGATGGTCGTCAAAACCTTGAAGCGCACCCGAAAGACCACAGGAAGCCAGTGCAGCTCGCACAGGATCGGTGTTATATGGGAGTGTCTAGGCGCTCCCGTGATCACCCGCGCGGCTGCATTCTGCACTAACTGTAGCTTTCGAGTGCACCTCAAGGGAAGCCCCATGTAGAGAGCATTACAGTAGTCGAATCGGGATGTCACGAGTGCTTGAGTGACTGTGCGAAGGGCAGCCCGGTCCAGTAAGGGGAGCAATTGGCGCATCAGGCGTACCTGATGAAACGCCCCCCTGGCCACGGCCGCCACATGGTCCTCCATGGACAGCTGGGAATCCAGAAGGACATCCAAATTGCGTGCCCTCTCCACGGGGGCCGGTGTTTCGCCCCCAATGGCCAGAGTTGGAGTAATCTGGCTGAAACGGGGTGCCGGAAGCCACAGCCACTCAGTCTTGGACGGGTTGAGCTTGAGTTTGTTACTACCCATCCAGATCCATACGGCCTCCAAACACCGGGACAACACCTTGGCGGCATCGTTGGGGTGGTCTGGGGTGGATATGTACAGCTGAGTATCATCAGCGTACAGATGATATCCCACCCCAAAACCACGGATGATCTCACCCAGCGGCTTCATATATGTGTTGAATAGAAGGGGCGAGAGGACCGACCCCTGAGGAACCCCGCATAGGAGGGGTCTCGAGGCCGACCTCTGCCCCCCTGCCAACACATATTGTGACCGACCAGAGGGGTAGGACGAGAACCACCGTAAAACAGTGCCTCCCAGCCCCAACCCCCCCCAGTCGGTGCAATAGGATACCATGGTCGATGGTATCAAAAGCCGCTGAGAGGTCTAACAGGACTAGGATAGAGGAATATCCTCTATCCCACGCCCTCCAGAGATCATCAACCAACGCGACCAATGCCGTCTCAGTGCTGTGACCGGGTCGGAAGCCGGACTGGCGCGGGTCTAGATAATCAATTTCCTACAGGTGTCGCAGAAACTGTTGGGCCACCACACTCTCTACAACCTTCACTAAAAAGTGAAGGTTGGAGACTGGACGATAGTTTTCTAATAATGCTGGATCCAGGGACGGCTTCTTGAGGAGGGGCCTTACTACCGCCTCTTTCAAGACGGCAGGCAAGGACCCCTCACTCAAAGATGCGTTGACAATGCCCTGGAGCCAGCCTCGTGTCATCTCCCAGGATGCCAGTACAAGCCAGGAGGGACACGGGTCCAATAAACATGTGGTAGCCTTAAGTCTCTTTGACAGCCTGTCCATATCTTTGGTAGTAACAAAGTCAAACTCCTCCCAGGATGGTGCCTCAAGAACAGCCTCGGACAGTCCGACTGGACCACTCTCGATGGAGGGTAGCTCATTCCGAATCCGAGTGATTTTATCCTGCAGATAAATCCCAAATTCCTCTGCTCGACCCTGTAAAGGGGCTTCCCGCGGCCTCTGTTGAAGGAGGGAGCGGGTCACCCCAAACAGGGCGGCAGGGTGGTTATCTGCGGATGCAATAAGGGTGGCACAATACTCACGCTTGGCCACCCTTATCGCCACTAAGTAAGTCCTAATATACGTTCTCACTAGTGTTCGGTCGGCTTCGGAGCGAGAGGATCTCCATCTGCTCTCTAGGCGTCTCTTGTGGCGTTTCATCTCCCTGAGCTCCTCGGTGAACCAAGGAGCCTGGGTGATTCGTCGCCGCAAGAGAGGCCGCAAGGGCGCGACTCGGTCCAAGGCCCCCGTGGCCGCACTTAACCATGCGGCCACTAGGTCCTCAGTCAAGTCGCGGGGCAAGTCCACAGGAATTGGCCCAAGCTCCCTCTGGAACCTTATCGGGTCCATCAAGAGCCTGGGGCGGAACCATATAGGAATATCAGGCTCTGCCTCCCCGCAGTGAGGTGCGGCGATCGGAAAGTCCAGCCGAAGGAGAGCGTGATCTGTCCATGACAGGGGTGTAATGGCTAAATCCCCTATTCCCAGATCACTACTCCACTGTCCCGAGACGAAGATTAAGTCCAGGGTGTGTCCACCCTCGTGGGTAGGGCCTAAAACTACCTGGGTCAGGTCCATGGCTGTCATGGAAGCCATGAACTCCCGAGCTACTCCAGAGGTTTTGCCTACTGACGGCAGGTTGAAATCCCCCATGACCCCCATGAGTCTGGGGGTCTCAACTGCCGCCTCGGCTATCACCTCTAGGAGCTCGGGCAGGGCTGTTGTTGCATAGCGAGGAGGCAGGTATACAACTAACACGCCCAACTGCCTCCCTAGGCCCCACTTCACGAGGAGGGACTCACACCCGGTCGTCTGAGGGATCGTGGTCTCCTTCGGCTCAAGACCTTCCCTAACCATAATCTACAATGCTATCTACAATGGAAGCTTATATACACCCAAATTTAATTAATATGGGAAATATTGTCACATATAAAGAGTTATTGAACAGACAGGGGGAGATTAAAACTAGATTAGAATTGGCATCACAAGGGGTATGTTAGGAGTAGACTCCTATAGTTGGGTAGTCAATATATAATACCATAATGAAATATGGTCATTGTGACTTTAAGAATGTTGGAATGTTAGGGTGCAATTAGGAAGTGCAATTATCTACAACTATAAGAGAAAGCCAGGAGAGCTGGACTTGCTGTTTGATAACTGAATTGTGTCGTGAACTGTGAATTACTGAAGAAGAAGACGGAAGATTGTGTAAGCTATTTGATATTGTTGAGACTTTGTTTTTTACTCGTTTCACATCACTGCTTATTGAGCAGTAGTTTAGTTTAGTAGTTTTTACAACTTTAGTAAAAGCTATTTTATTTTACTTAAACAGTGTCTGGTATACTAATTGTGTGTACATTAGCAACATTCTTCTAGCTGCATATTCTGCTGCACACCTTCTGCTGTCTCCCAACAGAGATATCACCTAACAGGTGATACAGATATCACCTGCAATCATACTTATACTTACTTTTTGTCCTTTTAATTTTTATCGTAAACTGCTTTTTTTTTCTTTTTGGACAATACATTGTGGAACTAATAAGAGAACCTTTTTTCTCTTCCCTCCTTTTTTCTTAGTATTCTTTTTTCTTCTCTTCTTTCCTTTTTCTTTCTTTTTTCCCCTTTTCTTTTCTTTTAATCTTCTCTTCTCTTCACTATTTTCTCTCTTAATTGATAGCTATCTCTTCTTATTTACTCCAAAATAATCAACTTTCTTACCAGACTTTAATTCAACTTAAAAAAAAAGACAATAAAATTTGGAATATGAGCAGGAAGATGACACAGGTTGGCTCAACAACAATGACTTCAAAGCCTTCGTCATCAGGAGGGCAAAAGACAATTCAGACAATGCTACACCAAGAAAAACAAGAAAAGGGGAAAGGTATAACACTTGAGACACTCTTCCAAGAATTACGGACGGGAAGGGAAAGAATGGAATGGAAACTAGAGGACAAATTGGAGGATACGGAATGAAAACTAGAGGCAAAGCTTGACGCATTGGTAAAGAAATCTGCAGATATGGAAAAAAAATAGAGAATATAGAAAATAAAACAGTATTGACAGAAGGAAAGATGGAAATGATGCAGCAATGGATGATAAGACAGGAAGAATCTATGACAAAACAACAAGAATCTATACGTGAGATGAGAGAAAGATTGGTAGAAAAAGATTAAAAGGACTAAGATTTTGATTCTAGATTGAGTGATATAGAAAAAGAAGGAATTGGAATAGGATGGGAGATGGACCGAGCTGAATATTTCCTAAGATTTCAAAATATAATAGAAGAAAAGGGAGAGAATATGCTTTTAATAATACCTGAACTCCTGGCTGAGATTTTGGAAATGCCTAAAGAATTAGTAAGAGATGCTATAGATGATGCATTTTGAGTAAATACAAGATATGCAACTAGAAATGCACTTCCAAGAGAAGTACATGTAAGATTTACTAAGAAAATACTGAGATTCCAAATATTGCAGAAAATAAGAGACAAAAAACTTGAATACAGAGGAAATTACGGTTTTAAAACAAATCCCAAGAAAGGTGAGAGAGAAGAAAATACCAATTTCTGACTGCTCTCTTGATTGGAAAAGGCGTCCAGTATAGATGGCTTATACTGGAAGGCCTGATATTCACATGGGGAAGACAGAGATACAGAATAGACACCTTAGAAAAAGCAGAAGTTTTTTACAAAGAACACTCTAAAGGGACAACGGAGAAGACCGACAAAGAAGACCCACTGTTATCAATGTTAGAGGAGACACTAGAGGGTGCTGTAGGCGGTGTGGCTATAGAAGGAGTGGCTTCTGGAGTAGCAGAAATTAGAGAACAAAGAGAAATAAGGTCAACGAGAGCTATAAAACCTCTATATAAAACATAAACATGGAAGAAAACACAATATTCACTGTTAACATAAATGGACTTAATTCCCCAATTAAAAGAAGAAAAATATTTCAAAAATTGGGAAAGTTAAGATCACTGATAATTTGTCTACAAGAAGTACACATTCAAAAAAAAGATGTGCATTTGTTATCTCAACCCAAATTGGGGAAAATTTTTACTTCATTGGCAGATTGTAAAAAAAAGGGGAGTGTTTTTTTATATTAAAGACAAAATACCGATGAAACAAATCTATGCAGATGAAGATGGAAGAATTTTGATGGTGGAAATGATGGATAACAACAAAAAAATACTTCTGATGACCAAGATGAATTTTATAGAAAGCTCCACGAGAAAATTGTAGATTTAGAATATGATAACATTTGTATGATGGGAAATTTCAATGGAATTATAAGCCAAAACATAGACTACAAAACACCAAAAACAGGAAAAACTAACAGGAAAATCCTACCAAAGTCCTTCTTTAGAATGATAGAGGAAGCAAACCTAAAAGATATTTGGAGAGAAAGAAACCCCAGCAAGAAACAATACACTTACTATTCTAATAGGCATTCATCATTCTCAAGACTGTATATAATCTGGCTCACCTCTGACCTGGAGGGTTTAGTACAAGAAGTGGAAATAGAATCCAGTACTTGGGCAGACCACAATCCAATGACAATTAAGTGGAATGGGCAAAGAACCAGATCTAGATGGACGTTAAATAATACAATACTGAAAGAGAAGGATTTTGTATCTAAAATGAAAAAAGAATTGGAATACTTCTTTAAAGAAAACAAAAAAGAGAATGCATCTGTTGGCAACTCTGGGTTCAGAACCAGTGTTACAACTCTGGTCCCTTAACCAGTGTTAGCAAATAAACGCGGAATAGTGTAATACACTGGACAGTAAAGAGATACGTTGCTTTAACCACAAACAAACTCTAAAACAGTGATAGTAAGAAAATAAATAGTCTTTACTTTGTAGCAACTAAAATACTTCTTCCGACCAGTGATTCTAACTTCTCAAAACAATAACAGTCCTTCACCAAACACAGAGTTATGTTACAGTGATGCAAAACAAATACTTCAGCTTCAGCTCCTCAACGGCAAACAGTAAGCACAGGAAATCACAAGGAATCGAAAAGGGGATGGACTGTGTTCCTGAGCTTCCTTTATGGTAGAGCTGAGAATCACAGCCAATCAGAATTCAACACATAGTTCTTAAAGCTACATGGACTCTTTAAGAACATAGGCTCATATATATTGTCAACCCAATATAAGGCTGAATATCCTAACAACATCCATCCAGAACCTCTGGGATGCAATGAAAGCAGTTATTAGAGGTTTGGTAATAGACTATACAAGAAGAAGAAAAACTAAGAAACGATGCCTGAGTAAAGACCTAGAGAAGGAATATAAAATGGTAGAAAAAGAGCTACAGAAATTCCCACAAAGAAAAGATATTAGAATGAAAATGGTTTTAATTAAACATAAAATGGACTTATTGGAAAAAGAGGAGCTGGCACGAAAGATTAGAAAGATTTGTTCCATTTAGCCGGCCTAGCGTAACCTCCACAAATGACTATTTTAGACAGTTTTAAATTTGGGGATTTTAATTTGTTTTTAGCGCAGGATGGGAATCAAATAAGTTTTTTAAATTTTTACTTGATTTTGTATTGTATTTTAAATTCCTGTGCGCCGCCCTGGGTCCTTTTGGAGAAGGGCGGGGTATAAATTTAATAAAATAAAAAAATAAATAAAAAATAGAACTGCAAAACAGAACTTTTTTGAAAATGCAAATAAGCCGGGTAGATGGCTGGCTTATAAACTTAAGAAAGAGAGAGAAATGAGGAAGATTCAACACTTAAAAGATGAGCAGGGACAAATACATTATATAAATAAGGGGGAAAAGAAAATAATTCAAGACAAGAAAACATAGTAGAACAAGATGTCAAACAATACTTACAGGAGGCCAAACTTCCTACTTTACCTGATGACATTAGAATAATGTTAGACAGTAAAATAACGATGATGGAACTAACAGAAGCTATTAAAAGACAAAATAATGGGAAAGCCCCGGGGCCAAATGGTTTACCGGCGGAGTTTTATAAAACCTTCAAGGAAATATTATCTTTCCCATTACTTGAAGTGATGAATGAAGTCATGATTGGTAATAAAATGCCAAATTCTTGGTCAGAAGCATATGTCTCATTGATACCAAAAGAAGAAACTGATCTTACCCAAGTTAAGAATTACAGACCAATTTCTCTACTAAACTCAGACTATAAGCTATTTGCATCAATTCTTGCAGAAACACTTAAGAAATATTTAAATAGGTTCATACACCCCGATCAAAATGGTTTTTTTTTACCAAAGAGACAAATTAAAGACAATATAAGAATAATCTTGAATACTTTGGATTATTATGAAGCACACCCTGAAAAACAGATGACTTTGATGTTTCTTGATGCACAGAAAGCTTTTGATAACGTGAGTTGGCAATTTATGTTTCAGCAATTAGAACAAATGAATTTTGGCAAAAAGTTCACACATGCTATACGTACTATATATTACAAACAAACTGCTAAGATAATGGTTAACGGAGAATTTACTGATTATATTGACATAAAAAAGGCACAAGACAAGGTTGCCCATTATCACGTCTAGTTTTTGTTTTAACACTAGAAGTTTTAAATAGAAAGATCAGAGATGATGAAGAAATAAAGGGGTTATGTGCAAACAGTCTTTTAAACAATGTAGTGAATTCGACTACAGGTAAAATTCCATATACATTGTGGCATGGCAGAAAACCTGATCTGAGTTATATTCACACATTTGGGTCACCAGCATGGGTGCATATACCATCACAGTTAAGACAAAAGGTGCAAAGTAGAGCACAAAAGTTAATCTTTGTTGGTTACAATGCAAACCATAAGTCATACAGGTTCTAGAAGGAAGGCACGACGAGGATGATTAACAGTAATGATGTAAGGTTCCTGGAATATATAAACTGGGATAAACTGGAGAATGGAAAGGAAATAATATTTGAGTCAAAAACTGAAAATACTCAAGTAGAGAAAGAAAAAGCAGTAGAGACTACTCAGAAGGAGGTAGGAGAGGAAAAAGCAGTAGAGACTACTCAGGAGGAGGTAGATAAGCAGGAATATATAAAGGTGGAGAGTTCATCCACTAGTCCTGAACTACCGAGGAGATCGAAAAGAGAAACCAGGCCACCTGATCATTATCCGGCGACTCTGGTCTATAAGGAAAATAAAGGTTTCAGCAACTGTAAGATAACTCTGTTGGGTGAAGGACTGTTATTATTGTTTGAGAAGTTAGTCGGAAGAAGTATTTTAGTTGCTACAAAGTAAAGACTATTTATTTCCTTACTATCAGAGTTTGTAGAGTTTGTTTGTGGTTACATGGAATACAGCCACGGTTCAAATCCCAGTAAGGGTATGGCTAGCTGATGAGAGCTAAAAAGCTTGAAATAGATCTAGACTAGTCTCCCTGATTTATTTATTGATCAGTTAAAAAACTTAACACACAAATAAAAAAAAAGTACACAACGGAACTCATAGCTTTCTGTCTAGATGGTCTCTGGTGATGAGCCGAAAAGCAGAAAAGGAAAGCAGTATGCTTCCTCCCTTAATTGGGGCTTAACAGGGTGTTGTGACTGTTAGGATATTCAGCCTTATATTGGGTTGACAATATATATGAGCCTATGTTCTTAAGGAGACATGTAGCTTTAAGAACTGTGTTTGAATTCTGATTGGCTGTGATTCTCAGCTCTAGCATATAAGCAAGGTCAGAAACACAGTCCATTCCCTTTTCGATTCCGTTTGATTTCCTGTTCTTACTGTTTGCCATCTGAGAAGCTGAAGCTGAATATTGAAGAAGGAGGAGGATTTGTTTTGCATCACTGTAAGATAACTCTGTTGGGTGAAGGACTGTTATTATTGTTTGAGAAGTTAGTCGGAAGAAGTATTTTAGTTGCTACAAAGTAAAGACTATTTATTTTCTTACTATGAGAGTTTGTAGAGTTTGTTTGTGGTTAAAGCAACGTATCTCTTTACTGTCCGGTGAATTACACTATTCCGCATTTATTTCTAAACACTGGTTACGGGACCAGAGTTGTAACACTGGTTCTGAACCCAGAGTTGCTATCAGTGACACAACCATATATATATATATATATATATATATATATATATATATATATATATATATATATATATACACATACATACATACATACATACATACATACATACACACACACACACACACATACATACATACATACATATATATATATATATATATATTTACTAGCTGTACCCGCCACGCGTTGCTGTGGCCAAGTTTGGTTAAATGAAAAGGTTTCCCCTCATAGACCCTCTCAGAGACCCCCTTCCTTCTCTGCCTCAGTTTCCCCTTCCTCTCCCTCCCCTCCCTCTCTTACTCTACCTCCCTACCTCCCTACTGTATTTCTCCCCCTCTCCCTCTACCTACCTACTTAGCTACCTACCTACTGTATTTCTCCCTCTATCCCAATACCTACCTACCTACCTACCTACCTACCTACTGTATTTCTACCTCTATCCCTCTACCTACCTACTTACCTACCTACATACCTAGAGAGAGAGGAGAGAGAGGCTGCTGACTTGGCAGTGGCCTTATGGGTGGGAAGTTGGCAGAGGGGGAAAGGGGGCGGTGGAGGAGAGGCCGCTGACTCGGCAGCGGCCTTGTGGGGGGGGGAGTTGGCAGAGGGGGGAGCGGCGGCGGCATTGCCAGTGGCGAGGTGGGAGGGGCTGGAAGGAGGTGAGTGAACGAGTGAGGAAAACACACAGAAGAGCTGCAGTTGTACATTTGTGTGGCATGTACCTGGCACCGGTGTGCCATCAACATAATCTGTACATATCATTGGTGCTGCACTTGTAAGGAACGTTGTGTGAAAATTTGGTGGCAATTGGTGCAGTAATTTTGGAGATTCACGGTTTTTAACAAACTCATAGTTACTTTTTTATTTATATAATATAGATAAATAATATAAATAAATAAATAAATATATAAATATATAAATGAATATAATAAATATAATTATATATATATGTGTGTGTTACGTTTTTGAGCTGATCAATAAATGTATAATGAATGATCAATAAACAGTATGTCTCCTCCCTTAATTGGGGCCTAACGGTATTGTGGAACAAAGTATATATATATATATATATATATATATATATATATATATATATATATATATATATGTTTTCGTAGATTTTCACGGGTGTAGGTATGCTGGCATAGCTGGCTTCGGGGATTTTCCCGTGTATAAGGCATAGAAAAGTTGTTGCAACGTTTCGACAAGATCTCACTTGTCATCATCAGGCAGGCTTGTGTCTGTGAGTGTGACACACTCATCGCCCCTCTTTAAAACTTGGTGGGGGGGTGGAGTGCTGACTATTGTTGTGAGTGGGTTGATTGGCTGTGCAGTTGCATCGTGACTGGTAGATTGATGCTGATTGGTCTCATTTGTATGTTTCTCCTTGTTTTGAATTTCAACGGCTTGGCTGGAGGGTGGGGCTCGTCTGCTGGTCAATGCTGGCTTCCAGGCGGGAGGTATCATCACGTCTGTTCATGCTGCTAGATTGTTTCTCTATTTCAATGGCTTCTCTGATTATTCTCCTGTTGAGCTGTTCCGCCTTGGAGATCATTTTAGTTCCTTGAAAGTCAATGTCATGTCCTGTAGTTTTGAAATGTTGATAGAGAGATGAGGTATTAAGATGATTTTTTAAAGCATTTTTATGTTCAGCAATACGTGCACTAATCCTTCTGTTGGTTTGTCCTATGTATTTTTATTTATTTTATTAAATTTATATCCCGCCCTTCTCCAAACGGACCCAGGGCGGCGCACAGGAATGTTAAAATACATACAACACATATAAAATTTAAAAAACTTATTCTAGTAAAACCTGTGCTAAAAACCGAATTAAAATCCCAAATTTAAAACTGTCTAATGGTCAATACAGGGGGTTACGCTAGGCCGGCTAGATGGAATAAATGTGTCTTCAGACACTTGCGGAAGAGGCGGAGGTCAGAGATGGTGCGGAGTTCAGGGGGTAGGTCGTTCCAGAGGGCTGGCCCAGCCACAGAGAAGGCTCTTCCCCTGGGTGTCGCCAGTCGGCATTGTCCAGCCGACGGCACCCTGAGGAGGCCCTCTCTGTGGGAGCGTATCGGTCTGAGGGATGTATGGGGCAGGAGGCGGTCTCGCATATAACTAGGCCCCGAGCCATGGAGCGCTTTAAAGATGGTCGTCAAGACCTTGAAGCGCACCCGAAAGACCACAGGAAGCCAGTGCAGCTCGCGCAGGATAGGTGTTATGTGGGAGTGTCTAGGCGCTCCCGTAATCACCCGCGCGGCTGCGTTCTGGACTAGCTGCAGCTTTCGGGTGCACCTCAAGGGAAGCCCCATGTAGAGAGCATTACAGTAGTCGAGTCGAGAGGTGACGAGTGCTTGAGTGACTGTGCGTAGGGCACCCCGATCCAGTAAGGGGCGCAATTGGCGCATCAAGCGTACCTGATGGAACGCCCCCCTGGCCACGGCTGCCACGTGATCTTCCATAGACAGCCGGGAATCCAGGAGGACACCCAAATTGCGCGCCCTCTCCACGGGGGCCGGTGTTTCGCCCCCAATGGCCAGTGTTGGAATAATCTGGCTGAACCGGGGCGCCGGAAGCCACAGCCACTCAGTCTTGGACGGGTTGAGCTTGAGTTTGTTACCACCCATCCAGATCCGTACGGCCTCCAAACACCGGGACATAACCTCGACGGCATCGTTGGGGTGGTCTGGGGTGGATATGTACAACTGAGTATCATCAGCGTACAGATGATATCCCACCCCAAAACCACGGATGATCTCACCCAGCGGCTTCATATATGTGTTGAATAGTAGGGGCGAGAGGACCGACCCCTGAGGAACCCCACATATGAGGGGCCTCGAGGCCGACCTCTGCCCCCCTGTCAACACATATTGCGACCGACCAGAGAGGTAGGATGAGAACCACCGCAAAACGGTGCCTCCCAGCCCCAACCCCCCCAGTCGGCGCAATAGGATACCATGGTCGATGGTATCAAAAGCCGCTGAGAGGTCTAATAGGACTAGGATAGAGGAATGTCCTCTATCCCGCGCCCTCCAGAGATCATCAACCAACGCGACCAATGCCGTCTCGGTGCTGTGCCCGGGTCGGAAGCCGGACTGGCGCGGGTCTAGATAATCAACTTCCTCCAAGTGTCGCGGAAACTGTTGGGCCACCACACTCTCAACAACCTTCACTAGAAAGTGGAGGTTGGAGACAGGACGATAGTTCTCTAATAATGCTGGATCCAGGGACGGCTTCTTGAGGAGGGGCCTTACTACCGCCTCTTTCAAGACGGCAGGCAAGGACCCCTCACTCAAAGATGCGTTGACAATGCCCTGGAGCCAGCCTCGTGTCGTCTCCCAGGATGCCAGTACAAGCCAGGAGGGACACGGGTCCAATAAACATGTGGTAGCCCTAAGTCTCTTTGACAACTTGTCCATATCCTCGGTGGTAACAAAATCAAACTCCTCCCAGGATGGTGTCACAAGATCAGCCTCGGCCCGCTCGACTGGACCACTGTCGATGGAGGGTAACTCGTTCCGAATCCGAGTGATTTTCTCCTGCAGATAAATCCCAAATTCCTCTGCTCGACCCTGTAAAGGGGCTTCCCGCGGCCTCTGTTGAAGGAGGGAGCGGGTCACCCCAAACAGGGTGGCAGGGCGGTTATCTGCGGATGCAATAAGAGTGGCACAATACTCACGTTTGGCCACTCTTAACGCCACTAAGTAAGTCCTAATATGGTCTCTCACTAGTGTTCGGTCGGCTTCGGAGCGAGAAGATCTCCATCTGCTCTCTAGGCGTCTCTTGTGGCGCTTCATCTCCCTAAGCCCCTCGGTGAACCAAGGAGCCCAGGTGGTTCGTCGCCGCAAGAGAGGCCGCAAGGGCGCTACTCGGTCCAAGGCCCCCGTGGCCGCACTTAACCATGCGGCCACTAGGTCCTCAGTCGAGTCGCGGGGCAAGTCCACAGGAATTGGCCCAAGCTCCCTTTGGAACCTTATCAGGTCCATCAGGAGCCTGGGGCGGAACCATATAGGAATGTCCGGTTCCGCCTCCCCGCAGTGAGGTGCGGCGATCGGAAAGTCGAGCTGAAGGAGAGCGTGATCTGTCCATGACAGGGGTGTGATGACTAGATCCCCTCTTCCCAGATCACTACTCCACTGTCCCGAGACGAAGATTAGATCCAGGGTGTGTCCGCCCTCGTGGGTAGGGCCTACAACTACTTGGGTCAGGTCCATGGCTGTCATGGAAGCCATGTAAAAGCTGCCCTGCCACTTACATAGGTTCGAATCCCAGTAAGGGGTATGGCTAGCTGATGAGAGCTAATAAGCCCGAAATAGATCTATCCTGGTCTCTCTCTAATTTAATTTATTGATCAGCTCATAAAACTAACACATATCTAAAAAAAATCACACAACGTAATTCTTGGCTTGCTGTCTAGATGATCTCTGGTGATGAGTCGAAAGGCAGGAAAGGAAACAGTATGTCTCCTCCCTTAATTGGGGCCTAATAACAGGTTGTTGAGAAACAATTACATATATATATGTATATATACAATTATATATATATGTTTTCGTAGATTTTCATGGGTGTAGGTATGCTGGTATTGCTGCCTTCGGGGATTTTCCTGTGTATAAGGCATAGAAATGTTATTGCAACGTTTTGACAAGATCTCACTTGTCATCATCAGGCAGGCAGGCATCATCAGTCACAGACAGAAGCCTGCCTGATGATGACAAGTGAGATCTTGTCGAAACGTTGCAATAACATTTCTATACCTTATACACGGGAAAATCCCCGAAGCCAGCAATACCAGCATATATATATATATTAGATTACTGCTGTGTGACATTTTTTAGATATGTGTTACTCCTTCTACTGGGATTTAAAATTCTAACACATATCTAAAAAATGTCACACAGCAGTAATCTAATTAGGTTCTCTGTCTGGATGATCTCTAGGATGAGTCGAAGGGCAGAGAGGGATGACGTTGAGTCTCCTCCCCTTAAAGGGACCTCTTAACAGGAGCTGTGATAATTATCTCTCATTTAAGAGTCCTGTAAATTGGCTGATATATCAGGGATACTGGATAGCTCAAGGCATAGAGAAGCCTGTCTCATATGTTGGAAAGCACCAGTTCAAATCCCAGTAGAAGGAGTATGGCCAGCTGAAGAAGGCTAATAAGCCTGAAATGGATCCATCCTGGTCTCTTTATTTTCAGCCCTTAAAATTCTAACACATATCTAAAAAATGTCACACAGCAGTAATCTAATTAGGTTCTCTGTCTGGATGATCTCTAGGATGAGTCGAAGGGCAGAGAGGGATGACGTTGAGTCTCCTCCCCTTAAAGGGACCTCTTAACAGGAGCTGTGATAATTATCTCTCATATATACGAGGCTGGCTCCAAGAGGTTGTCAACGCATCCTTAAGTGAGGGTTCCTTGCCTGCTTCCCTAAAAGAGGCTATGGTGAGGCCCCTCCTTAAGAAGCCCTCTTTGGATCCAGCTCTATTAAACAACTATCGTCCAGTCTCCAACCTTCCCTTTTTGGCGAAGGTTGTTGAGAGTGTGGTGGCACAACAGTTTCCCCGTCACCTGGAGGAAGTTGATTATCTAGACCCGCGCCAGTCCGGCTTTCGGCCCGGGCATAGCACCAAGACGGCATTGGTCGCGTTGGTCGATGATCTCTGGAGGGCCAGAGATGGGGGTTGTTCCTCCATCCTGGTCCTATTAGACCTCTCGGCGGCTTTCGATACCATCGACCATAGTATCCTATTGCATCGGCTGGGGGGGTTGGGGGTGGGAGGCACCGTTTTACGGTGGTTCTCCTCCTACCTCTCTGGCTGATCGCAATTTGTGTTGGCAGGAGAGCAGAGGTCGACCTCGAGACCCCTCACATGTGGGGTGCCTCAGGGGTCGGTCCTCTCGCCTCTCCTGTTCAACACATACATGAAGCCGCTGGGTGAGATCATCCGTGGTTTTGGGGTAGAGTACCATCTCTACGCTGATGACACTCAGCTGTATATATCTACCCCAAACCACCCCAACGATGCCGTAGCGGTGATGTGCCAGTGCCTGGAAGCCGTGCGGATCTGGATGGGAAGTAACGGACTCAGGCTCAACCCGACCAAGACCGAGTGGCTGTGGTTTCCGGCCGCCCGATTCAACCAGCTCACTCCATCGCTGGCCATAGGGGGCGAACATCTTGCCCCTGTGGATGGGGCGCGCAATTTGGGTGTCCTCCTGGATGCCCGGCTGTCCATGGAAGATCAAGTGACAGCCGTGGCTAGGAGGGCGTTTTACCAGGTTCGCCTGGTTCGCCAGTTGCGCCCCCTATTGGATCGGGATGCCCTTTGCACAGTCACTCATGCTCTCGTGACATCCCGACTGGACTATTGTAACTCTCTCTACATGGGGCTCCCCTTGAGGTGCACCCGAAGACTTCAGTTGGTCCAGAATGCAGCCGCGCGAGCAATAATGGGGACCGCAAGGTACGCCCATATAACACCGCTCTTGCGCGAGCTGCACTGGCTGCCTGTCGTCTTTCGGGTGCGCTTCAAGGTGCTGGTTGTCATCTTTAAAACGCTCCATGGCTTGGGACCTAGCTATCTGCGGGATCGGATCCTGCCCCATACATCTTCACGGCCGATCCGCTCCCACAGAGAGGGACTTCTCCGGGTGCCGTCCACTAGACTGTGTCAGCGGGCGACGCCCAGGGGAAGGGCCTTCTCTGTGGCGGGCCCAGCCCTCTGGAACGACCTCCCCCCCGACATTAGAACAACTACGGACCTCCGCTCCTTCCGTCGAAAACTGAAAACACACTTTTTCTGTCTGGCCGGCCTTGGTTAGTCTCTACCTCTGGGGTGTTTAGGGAATCTAGTTTTAATGGGGTTTTTAGCGCAGGGACGATCAATTTAATCTGCTTTTATTTATTGTATTTATTGTTTGTATATATTTTTATATGTTTTAATTTCCCTGTGCACCGTTCCGAGTCCCCTTGGGGAGAGGACGTGGTATACAAAATTAAATATTATTATTATTATTATTATTTATATATATATATATATATATATATATATATATAGGTAATTGTTTCACAACAACCTGTTATTATTAGGCCCCAATTCAGGGAGGAAACACACTGTTTCCTTTACTGCTCATCGGCTCATCGCTAGAGACCATCCAAATTTATTGATCAGCTCATAAAACTAACACACACACATATATATATATATATATGTATGTATGTATGTATGTATGTATGTATGTATGTATGTATGTATATATATATATATATATATATATATATATATATATATATATATATATACTCCTGTTATGGGCCCCTTTAAGGGAGGAGACAAACTGTCATCCTTCTCTGCCTTTTCGGCTCAACCCAGAGACCATCTGGGCAGAGAGCCAATGAGATTACTGCTGTGTGAATTTTTTAGATATGTGTTAGATTTTTCCCAGTAGAAGGAGTATGGCCAGCTTATTAGCTCTCATCAGCTGGCCATACCCCTTACTGGGATTCGAACTGGGGCTATGTTGCATGCAAGGCGAGAAGCCTCACACTTAAGCCAAACCAGTTCCCCTATTACATATATATATATATATATATATGTATGTGTGTGTGTGTGTGTGTGTGTGTGTGTGTGTGTGTGTTACGTTTTTGAGCTGATCAATAAATAAACACACATATAATAAAATTACACCACGGATCTATTGATCAGCTTAAAAACGTAACACATATATTAAAAAATTACACAACGGAATTCATGGCTTTCTGTCTAGATGGTCTCTGGTGATGAGCCGAAAGGCAGGAAAGGAAACAGTATGCTTCCTCCCTTAATTGGGGCCTAACAGGGTGTTGTGGAAACAATTATATATAACTATCCTCCTGTCTCGGCTGACAAGAACAGACCCTAGCCGGCTTAATGGCAAGGCTCTTGCCTGGCATGTAATACAGCCCTGGTTCGAATCCCAGTAAGGGTATGGCTAGCTGATGAGAGCTAATAAGCTCGAAATAGATCTATCCTAGTCTTCCTGACTTATTTATTGATCAGCTCAAAAACGTATATATGTGTGTGTGTGTGTGTGTGTGTGTTAGTTTTTATGAGCTGATCAATAAATTTAAATTTGAGCGACCAAGATAGATCTATTTCGAGCTTATTAGCTCTCATCAGTTGGCCATACCCTTTACTGGGATTCGAACCGGGGCTGTAATGCATCTCAGGCAGAAGCCTAGCAATTCAGCCTAACCGGCTCTACCTTATTGCATCAGCTGAGATAGGAGTATTTAGTTGTGAAAACAATGATAGATAGATAGATAGATAGATAGATAGATAGATAGATAGATAGATAGATAGATAATTGTTTTCACAACTTCCTGTTAGGGCCCCATTAAGGGAGGAGACATACTGTTTCCCTCTCTGCCTTTCGGCTCATCACCAGAGACCATCTAGACAGAGAACCTTGAAATTACGTTGTGTAAATATTTTTTTTTTAGATATGTGTGTTAGTTTTATGAGCTGATCAATAAATTTAAATAAATGAGCCGAAAGGCAGAAATAGAGAGCAGTATGCTTCCTCCCTTAATTGGGGCTTAACAGGGTGTTGTGACACAAGTATATACTTATCCTCCTGTCTCAGCAGATTAGAAAGAGAACCTGGTGGCCTAATGGCTAAGGCTCCTGCCTAGTATGCAATACATACTAGGTTCAAATCCCAGTAAAGGTATGGCTAGCTGATGAGAGCTAAAAAGCTCGAAATAGATCTATACTAGTCTCCCTGACTTATTTATTGATCAGCTCAAAAACGTAACACACACACACACACACACACACACACACACACACACACACACATATATATACTTTTTCTATACACACTTATATACACAAACATATGGAAATGAGTAGCATAAATACAATATAAATATATACTTGTCTCTAGTTTATATTTTTAACTGTTAAATGTTAAGATCTGTTGTCCAAATTATATTGTAAAATAATCTTTCTTTCTTGTGGGATCAGCAATTTTAGTCAATAGGTTCCTCCACAATAAGTTCCTCCACTGTTTAGAAAAAGTTCTTTATGTGTTGGTCTTACTATTGCAACAGCCACTCTTTGTCTCTTTATTGCTAGCACTCCACTTAGCACAGTCACCGTTACTTCTTCACTCTGCCATTTCTATCCAGAAGCTTCTTAAAAGTATTCCAATACTGTCACACTCCAGATATTTACTCTGTCTTTGGGTCTTTTAATAAACACCCATTCTGAGCTTCCATGCTTTTCTTTCCTCTTGATCTGTCTGTGTCAATATCGGTCTTTTCAATCCTCCACTCCCACCATTAAATCACCACCACTCTTTGGGATTGCTTTCCCTTCATCTTGGAGACTCACTTGTCCTCAGATATAGTTCTCAGGTCACAAAGCTCGAAGACTCAGAATTTCCAGAGTTCTGTCGATCTCCACCAATACTTCATGCTGTTTTCTCTCTCTCCTCTTCCTACTCTATTCAAACAATGAATGATTAGAAAATGAAGAATATATATTTAATGTAAACATGTGTATTAATAGTAGAACTATACAAATTGGAGGATTGGAAAGAATATGAATAGATGTACTTTACTTACGAGATCGCCTTCTGCCACCGAGAGCCTCCCACCAGCCAATAGAGAGGGTCTCCTCATGGTGCCGTCGGCTAGACAATGTTGACTGGTGACACTTGTCATCTATCGGTGGGAGTGTTGTTTGGTGTCCAAATTTGCAGAAATTCTTTTAAAGATGACAAGTACTACGATTTTAAATGAATTTAAATGAAGTAGGGATAGGGAGGAAGCAAATAGCCCAGATGTCATTGGCCCCTCTCCCAACTGGCCCTTCCTCCCTCTGAGGGTGAGGGACCCAGCTGCCCTGCTGCCTCTGGAGATGAGGCTTTACTGTCCCACAGTAAAGATCCCATCCTTCATCCCAGAGCCTTCGTAATGGCGGGAACTTGTTCTCACTCGCCCGGGCTTGTGCAGAGGCTTCTCTCCAAGAGTCTCCGGGGCTGTAATTTTGCAGGGTGTGCGCGCGCCTATGTTTCACATGGCATGGGGCCGTGGCCGTCTTTTGGGCCACTAGCAGCTACCTTTCAGGAAGCGCTCTGCGCGGCCGGCAATGACTCCGGAGCCCATCCGTGGGGGTGGGAAGATGAGGAATGTGAGGTGGAGCAGGGGCATCTCATTCTCCTGAAGAGGACCTGCCGAAGAGGGCCTGCCCCCAAAGAGGGCAGATGTGGTGGCATTGATCTTGTGATGTTCTGCAGAGCCCCCAGGGAAAAACGCCGCTGCCAGGTACTTTTAACCATATATTTTGGTCCTATGAGTGCAGAATGCTGCAAAAAACCATAAATGCAGGCCACTTGTTGAGTGTTTCAAATGTGATTGGAACACTCAACAAGGTGACCACAGTGTGTGTGTGTGTTTGTGTGTGTGAGAGAGTGAGAGAGACAGACAGACAGAGACAGACAGGCAGAGAGAAGCACAGAGAGAGCGAGACAGAGAGAGAGGGAGGGAGGGAATCAGAGAGAGTCCTTCTTTCTCTTTCCTTCTCTCTCTTTCTCTTGCTCTATCTCAAATACCAGAGCAATCCTCACACCTTTTGTGCTGTTAATAAGGGGACCAAATTGGCAATTAAGCAAACAGAGAAGGGAAAAGATAACAAAACAAAACATAAACACTGACAGGAAGGATGTAAATCTAAGTTAGATATATGCCTGAGTTTTACAATGTAGTTAGATTACATGACTAGAGTAATTTAGAATAATTAGGATACCGATTTGAGGGAGCCTGAATGTGTTTTCAAAATGTGAAGTATACCTATGGTTAACACGTGTTGGGGAATCTTACCACAGAACAATGGTGAACTCTTAATAATACACATTTAAGCCTGTGCAAAGATAAAAGAGAGGAAATAGGCCTTCTCAGCAGAAAGAAAACCCCAACATTTGGGGATGAGGGGAATGCAAAGGATTTATTAGATTTTCTAGCTCAGGCCCAAGGCAACTGGAAACTCAACACAAAACACTTTCTCCCTCCCTGCCTCTCTCTTTCTCCCTGGTGCATGATGAAATGCATGGCCTGGTGGATTATCTTCTGGCCACAGCTGGGGCACTTCAAACTCCTGCCAGGTATCAGGGACCTGACTCTCTTGAGCCACCATTACTCGCCATATCTCATCTGAGGGGTGCCTCATTTCCAATGTCACCTGGTCTTCATCAAAGGATAGTGTGGCTCCTGTTTTACATAGGAGGTCACGCCCCAAAAGAGGAACTGGACACTCAGGCATGTAGAGAAACTGGTGTTTTATATCTCTTCCATCTAAGGAACATTTCAGGAGTTTTAGCATGGGGTGATGATTTATAGAGCCATCAACTCCTTGGATATTTAATACATCATTGGAAAAGGGAGCTAAGGGATTTGTAATCACTGATCTAGATGCCCCTGTGTCTACTAAAAAGGTTATATTGTTGCCCCCTATCTTCATTCGGACCAAGGGTTCAGGAGGGGGCTTGACTTAACCCTGGTCCAATTCAGTCTTCAGGCCACTCATCTACAGCAGCCAGGCCTATAGCTTCTGCCCGTTCTTGGTAGCGACCTCGCCCTCTGCCTTGGAATCCATGGGGCTGTCTTCCTCTTCCCCTTCTCTCTCCCTGGAAATCATGGATCTTGCCTCCACGAGTCAGATGGGCATGGCCACTTCCTCTCTCTCGTCCCCGTCCCTGTCCCTCTATTCCGACTTCAAATCTCTTGGGACATTCTCGCTGCCAGTGGCCCTCTTCCTTGCACCAATTACATCTGTCTCTGTCCCGGGTTTTGGAATGGTTTGACAATGCAACTGCCAGTAATTCAGCCTTACGTTGCATCCTATCATTCTTCTTCCTTTCCTCCACCCTGTCTCTGTTCACATAGACCTTTCATGCTATTTCCATTATTTGGCTCATGGACATACCTAAGGCCTCATCGTGCTTTTGGAGTTTGCGCTTGATATCGAGGGCACTCTGCGATATGAAGGCCATGGCTAACATGCGTGCATTTTCAGGATCCATGGGGTTGACTGGGGTGTAGGTCTTAAACATCTCAACTAGTCTTTGGAAGAAAGCCTCGGGGCTTTCATCAGCCTCCTGTATTACTAGTGAAGGCTTGGACATATTCACTGGAGGTTTAGCAGCCTGTTCCAACCCCTGATAATTTTGGAGGGAGGTCATGTCTTAGTAAGGGTCCCACTGTGGGTCCTGTCTTGGGAACTTTTGATCCAGTGAAGCCTGGAGGTTTCCCCCATCTGTGGGTTTCAGAATATTACCAATGGCACTGTTTAGTTTCTCTCTCTCTTCACCATTAAGGAGAGTGGTCATCAATTGTTCTAAATCTTGCCAGGTAGGGTGGTGGGTCTTGATAATGACCGTAATTAAGTCCACAACCTCTTGAGGTTTGGCCGACAGCGGTCCATAATGCTGTTTCTAGTTCAATAGGTCAGTTGTTGTAAACGGGACATATTGGAACAGAGGCTGGATCTCTGGCTGGCCCTGGGCATCTATAACTCTTTGGTCTATTTGGCGGAGTGGGACCAAGAATTGGCTTCTGGTTTGGGTAGCCTCAGGGGAAATCCACTTCTGTGGGGGAGAAGGGGGTCTAAGGGAGGCCTCTTTCATCTTGGGCATTTCCCTCTGCTTCCCCTGGCTTGTTGCCCCTTGATCTAGGATATTGTTGTTGTCACCATTCGGCTGTTGTCTGGTATGGTGAAGGGGGGCATATGGAGGGGGACCTTCATCCTCATAGGGAACAGTCTTTAAAATAGGCTTCTCTGCAGGGTGAGTCTTTTTGACCTGGCATTTGGGTTTTCCTTCCATTCGAGCCATGCAGACTCGCATAACATCTGCTTGGCATCTGCGGAGCCAGTCAGGGTTTTGTTTCACTACTATTTGCCACTGATCAATATATATATATATATTTGAAAAAAAATATTTTTTTAATAAAACAAAAATACAAAAAGGAAAAACCATGATTCTACATTGTATCCTTTAGAAAGCATGTCGACTGGTTACACGTAACTCTTGTGCGTTTCTAGAACCATCATTGCTCATAAATAATCTCAATTTATAGATTTTAAATCAAAAAATTCATTATATATCTTAATATCATTATACCAGAATTCTCCTCTAATATTCCATATTTAGTCTATCTTCTTCTTCAGACAAATCTTACTTAAACATAACCACATAATGGCATTCATTGTCTATTCCCCCCGAAAAAAAAATCTCCCCTGGTATTTCACCCTGGAAACGTATTCTGCATAGAAATCATGTTGTTTCTAGCCCCCCTTTTTTATTAAACAATATCCATTAATATTCCTTAATAGTTAACTAAAAATCTTTTACCATTTATATCCAACCTGATAAACATACACTTATTCCCATACTTACATACCTATGTACATACATACCTACCTACATACATGCATGCATACTTACACATATATGTATATATCATCTATTATTATTCCATTTCTCTTATTATAACTCATTGTTTATTAACTGGTAGTTCTTCAATAACAATCTAAAACAGTCTAGAGTTTGCTAAAATTCTCCCCTATTTTGTTAAACAACATCCATCAACATTCCTACGTGGTTAACTAAAAGCCTTATTGTTTGTGTCCAACCTCCTACTCATGCATCAATCAATCAATCAATCAATAATTTACTTATATACCGCGTCCTCTCCCCAAGGGGACTCGGAGCGGTGCACAGGGAAAAATTAAAACAACATAAAATATATACATGAATAAATACAATAAAAACAGATTAAATCAACTGTCCCTGCACTAAAATCCCCATTTTTAAAATTAACATTCCCTAACCCCTGAGGTAGAGACTAACCTAGGCCGGCCAAGCAGAAAAAGTGAGTTTTTAATTTCTGACGGAAGGAGCGGAGGTCCGTAGTTGTTCTAATGTCGGGGGGAAGGTCGTTCCAGAGGGCTGGGCCCGCCACAGAGAAGGCCCTTCCCCTGGGCGTCGCCCGCTGACAAAGTCTAGTGGACGGCACCCGGAGAAGTCCCTCTCTGTGGGAGCGAATCGGCCGGGAAGATGTATGGGGCAGAATCCGATCCCGCAGATAGCTAGGTCCCGAGCCATGGAGCGCTTTAAAGATGAGAACTAGCACCTTGAAGCGCACCCGAAAGACGACAGGTAGCCAGTGCAGCTCGCGCAAGAGCGGTGTTACATGGGTATACCTTGCGGTCCCCATTATTGCTCGCGCGGCTGCATTCTGGACCAGCTGAAGTCTTCGGGTGCACCTCAAGGGGAGCCCCATGTAGAGAGAGTTACAATAGTCCAGTCGGGATGTCACGAGAGCATGAGTGACTGTGCGAAGGGCGTCCCGATCCAGTAGGGGGCGCAACTGGTGAACCAGGCGAACCTGGTAAAACGCCCTCCTGGCCACCTCTGTCACTTGATCTTCCATGGACAGCCGGGCATCCAGGAGGACACCCAAGTTGCGCGCCCCATCCACAGGGGCAAGATGTTCGCCCCCTATGGCCAGCGATGGAATCAGCTGGTTGAATCGGGCAGCCGGAAACCACAGCCACTCGGTCTTGGTCGGGTTGAGTCTGAGTCCGTTACTTCCCATCCAGATCCATACATATACATATATACATACATACATACATACATACATACATACATACATACATACATACATACATACATACATATATATCATTAAACTATACCATTATCATTAGTTACTCTTGTATAACAATTTTTATTGATTTTACAATTTTATAATAGGAAAGGGGTATTTTAGACTGCGCTTGCGCGAAGATGGCCGGCTGCATCTAGAGCTCCACATGGGTCACGGAGCTCGTTGGCGTTTTTAGGGTGCCCCAGCCTTCTTTTTGCGATTTTGAAGGCTGGGACCGGTGAGAGATCCACCCTGGCTTCTCAGGGTGAGGTTTGGGGAGGCTGCAGAAGCCGCGGCTGCCGCAGCGACCACGGAGGCTGCGGGCGCTGGGACGGCGTCGGCGGGAACGCCCACGGCGTCGTTGTGATGGCGGCGGGCGTTGTGATGGCGGCGGGCGCCAGCCGCGCTGGGGATGCCCGGGGGCCTGCCGGAGGGACTGCGATGGCCTGAGGCGGCCTGAGGACGGCTGCAGATGACTGCAGAAGGGCTGGTGAGCGTGACCGGCGGTGGGAGCGCTGAGTGGTGGCCAGCTTGGGAGACGGCGGCGGTGGAGGCGGTGAGAGCGTCTGGAGGTGGTGAGAGCCGCTGGGCTGGCCTGAGGAGGTGAGGAGGCCGGAAGACGGCCCACGATGGTTGCAGGACGGCGGTGGGAGCGCCGGAGCAGAGGCCGGCGTCGGGGCCAGCAGTGAGTCCGATGGTGGGAGCACCGGATCAGCGGTTGGCGCCCTCGGCGCCTTTTGATGGCGGTGGGCGCTGACCGGACCTCTGGCCATCCGAATGGGCCTGTGGCGTCCAGAAATGCTGGTGGAACTCTGCCAGGGGACGAAGGCATTTCCCCCATGGCCCTGGTGATCGGCCGGTGGGAGAGCCCTAGAAAAACAGGCCATAGGCCTGAGAGGAGGACGAGGGGGTCTCAGGCTGGTTGGGCCGGGCCTGGCCGGGGAGGAGGAAGTACGGCTGGCCTTGGTTTAACCGACATCCCCTGGACAGAGACAATTTTCCAGCTGGGAGAACGGACTCCCCCCCAACACTTTTGGCGTCTTATTAAAATCCTGCTGACTTTAAAGACCTAAGTCTGTATTGCAACCTTAAGATCTTTTAGACCTCTAAGACCTTTCGCTCTATGGTCCTTTTAAGATCTACGTCCTGTTTTTTAAGATCTTGAATGCAGCTACCGAACTGAAATTTTTAAATCTGTCCTCACTGGTGCACTTTAAACCTATTTATTTATTCTTAACATCTATTTATAACATCTATTTTAATCTGTGATCAACGATGCTTTTAATATCCACGACCCATGTATGAATTTCATCTTTACATTTTATATTTATTTATAATTATTTATTAATTGTCTATTTATATGGAATGTGCTCTAGAGCTGAATTATTGCGACTGCGAGAGTCCCCACTCTCGCAGGTTTGGCCCTCCGCTCTATCGAGGGCCCACCTTGATGAGGGATTTATTAATCCGGAGAGGTGGGAAAAGCGTGGTTTTAGGGGTTTTTTAATACGTAGATTACTGTCTGTTTTAGGGGGTACCAGGGAGGGGGGAGGGTGCAGAAAGGTAGAGACGGAGAAAGAAAGAAAGGGCCGGACCAGCAGCCAGCGGAGGGCAGCGGAAGGTCCCGACGGGAGGGGGGAAATAAGAGTCGTCCCGGTGGAGGGCATACCCATCAACAGGGTCGTGGGGAGAGGCAGGTCTGAGGGGAGACAAGTTTCATCCTCCCGGTTGGGGGCACGCGGCCGTTGGTTGCAAACGGTCAGGTGCCACAACCCCCGCAGGCTAGGTGGTCAGGGAGTGCAGAGCCAGGGCCCGCGGCTGATGTTTTGCAACGCCAGGTCCGTTGTCAACAAAGCCCCCCTCATCCATGACCTTGTGTCAGAGGGGGAGCCGGACCTGGTAGGAATTGCGGAGACCTGGTTGGGCCACGAGGGAGGACTCCCCCTCGTTGAAATGTGCCCACCAGGTTACCGCGCTTTTCATCAGCCCCGGGCCCTAGGCAGGGGTGGTGGGGTAGCGGTTATTATTAGGGAAGGTCTTGAGCCGAGAGAGACCATTGTGCCACAGACCACCGGTTGTGAGTCCCTCTGCGTGAAGTGGGGCCTAGGGAGGCAGTTGGGCGTGCTGGTTGTATACCTGGCTCCCCGCTATGTAGCAGCAGCCCTGCCCGAGCTCCTCGAGGTGATCGCTACGATGGCAGTTGAGACCCCCAGACTTTTGGTCATGGGGGACTTTAATCTGCCATCGGTGGGCGAATCATCCGCGGTAGCTCGGGAGTTCATGGCTTCCATGACGGCCATGGACCTGACCCAATTAATTCAAGGCCCCACCCACGAGGGTGGACACACACCGGATCTCATCTTTGTCTCAGGCCAATGGAAGAGTGATCTGGGTACAGGGGATATAGTCATCACACCCTTGTCATGGTCAGACCACTCACTTCTCCGGCTCGACTTTCCAACCGCTACTCCCCACCGCGGGGAGGCGGAACCTGAGTCACCTATCTGGTTCCGCCCCAGGCGCCTGATGGACCCTGACGGGTTCCAGGCGGCGCTTGGGCCACTTCCTGTACCCCTGACCCGCGCCCCGATGGAGGACCTCGTGGCCGCATGGAATACTGCGGCCGTGGGAGCCTTGGATCGGGTCGCGCCCTTGCGGCCTCTCTTGCGGCGGCGAGCCACCCTGGCTCCTTGGTTTACCGAGGAGCTAAGGGTGATGAAACGCCACAAGAGATGCCTAGAGAGAAGATGGAGGTATACTCGATCTGAATCTGACCGGACACAGGTAAGAGCCCATTTACGGACTTACATTGTGGCGCTGAGAGTGGCCAAACGTCATCATTGTGCCACTCTCATAGCATCCGCAGAAAACCGCCCTGCCGCCCTGTTTAGGGTGACCCGCTCCCTCCTTCAACAGAGGGTGCGGGAAGCCCCACTACAGGGTAGAGCAGAGGAATTTGTGACTTTTCTGCAGGAGAAAATCGCTCAGATACAGAACGAGCTAGCCCCCATTGCTGGTCCAGTGGAGTGCCGCGAGGCGGATCTTGTTTGGGAGGAGTTTGACTCCGTTGCTTCCGATGATATGGACAGGTTACGTGGGCGACTGCGAGCCACCACATGTTTATTGCACCCGTGTCCCTCCTGGCTTGTACTGGCATCCTGGGAGGTGACACGAGGCTGGCTCCAAGAGGTTATCAACGCATCCTTGAGTGAGGGTTCCTTGCCTGCTTCCCTAAAAGAGGCTATGGTGAGGCCCCTCCTCAAGAAGCCCTCTTTGGATCCAGCTCTTTTAAACAACTACCGTCCAGTCTCCAACCTTCCCTTTTTGGCGAAGGTTGTTGAGAGTGTGGTGGCACAACAGTTTCCCCGTCACCTGGAGGAAGTTGATTATCTAGACCCGCGCCAGTCCGGCTTTCGGCCCGGGCATAGCACCGAGACGGCATTGGTCGCGTTGGTCGATGATCTCTGGAGGGCCAGAGATGGGGGTTGTTCCTCCATCCTGGTCCTATTAGACCTCTCGGCGGCTTTCGATACCATCGACCATGGTATCCTATTGCATCGGCTGGGGGGGTTGGGGGTGGGAGGCACCGTGTTACGGTGGTTCTCCTCCTACCTCTCTGGCCGATCGCAATTTGTGTTGGCAGGAGGGCAGAGGTCGACCTCGAGACCCCTCACATGTGGGGTGCCTCAGGGGTCGGTCCTCTCGCCTCTCCTGTTTAATGCATATATGAAGCCGCTGGGTGAGATCATCCGTGGTTTTGGGGTAGAGTACCATCTGTACGCTGATGACACCCAGCTGTACATATCTACCCCAAACCACCCCAACGATGCCGTAGCGGTGATGTGCCAGTGCCTGGAAGCCGTGCGGACCTGGATGGGAAGTAACGGACTCAGGCTCAACCCGACCAAGACCGAGTGGCTGTGGTTTCCGGCTGCCCGATTCAACCAGATGATTCCATCTCTGGCCATAGGGGGCGAACATCTTGCCCCTGTGGATGGGGCGCGCAACTTGGGTGTCCTCCTGGATACCCGGCTGTCCATGGAAGATCAAGTGACAGCCGTGGCCAGGAGGGCGTTTTACCAGGTCCGCCTGGTACGCCAGTTGCGCCCCCTATTGGATCGGGACGCCCTTCGCACAGTCACTCATGCTCTCGTGACATCCCGACTGGATTATTGCAACTCTCTCTACATGGGGCTCCCCTTGAGGTGCACCCGGAGGCTTCAGTTGGTCCAGAACGCAGCTGCGCGAGCAATTATGGGCACCTCTAGGTTTGCCCACGTAACACCGCTCTTGCGCGAGCTGCACTGGCTACCTGTCGTCTTCCGGGTGCGCTTCAAGGTGTTAATTATCATCTTCAAAGCGCTCCATGGCTCGGGACCTAGTTATCTGCGGGATCGGATCCTGCCTCATACATCCTCACGGCCGATACGCTCCCACAGAGAGGGACTGCTCCGGGTGCCGTCCACTAGACTTTGTCAGCGGGCGACGCCCAGGGGAAGGGCCTTCTCTGTGGCGGGCCCAGCCCTCTGGAACGACCTTCCCCCCGATATTAGGACAACCACGGACCTCCGCTCCTTCCGCTTAAAATTAAAGACACACTTTTTTCGCCTGGCCGGCCTTGGGTAGTCTCTTTTTAGGTTAGGGGTTTTTAGGGGTAATTTTTAGTTTAGCATATGGGTTTTAGCGCAGGGATAATTTAATTCACTTTTAATTTTGTAGTTTGTATTCTGTATTTTGTTCTTTGTATTTTTAATTGCCTGTGCCCCGCCTCGAGTCCCCTTGGGGAGAGAGAGCGGGTTATAAAATTAAATTATTATTATTATTATTATTATTATTATTATTATTATGTAGGGTATTTAACAAATATTTTAGAGCTTCCATGTCAGGGTTGGTAACCTCCTCCGAGACTTCATACAAAATAATTTCAATAAAAGGTGGAAAGAAATACATACATTTCATATCATAAATTCCATGCATTCAATCATTTGTTCGTGTTAACATCCATGTAGGAGTTACAATACAAATAAAAAAATCATTTTTGTGATCTTAGCCTCTTTGCTATTGTTTCTTCTTCTTCCTTACTGCCGGTGGGTGGAGCCATGGCCCCTCCCGTTCCCACATCTTCGTCCTCCAGGGTTGAGGCGTGTTTTTTAAGAAAGGCCTCCGCCTCTTCTACTGTTTTAATTCTGGCTCTGCCTCCCTCCCAGAACACCAACATTCCCTCTGGCATTAACCATTTGAACCACACCCCTTTTTTATATAATTTTTTTGATAAGAAGGAATTTTTTTAGGGATCTGTTTCAATATGGCAATCTCTTTTTGTTGGTATATCAAAGGTCCTCCCCTCTGCGCTCTCAGAATCTCATCCCTTGTTGACCTTTTTACAAATTTAATATGAATCTCTCTGGGTACATTATTTATTCTAGCATATGCTGAATTTATTCTATAAATCAGGTCTATATCCCCCCAAATATATTCTTTATTCTTTTTAATGTATTCTGCTAAGATCATGCTCATTAAATCTTTTAAATTCTCAGAGTCTGACTCTGGGACGTTTTGAAACCTTAAAAAAAAGACATTTTTTCAAAATCGATTCTTGACATATGACCAGTAATATCTGCAATATCTTTCTGAACTTCCTTCATCTCTTCCCTCATCTCAACTGCCCCTCCCTCCAACCCATCAATTTTTTGTTTATTTTCTGTTATAGCTCTTTGCGCCTCCAGTAATTCCAATTTTGTGCTTATATTGTCTTTCCGGATCTCTCTTATTTCCTTCATTATGCTTTGCAGCATCTCCTCTATTGTTGGTGGAGTGTCCTCTCCTGATGTTTCTTTCTGGAGCATTTTAGAAATTTTTGCCTGCTGTAGGGATGGGCTGGCCTTTGTAGAAGGTGGAGCGGAGAGTGATTTCCCCATCGGAGGTTTTTTCGCTGCCATTGTTAAAGTTTTAAGTTCTTGTGACAAAAGATGGCGCCGAAGGGCAGTCAGTCAGTGAAGTCCGAGAGAAGGAAAAGTCTGTTCAAAATTTTGTACTGTTTAAAAGCCAGAGAAACAATTGTATCATCCAATCCATCTAAAAAAAAAGAGTAAAAAGGCTCACAATGGGAGAAACACCGAGAGTCGCTTGGGTGGCTTTGATCGTGTAAAAGTGAAGGAATGTTCTCAAGTCAAAGAATGTTTATTGCTGGGAACAAAGAAGCGCCATCTTTCCGCCCCGTTAGCGGCAGTGAAGAATCAGTGAAAGTTTCATTTTAACTGTGGCAAAGATCGGATACAGTTTCTTTAGCAACTCCCCATATGGTAATACATTTCCCTTTCTTTAATGTTAGTTCGGATGTGGAGATCGCTTCCGGCTCCCGGAGGCAACGGATGGGTCTTTGACTCGTCCGCTGCTCGTTTCTCCAGCGGCGCCTTCGGGGGCTTGGGGGCTTTGCAAAAGAGCCCCCTAACCGGATGGACGGCTTGCAGGAGACCCCTACCCAGACAGCTGGCGGGGGGGGTCGCACCCGCCTCGTCCCAGGAGTTGGGGAACAAAATGCGGGGGGAAGAGTCCCTTTTGCCAATGGAGCGCCGGAACAACAGAAAATGAAGAAGAAGGCTGAAATCCGGGGCTGCAGGAAGCACCGAGGCTCTGTGGTCTGCTGTGTGGTTTGTGAGTTGATTTTGAGATTTTGATGCCTTCAGTTCTTTTAAGAAAAGAAGAATGGAGGGGGGGGTTGGAAAAGAGAGAACCCCCCTGAGATCAAGCGCTATTTTAAAACCCTCCCCGGGCTCGGGAAGAGGCAAAAAGCAACATCCGATTTTGAATAAGTGAAACTGGAAGTCTATTGAATGTGGATTAGCCGTTGTTACTCTGTATCTGAGTTTTGCTGCAAGAGAAATGACTTTCACTAGATCTGCCTGACCACCAGAGGGCGGGGAAACATGGCGCTTCTTTGTTCCCAGCTGAGAACTTTCTCTTTTCAATATGTACATTCCTTCACTGTTACAAGCTTGGAAAATTTACTGAAAAACCAACGCAAGTGACTTTTGGGGTTTCTCCCAACGTGTGCCTTCTTTTATATCAGAACTGATTATAAAAACCTTTTCTCCCTGGAATTTAAGCGGACTGTTTTTAACTTGGGACACTGACTTTTCCTTTTCTTGGACCTCACGAGCTCCTCGCCCTGTGGACGCCATATTAGTGTCAAGAACTTAAAACTCTCACTATGGAAATGCTACAATTAATAGAGGGAATTCTCCAAAGCATAATGGAAGAAATAACATAGATTCGGAAGGACAGGTTAAGATCAAAATCTGAGCTTTTGGAGATGCAAGGGACACTAGTGGGAAACAAACAAAAAATTGAAGGGGTGAAGGGGGGGTAGCGGAGATGGGGGAAAAGATAAAGGAGTCACAAAAAGAATTAATAGATTTTGACGGCTGTATGTTTAAAATCGATTTTGAAAGAATGCCTTACAATTTAGCATATGCCAGAACAAATGATGTATCCAGAGATATATATATTAAACATGTAAGAGGGCTGACAAGGGATGAGACCCCGAGAGCACGGCGCAATAGTCTATTGATATATGAGCTAAAAGAACTTGCCAGTCTGAGACAGGTCTCGGAAAATATACCAGACATAAGAAGGAATTATTCCTTCTTATTTGAAAAAAAATTATTATATAAGAATGGGACCTGCTTTGGATGGTTGATGTCTGAAGGAATGTTGGTGCTCTGGGAGGGGGGGAGAGTAAAAATTAAAACAATTGAAGAGGCGCAAGCCTTTTTCTCTTTCAAAAAAATAATATGCCTCAATCCTGGAGGAAGAAAATGGGGGAACGGGAGGGGCCATGGCACCACCCACTGGTGGGAGGGAGGATGAGGATACAATATTTACAAGACTCAGATTACAAAAATGATTTCCTTTAATATACTGTAACTTTTTCTTTCGGATGTTTTGTAGAAACAATGTATTGAATGCATGAATTTTATGAAATGATACATATGTAACTCCTGCCACCTTAAATGGAAAAATAATTAATCTTTGTATGAAGCCTTGGAGGCGGCCTGCACCTCCGATATGGATGCCTCTAAAATGTTCTTTTCCACCCTATATACCTTTTCCCTGTAAAAAAATTGTTAAAACCAATAAAACTTTTTTTGCATTAAAAAAAAAAGTTAGTTCGGATGTTTCACTTTCTCCTCCTCCCCGATCCCGTGGGGTTTTTTAAAATGCTGCTTAATTCCGAGGGGGGGGGGGTTCTGGCAACTCCCCCCTCTAATTCTTCTTTTCAAAGAGTTGAGTGCATTAAAGTCAATAACTCACAATCCGCGCAGCTGTCCAGAGTCTCGGTGCGGTCCTCCAACTTTGGCATTTCAGCCCGTTCTCCAAACTTTCGTTGTTCCAGCACTCCTTCGGAGAGAGGACTCTTCCCCCCGCATTCTGTCTTTCAGCTCCTGGAGCGAGATGGGCACAGCCCCCCTGCCCCCGAAGGCGCTCACCAAAAGAACCAAGCGGCGGACGTGTCAGAAAACACATCCGTCTCGTCTGGAGGCCGGAAACGATCTGGGTGGCAACCTCTTTTTGTTGATATATCAAAGGTGCTCCCCTCTGCGCTCTCAGAATCTCATCCCTTGTTGACCTTTTTACAAATTTAATATGAATCTCTCTGGATACATTATTTATTCTGGCATATGCTGAATTGATTATATAAATCAGGCCTATATCCCCCCAAATATGTTCTTTATTCTTTTTAGTATATTCTGCTAAAATCATGCTCATTAAATCTTTTAAATTCTCAGAGTCTGACTCTGGGACCTTTTGAAACCTTAAAAAAAAAAGACATTTTTACCACAGTTCGAATACCATAGGCCCAATAATAATTGAGTAGGTTGGGGATTCCCAATCCACCTTCCTTTTGATTTTGATACTTAAAGGTGAAGATAGTCATTGGAGAGATTTAGAGTTAAAAGATATTAAGAGATTCGGCTCAACATGGTTTTTAGATAAAGCAAAATCAAAAAGGGTAATTAATAGCTATTGGTTAAAGGGATTGAGTAAAATTTGGAATAAATTCGTTAAAACTTTAATTCCGGATATAATTTTTTTTGGGAAGACAATTGGAAATTGGCCGATTAAAACCAATATAAGTCGTGACAAGGTAATAGAAGATGAAAATATAGAAATTATAATAGATTGGCTAAAAACTTTAGGAAATGAAAGAAGGAAAAAAGAAATTATTGAAAAATTGGGTTTAGGCTGGTTTGAAAAAATACAAATAGAAAAATGGACTAAGAAAGTAAGGGGAAATTGCAAGATAAGCAGAAATAAAACTGAATTTGAACATTTAGTATCTCAAATTATGGAAGATGAAATTGGGTTAAAGGGACTCGTTAGTAAGATTTATAAGATTATTAATTTTGATGGAAAACCACAAATGGTGATGAAGATGAATTGGGAAAAAGAACTCAATATTAAAATATCAGACTTAGATTGGAATGTGAATTGGAAAAGTAGAATTATGAGGATTTTATCTGTAAGGATTAAAGAGCATAATTATAAGGTTGTTTGGAAATGGTATTTGACTCCATTAAGATTATCGTTGATGGATAAAAAAACTAGTAAAAAATGTTGGAGATGCGATATGGAATTAGGTACAAATGTGATAAAGTTAAAAAGCTTTGGCAACAATTGGAGAAAATGATATTTGAAATGATGGAGAAAAGAATAATATTGAGATCAGAAACTATATTATTGTTGATAATCAAGGAAACAGAACTAACAAAATATGAGAAAGAATTGATTAGAATTATGATTATAGTGGGTAGAATTATAATAGCTAGATATTGGAAATTAGATGTGAATTTTAGAATAGAAGAGTGGTATTGTGAAATGTGGAAATTAGCTTTAAATGATAAAATGACATGTGACATTAAATTTAGAAATGGTGTTTATAAAAAAGATACTTTTTGGAAAACGTGGAAACCATTTGTGGACTATGCGCTTGGAAATTTGGACGCTTCGATACCTGTACCCAGAGAACGTGGATTTTGGAGATCGTGAGGATATATCCGAAGAACCAAATCTTCCTTTCTTATGTACAGCACAGGGTGAAATATTGTATATGTATATATTTTGTTGTAATGTCTAAAAATTTAATAAAAATAATAAAAATACAAAAAAAAGACATTTTTTCAAAATCGATTCTTGACATATGACCAGTAATATCTGTAATATTTTTCTGAAATTCCTTCATCTCTTCCCTCATCTCAACTGCCCCTCCCTCCAACCCATCAATTTTTTGTTTATTTTCTGTTATAGCTCTTTGTGCCTCCAGTAATTCCAATTTTGTGCTTATATTGTCTTTCCGGATCTCTCTTATTTCCTTCATTATGCTTTGCAGCATCTCCTCTATTGTTGGTGGAGTGTCCTCTCCTGATGTTTCTTTCTGGAGCATTTTAGAAATTTTTGCCTGCTGTAGGGATGGGCTGGCCTTTGTAGAAGGTGGAGCAGAGAGTGATTTCCCCATCAGAGGCTTTTTTGCTGCCATTGTTAAAGTTTTAAGTTCTTATGACAAAAGATGGTGTCGAAGGGCAGACAGTCAGTGAAGTCCGAGAGAAGGAAAAGTCTATATCAAAGTTCAAAATTTTGTACTGTTTAAAATCCAGAGAAACAATTGTATCATCCAATCCATCTAAAAAAAAGTAAAAAGGCTTGCAATGGGAGAAATACCGAGAGCTGCTTGGGTGGCTTTGATCTTGTAAAGGTGAAGAAATGTTCTCAAGTCAAAGAATGTTTACTGCTGGGAACAAAGAAGTGCCATTTTTCCGCCCCGTTAGCGGCAGTGAAGAATCAGCGAAAGTTTCATTTTAACTGTAGCGAGGCTTGGATACAAAGTTTCTTTAGCAACTCCATATATGGTAATACATTTCCCTTTCTTTATGTTAATTCGGATGTTTCACTTTCTCCTTCTCCCCGATCCCGGGGAGCATTTTAAAATGCCGCTTAATTCCGAGGGGGGGTTTCTGGCAACTCCCCCCTCTTTTCTTCTTTTCAAAGAGTTGAGTGCATTAAAGTCAATAACTCACAGTCCGCGCAGCTGTCCAGAGTCTCGGTGCGGTCCTCCAACTCCGGCGTTTCAGCCCGTTCTCCAAACTTTCGTTGTTCCAGCACTCCTTCGGAGAGAGGACTCTTCCCCCCGCATTCTGTCTTTCAGCTCCTGGAGCGAGATGGGCATGCCCCCCCCAACCGCCGTCTGGGTGGGGGCCTCCCACAGCTGCCCGTACAGTGGGGGCTCTCTACAGGAGTCCCCCTGCCCCCGAAGGCGCTCACCAAAAGAACCAAGCGGCAGACGTGTCAGAAAACACGTCCGTCTTGTCCGGAAGCCGGAAGCGATCTCCTATCATTAGTTACTCTTATTGTAGATAATTATTTACTAACTAATAATCCTTCAATGACAATCTAAAACAATCTATGACATACTAAATTTCTACTTATTAATCATCGAAGGATGGCTAATCTTTAATTATCAACTTTCATTGTCAGCCAGTGTCTTTCCAGTAGTGAGGTGAATTTATCTCTCTTGCCATTTGTGGCTCCAGTCTCTTTTTATTCTTCTTTCCAGGTTTCTTATAAACTTCTTTTCGCACTTTATTGTCCAGTATAGCTCTCAAATAATACCGCTGCCCAGTTTCTGTTATTACACATTGTTTGTCTTTAAATATCAAATGTATTTCTGGGGAGATTTCTCCTCTTACATCCATCTTCCATTCTTTTTTCCCCTCTTTTCCTTGAAAACCAAGATGAGGCTTACATTCCTCAAATTCTCTTTTCAGAATTTCCTTCTTTTTATTTTCTCCAACATTTGATCCATTAATAAAATTCTCTATTATCATATCTTTATCTTCATCTAAAATGAGTATCTCTTTATCTTCAACGTTTTCTTCTTTCTCTTTAGTTTTTGGAGCCTCAAACTGCTCATAGCTTGGTGTGATAGACAAAGGTTTATCCAATTTTTTATCGATTCTTCTTCCATATTGTTCCAAAAGATTGAAGATTCCAGCCAAAGCCTTCTGATTTTCTAAAGTATCCTCTTCTGGATATGGAACCATGTTGACAAATCAAAAAGTGATGAAACTTGGTTCTCACTGCCACCCTGGTCTTGGGCCTATTTTATCTTTTCATTGAGTTACTTTGAAATACAGTTCCTGTTGTGTTCTCCAAAGGAAAATATTACTATCAGTTATCAAAGAGCACCTGTTAAAAACAATTCATGCTCTGTGAGTTTCAATAAACAATTTTCGCAGCCTTCAACCAGCTGTAAGGGAAAAAAAGATTGCTTCATAAAGACCAGCCTCTGACCTCCCAGTGGTAATGTTGCAGATTTTCACTTTTTAATATATCGTTCTTCTTTATTGTTAAAAAAATGTAGTGTAATTCTTGTTGGAGGTATTATAAAAATAATCCCAAATTCAAGAATTTAAGTAACAAAAAATAAAAGAAAAAGAAATAGTCCAATCACTTTCAAAGGAAAAAAAAAACCTTATTACTGACGCTTCAATCCACAATTGCAGAAAAATAAGAAAAAAAAGGAAACCTCCCAGTTCAAAACATATTAGATTAATTCCACCACTTATTTCTTGGTTAAAAGCTTTAGTTTTACTAAAAAATAGTTTCTTTAAGCAAAATGTTTTTAAAAAAACACCTTCCTGGTCTCGCACTTTCCCTTTCAGCTTCCTTCCTTTCGGAGCTGCCCCCTCTTTGTTAGCCCATAGGGGCTGCCTGTTTGCCGCCTTGCAGAAGCTCTTTCCTTGGGTCAAACAGGGGTTTTGCGGTACCCCTGTGACCAGCAAGGCTTTGTCTTCCTCGTCGCTGTCCCTCCAGGACAGTTTAGGTCCGAATGGACCAAGGGGGCGGCAAAAGTGTCAATGGAGGTCTCAGAGCGCTGAGACCCCGCATTGTGCCGACGTGACACAGGCTCCTCCCTCCGCCACTGATCAATATATTGATACTGATCTGGGTGTCCAATTTCTGGGTTTGTTATAATCTGGTGTACCTTTGAAATGATGTCTAGGTTAAAAGTACCCTCGGGCTTCCACACCACATTAAATGTAGGCCACTCATTCTCACAGGGCCTTGGACCGAGTCGCGCCCTTGCGGCCTCTCTTGCGGTGACGAATCACCCAGGCTCATTGACCTCCGCCTCTTCCGCCAGTGTCTAAAGACACATCTTTTCCAGCAAGCCGGCCCAGCCTAACCTCCCGTGTGGACTATTTCTAGATTTTAAAATTGGATTTTAGCATAGGATTATAATTTAATATGTTTTTAAATTTTGTATTTATTGTTTTGTATGTTTTTAAATTCCTGTGCGCCGCCCTGGGTCCTTTGTGGAGAAGGGCGGGATATAAATGTGATTAAAATAAAAAATAAGAATTTCTTTAGGTCCCCAGGATTGGCTTTGGGATCCACATAATCTCCACTGAATCCTTTCTTAAAATTCCTCAACATGCATTGAAGAGGCGTTCAAGGAACGCTCTCTTGCCCCCCCCCCCCCCCCAATCTCTATTTCTAAGACAGTTTCCACTGACCTGCAGCCCCGGAGACTCACGGTCACCAACAGGAACTGCAGTGGTTAAAACCTCCCACATAATTCTAGAGCCTCGTTAGGATATGCCAGTTCCATAAGGAAGGGACACTATCCCGGGCTCAGGGGGGTGATCGGGCCCCCTCTTCCACTCTCAACCAAGTGGGTCTACAATTCCCACAATACTTGCCTGCAGGTGTCTTCTTTTCTCAGCCGGCGTTATTGATGGGCTTATCTTGATCTCATGGTTCTTGGCCAGTGGTGTTCTTCCAAGTGCCCAGGGAGGGGTCGTGAATCTCCTTACAGAGAAATCTCCATCGGCGCCGAAAGGTATGACTAGACGGTCCCGTCTGGCCACTTGGTTTCTCCGTGCCGGCCTCAGCGAAATATCGCTCCTTATCTCCAGGCTAGGCTCACCATAAATGTTGCAGGAAATGAGGAGACGGACACCAAGATCAAGATAAGCTTTTATTTTGGCCAAAGGTCCTGGCAGAAATAAGTTTTGCTAACACCCAGACAAAGACCTATAGAAAAAGTAGGTTCTTATATATCTTTCAAAGAGCAGTTTTTAACACGGAAATGCTTAACCTATTTCTTATTGGTTACCTTGAGAACCAAGCCTTATAAGTAGTTGGGGTCTTTACTTTTCCTTTTGTCTTGGGCCATACGTGTCTCTAAGCGAACTTTAGCTGAACCTTGTGGTTTTGTGAGAACTATTGAACTCTGCGGTTAGGCACTCATTTCCCGTTCTTTTGTAAGCTGTAACTACCTATGTCGCCTTTTACTATAGAAGCAAAAGGGTCCCTAAGAGGCTGTCTAGCCTTACCCAGTAGGTTTCACGTTTAATGTCCAATTCTCACTTTGTGTCCTGCCTCAATACCTATATATAATATACAGTATACAGTGGATATAAAAAGTCTACACAACAGTTAAAATGCCAGATTTGTGAGATGTAAAAAAAAGTCAGACCATGATAAATCACTTCAGGATTTTTACACATTTAATATAACCTATAAGCTGTACAAAAGCAAACTGAACTTTTTCAGGGGGGAAATAATGATAAAAATACCATGGTTGCATAAGTCTGTGCACCCTTAAACTTATACTTTGTTGAAGCATCTTTTTTTTTTATATAAAAAGAGTTTTATTGGGTTTTACAAATTTTGTATACAAAAGGTAAGGGTAAGGTGCGAAAAGACATTTTGAGAACTTTCTCGTCGAAATCATCGACTCCATCTGAGTCTTCATACACAAAAGAGATATTTCAGTTATATATACATACTACAAAGTGGACAGAGATGCAAGTAAAGTTATAATAAAAAGAACAGTGCTAGCAAACGTGCTTAAACATCCAAACAACATTGTATTATACTAAAATAAAGTCATTTTTGAGATCTAAGTCTCTTGGCAATTGTATCTTCTTCCCCCTGGCCCCCAGCGGACGGAGCCGCGGCCGCCTCTGCTCCCCCGTTGTCATCTTCAAGGGTTAGGGAGTGTTTTTCAAGAAAGGCTTGCGCCTCTGCAATTGTTTTAATTCTTACTCTTCCCCCTTCCCAAAACACCAACATTCCCTCTGGCATCACCCACTTAAACCAGACCCCCTTTTTAAATAATCTTTTGGACAAGAAGGAATACTTCCGTCTTATCTCTCTAATTTTCTTCGGGACCTGTTTCAAGATGGTGATCTCCTTCTGTTGATAAGTTAGGGGGTTGTCTCTCTGCGCCCTCAATATCCTTTCCCTTGTCGACCTTCTAACAAATTTAATATGTATCTCTCTAGGTACTTCATTTATCCTGGCATATGCTGAATTTATTCTATAAATCAGATCAATGTCACCCCTTAATTCTTCCTTAGGACTGTGTAGGTAATCTGCCAAAATTGTACTCATTAATTCTTGTAAATCTTCCCCACACTCCTCAGGAACGTTCTGAAATCTTAAAAAATATGACATTCTTTCGAAATCCATCCTAGACAAATGACCAGTTAAATCGCTAATTTCATTATTAATACTTTTAAGCTCCCCCTTTGCCCCACCCAGCCCCACCTCCAGCTCATCAGTCTTTTGTGAATTTTCCATTAATTTCTTCTGTACCTCCAAAAGTTCTAATTTGGAACTGACATGATCTTTCCTCATTTGCTGGATCTCTCTCACCAAGGTTGCAAGTGTTTCTTCGACAGCTGTTAATCTTGCATCTGTATCAGGTTTTTCAGATAACATCGAAGTGATTTTAGGTTGTTTTTTTGAAGCCATGGTGGAAAGTTTATTCCTGTGTCAGTAAAATGGCGCCTGCTGGGGAGATATTAGCGGAGCAAGAAGAAGCAGTCCGATAAACAAATTTTCAGGTGTTGCTAAATCAAAATCCTGAGAGAATCCACAATAAATCAATCATAGAAGATAAGAAGGCACTTCAGGGGAAAGATCAATGATTCAAACAGAACATTAGGTAAAAGAAAGGAGAGGCAATCCCCTTCTCCGGAGAATGTTAGCAAATAGCCTTAATTAGTGTCTCAGAAGAACAAAGGAACGCCATCTTCTCCGCCCACCAGGGAGCCGCCGGGAATCAACAAAGTGTGAAATTGCAAATTAGTTGCCAGACTTCGATACAAAGCTTTCGCAAACATTCCAGAAGGACTTTAATCATCGTAAGAAAAGCTTGGTGTAATTTTCTGTGCCTTCCCCAGCCGGGGAGACAAATTCACAGCGACGCTTATCCAAGGGGGGGTTTCACAAACTCCCCCCTCCATCGCCTTGTTAAGTGAAGATTGCGAGCAAAAGGAGAAAAGTCACTCACTTTCCACTTTGAAGTCAGAGTCTCAGACAGGCTTCCAACTCCGACGGATCCATTCTCTCCAAGGCACTAAATGTTCCAATCCTCCGGAGGCGAAGGGAACCAAGCCCCCCGCAGCATGTTCTCTCACTCCTGGGTCGAAGACAAGGACCCCCCCCCCGACCGCCGTCAGGACAGGGGAATCCAGGCAAGCCGGCCGTACGGCAGGATTCCTTTGAAAGGAAATCCCTACCCCTTGGGGGGCAGTGAAAGAAACAAAACGGCGGAAGAGTCAAAGACTCCTCCGTCTCCTCCAAGAGACCGGAAGCAACCAAGCATCTTTTGATTTTATGACAGCATTCAGTTTTTTTTTTTATATTGAAAAAGTTTTATTGGTTTTACATTTTTCTATAGGGTAGGGTAAGGGATACAAAGAAATTTTGAGAGCATTCACGTCAGAGTCGTCGGCCCTTCCGAGACCTCAAAATACACAATAAAAAGATAACAAAAAAAAAACATTTTTCATAACACTACAAGGTAAAAGCAAGTACATATACCTAAATTCTCAGTTCCATGCTGTCAGACATTTACAAAAAATCCAGATACAAATGTTATGCAAGATTGTTCAAAAAAATCAAGGCAAAGTTATTTTTTCGATCTAAGTCTCATGGCTATTGTATCTTCTTTTTCTCCTCCCTGGCCCCCAGCGGGCGGGGCCGTGGCCCCCTCCGTCCCCCCTGGATCTTCCCCCAGGGCAGAGGAATGTTTTTTAAGAAAGGCTTCCGCCTCAGCAACTGTTTTAATCCTCACTCTTCCTCCTTCCCAGAACACCAGCATCCCTTCGGGTGTCACCCACTTGAACCAAATCCCATGATCAAACAATGTTTTAGACAAGAAGGAAAATTTCCTCCTTGCTTCTCGAATCTTTCTAGGAATCTGCTTCAAGATAGTGACCGTTTTTTGTTGGTAAATTAAAGGGTTCTCTCTCTGCGCCCTCAGGATTTCCTCTCTGGTTGACCTTCTAACAAATTTCACATGTATCTCTCTAGGCACTTCATTTATCCTGGCATATGCTGAGTTAATTCTATAGGCTAGGTCAATGTCCCCCCTGATCTCATCTTTAGGTTTTTGTAAATAGTCTGCTAAAATTGTGCTCATAAGATCAGGGAGGCATTCACCAGATTCCTCAAGAACGTTCTGAAATCTCAAAAAATGTGTCATTCTTTCCATATCAATCCTAGACACATGCCCATCTATTTCCCCAACCTCTTTAGTAACATTTTTAATCTCTCCCTTAACCCCCACCAACCCCCCTTCCAATTCTTCAGTCTTCTGTGTGTTTTCCAGCACCTGCTTCCTTGTGTCCAATAGCTCCTTCTTGAAATTGATGTTTTCAGCCCTCTGGGCCTGAATTTCGTTTACCAAAGTTTGTATAACAGTTTCAAGAGAAGCCATCCGTTGTTCTAAACTTGCCAGTGCTGTTTCTTGAGCCATGATTAACTGTTAAAGTCAGTGCCAGCCAAAATGGCGTTTTCAGGGTGGGGCTGGTGAGACTAACCGGGAGCCAAAAGTTCAGATCAAGGTTGAAACGTTGTAAAATTCAGGAACCAAGAGAGAGACAATTTTCCAGCTCAATAGTTATAATAGAAGGTAATCCAGAAAGGAATCACAAATCCAACAAGAAAAAAATTCTTCATTAATATCCAGAGAGAGTCCCACTTGTAAAGAGACGCTGGGAATTTTCCATAGTTAAAATAGTCAGGCAGGGACAAAGAAAAGCCACTTTCCACCGCCCATCTCAGAGCCCAGAGGAGAGAGTAGAAAAATAAAAAAAAAATTTTTAACCAGCCAGACCTAGAAACAATGTTGCAAGTAGCCGCATACCACTTTCCCTTGTTAGAGACAGTCCGGATTTAAGATTTCCGCTTTCTCTTCCAGAGAAGCCATTTTTAAGTGCCGCTTAAGTCCGAGGGTTTTTTTTTGAAAACAAACACCCCCCTCCCAGTCCATTCAGCCTGGCTGGCAGCAAGGAAAAAAAAAAGTCTTTTTAAAACTCACTCTCCCTCGCAGCTGAAGCCTCGGCGAGCCTTCCGATCTCTTCCGCTCAGCCCTCTACATTAAAGTGAATGGCGCCGACAGCCGTTGGCGAAGGGAGAACCCCCCGCAGCATGTTCCTCCTCACCTAGGTCGCGGAGGGGATCGCTCTCCCCACCGCCGTGAGGAGAAACGTCTCCTCCGAGCCGACCCTACGGGAGACCTCCGGTAACCGGATGTCTCGCCCCCGTGGGGGGGCAGAAAAGGCAACAAAGCGGCGAGCGAGCCCCAGGCTCGCCCGTCGCCGCTGGAGCCGGAACCGGAAGCCAACAGCATTCAGTTTTTTGAGGTAGGAGCCTATCAGCATGGCCCAACTTGCCTTGGGAATCTTTGCCCACTCTTCCTTGCAAAAGCACTTCGAATTTGTCAGATTGTGAGGGCATCTCCTGTGCACAGCCCTGTTCAGGCCATCTCACAGATTTTCAATTGGATTCAGAGCTCCAGCCTCTGGCTGGGACATTCCAAAATTTTATTTTCTGTTGAAGCAATTTTTTGTTGATTTGGAGGCATGTTTTGGTTTGTTGTGTTAAAAGGTAAAATTCCTCTTCATCTTCAGCAGTTTAACAGAGGCCAGGTGGTTGTGTGCCAAAACTGACTGATATTTGGAACTGTTCATAATTCCCTCCTCCTTCACTAAAAACACTCTGTTCCAGCTGAAGAAAAGCAGCCCCAAAGCATGTTGCCACCACCACCATGCTTGACTGTGGGTATGATGTACTTTTGGTGATGTGCAATGTTGTTTTTGCACCAAACATACTTTTTTAAATTAAGGCCAAAAAGTTCAACCTTGGTCTCATCAGACCATAACACATTTTCCCATATGCTTTTGACAGACTTGAAGTAGGTTTTTGTAAATGTAGCCAAGCTTGGATATTTTTCCTTGTAAGAAAAGGTTTCTGTCAGCCCAGACATATGAAGGATACAGGAGATAGTTGTCACATGTAGTACACAACCAGTACTTGCCAGAAATTCCTGAAGCTACTTTAAGGTTGCTGTATGTCTCTTGGCAGCCTCTGGGACCAGTTTTATTCTTGTTTTTGCATCAATTGTGGAGAGAAATCCAGGTCTTGATAATGTCACTATTGTGCCATATTTTCACTGTCAACTCCGAAGTGAACCTGGCTGAAGTCATCTTTTGCTGCCTCATATTTGTCATGAACCTGAGAGGAGGAAGGGAGATGGGGAAGTAGACAGTAGGCTAACTGTCGAACCAAAAGGTTTTCCTGTGGCAACCAAGGTCATCTTAACAGGTGGCTGTTGAAGGAGAAGAGGAGTGACCAAGCAGCCTGCCAGCTATATTCATTGGAGAATGTGACCAGTGATATCTGGAAGGGGGAACTTTTGCTCTTTTAATTAGGTGAAAACCACAGGAACTTTTAGAGTTGGTTTTCACCAGCTATGCCGATATGATGTATTTAATTTATTCAAATTTATAACCCGCACCTTCTCCTAAAAAAGGACCCAGGGCGGCGCACAGGAAAATTTAAAAAACAATACAAATATACAAAAATACCATTTTTAAAAACCTATTAAACCCATACCCTGTGCTAAAATAATGTAAAATCCCCCTAATTAAAAATATTGCTAATAACAGTCAGGAACGGGAGGTTATGCTAGGCCGGCTTGTTGAAATAGGTGCGTTTTAAGACGCTGGCGGAAAAGACGGAGGTCTGACATGGTGCGTAGTTCGGGGGGCAGGTCGTTCCAGAGGGTAGGGCCCGCCACAGAGAAGGCCCTTCCCCTGGGTGTCGCCAACCGGCATTGCCCGGCCGACGGCACCCTGAGAAGGCCCTCTCTGTTGGAGAAGGGATGTATGGGGCAGGAGACGGTCTCGCATATAGCTAGGCCCTGAGCCATGGAGCGCTTTGAAGATGGTCGTCAACAACTTGAAGCGCACCCGAAAGGCCACAGGTAGCCAGTGCAGCTCGCACAGGAGAGGTGTTATATGCCTTGAGGCTCCCATGATCACCCGCGCGGCTGCATTCTGGACTAACTGTAACCTTCGAGTGCACCTCAAGGGGAGCCCCATGTAGAGAGTGTTACAGTAGTCAAGCCGGGATGTCACGAGTGCTTGAGTGACTGTGCGGAGGGCAGCCCGGTCCAGTAAGGGGCGCAATTGGCGTATCAAGCGTACCTGATAAAACGCCCCCCTGGCCACGCCTGTCACATGATCCTCCATGGACAGCCGGGAGTCCAGGAGGACACCCAAATTGCGCACCCTCTCCACGGGGGCCAGTATTTCGCCCCCAATGGCCAGTGTTGGACTTACCTGGCTGAACCGGGGTGCCGGAAACCACAGCCACTCAGTCTTGGACGGGCTGAGCTTGAGTTTGTTACTACCCATCCAAACCCGTACGGCCTCCAAACACCGGGACAGCACCTCGGCAGCATCGTTGGGGTGGTCTGGGGTGGATATGTACAACTGAGTATCATCAGCATACAGATGGTATCCCACCCCAAAACCACGATGATATCACCCAGCGGCTTCCTATAGGTGTTGAACAGGAGAGGCGAGAGGACCGAGCCCTGAAGAACCCCACATAAGAGGGGCCTCGAGGCCGACCTCTGCCCCCCTGCCAACACACATTGCGACCGACCAGAGAGGTAGGACGAGAACCACCGTAATACGTATTGTGCCACTCTTATCGCGTCCGCAGATAACCGCCCTGCCGCCCTGTTTGGGGTAACCCGCTCCCTCCTTCAACAGAGGCTGCGGGAAGCCCCTCTACAGGGCAGAGCAGAGGAATTTGGGGAGTATCTTCAGGACAAAATCGCTCAGATCCGGAGCGAGTTGGTCCCCACCGAAAGTGGTCTGGAAGAGGCGTCGGAAGCGGGTCTTGAGGCACCATTCTGGGAGGAGTTTGACTCTGTTACTTCCGATTATATGGACAGGTTGCGTAGGAGACTGAGGGCCACCACATGTTTATTGGACCCGTGTCCCTCCTGGCTTGTACTGGCATCCTGGGAGGTTTCACGAGGCTGGCTCCAGGAAATAGTGAGGGCTTCTTTGAGTGAGGGGTTCTTGCCTACCGTCTTGAAAGAGGTGGTGGTGAGGCCTCTCCTCAAGAAGCCTTCCCTGGACCCAGCATTGTTAGTAAATTACCGTCCGGTCTCCAACCTTCACTTCTTGGCGAAGGTTGTAGAGAGTGTGGTGGCACAACAGTTTCCACGTCATCTGGAGGAAATTGATTATCTAGACCCGCGCCAGTCCGGCTTCCGGCCCGGTCACAGCACCGAGACGGCATTGGTCGCGTTGGTGGATGATCTCTGGAGGGCCAGAGATGGGGGTTGTTCCTCCATCCTGGTCCTATTAGACCTCTCGGCAGCTTTTGATACCATCGACCATGGTATCCTATTGCACCGGCTGGAGGGGTTGGGGGTGAGGGGCACCGTTTTACGGTGGTTCTCCTCCTACCTCTCCGGTCGGTCGCAATTTGTATTGGCAGGGGGGCAGAGGTTGACTTCGAGGCCTCTCACTTGTGGGGTGCGTCAGGGGTCGGTCCTCTCGCCCCTCTTGTTCAATACATATATGAAGCCACTGGGTGAGATCATACGTGGGTTTGGGGTAGATTACCATCTGTACGCGGATGACATCCAGCTGTACATCTCTACCCCAAACCACCCCAACGATGCCGTCGAAGTGATGTCCCGGTGTCTGGAAGCTGTGCAGATCTGGATGGGAAGGAATAGACTCAAGCTCAACCCGTCCAAGACTGAGTGGCTGTGGCTACTGGCGCCCCGGTTCAACCAGTTGACGCCATCACTGGCCATAGGGGGCGAACACCTAGCCCCCGTGGAGCGGGCACGCAACTTAGGCGTCCTCCTGGACTCTCGGCTGTCAATAGAAGATCATGTGACAGCCGTGGCCAGGGGGCCATTTTACCAGGTTCTCCTGGTGCGCCAGTTGCGTCCCCTATTGGACCGGGACGCCCTTCGCACGGTCACTCATGCGCTTGTGACGTCTCGGCTGGACTATTGCAATGCTCTCTACATGGGGCTCCCCTTGACATGCACTCGAAGGCTACAGCTGGTCTAGAACGCGGCCGCGTGGGCAGTTATGGGAGCTACAAGATACTCCCATGTTACACCACTCCTGCGCGAGCTGCACTGGCTGCCTGTGGCCTTTCGGGTGCATTTCAAGGTGTTGACTATCATCTTTAAAGCGCTCCATGGCACAGGACCTAGTTATTTGCGGGATCGTATCCTGCCCCATACATCCCTTCGGCCGATTCGCTCACACAGAGAGGGACTTCTCTGGGTGCCGTCCACCAGCCAATGCCGGCGGGCGACGCCCAGGGGAAGGGCCTTCTCTGTGATGGGCCCGACCCTCTGGAACGACCTACCCCCGGATATTAGAACGACTACAGACCGCGCTTTCCGCCAAAAATTAAAAACTCATCTGTTCTATCAGGCCGGCTTGGCCTAATTTATGCTTCTTGCCCCAGTCTGTATTTTCAAATTGTTTTATCTGGTTTTAATGGGCTGTAATTTTAATTGTACTTAAAATTTTAGTACAGGCTAATTTAATTCGTTTTTAATTTTGTTATGTATGGTATGTTTTTAGATGGTTTTTAATTTTCCTGTACACCGCCCCGAGTCCCTTTGGGGAGAGGGGGCGGTTTATAAATGTAATAAATTAAATTAAATTAAATTAACGGTGCCTCTCACCCCCAACCCCCCCAGTCAGTGCAATAGGATACCATGGTCGATGGTATCAAAAGCCGCTGAGAGGTCTAATAGGACTAGGATAGAGGAACATCCCCTATCCCGCGCCCTCCAGAGATCATCCACCAATGCGACCAATGCCGTCTCGGTACTGTGACCGGGTCGGAAGCCGGACTGGCGCGGGTCTAGATAAACAATTTCCTCCAGGTGCCGAGGAAACTGTTGAGCCACCACACTCTCTACAACCTTCGCTAGAAAGTGAAGGTTGGAGACCGGACGGTAATTTTCCAACAATGCTGGGTCCAGGGAAGGCTTCTTGAGGAGGGGCCTCACCACCGCCTCTTTCAAGGCGGTAGGCAAGTACCCCTCACTCAAGGAAGCGTTCACGATATCCTGGAGCCAGCCTCGCGTAACCTCCCAGGATGCCAGTACAAGCCAGGAGGGACACGGGTCCAATAAACATGTGGTGGCCTTAAGTCTCCTCGACAGCCTGTCCATATCCTCGGTAGTAACAAAGTCAAACTCCTCCCAAGATGGTGTCTCAAGAACAGCCTCGGAAGACTTCCTGGTTGAGCAGCGGACGCTGCCGGCAGGTTTGCCAAGCCTGCCAACCCAGTCCTCTGTAGAGGCGGTTTTATACCAACAAAACGCCTCGGGAAAACTCCAAGCTCCCAAGGAGCTTGTGAGGGAGCTGGCCCCTTTGGGTAGAGTCCCTTGCGGGGTGCCCCAGAGGGTTTCCTTTCCTCTGAGGGGCGAGCAAGGTGGGACTCCCCCTCGTTTAGGTGGCCATATGCTCCGGAAGTCTGGGAAACTTCGCGTATAGCGAAGCAAGGCGTAGCGCTCAACTTTCAATTTACATTCCATCCAAGCCAGGAAAACATTCTGATCTAACTGCCTTAATTACAGGTATGATTTTTTTTTTGAATACAGTAGCGTTAAATCTGAACGGCACGGATTTGGAACAAAGGACTTAGAACAAAGAATTTAAGATGGCGTTAATCCTCAGACAAAAGTCGAAAGGAATCGAAAGTTAACTGCCTTGTGTATTCTAGTTTGTATTTAAACCTGGCTGATAGCTCAAGCTTCAGCGAAAAGGACATGTAAGTTAACTGATCTGTGTATTCCAGCTTGCTACAAAGTATTCTACATTGGCGGAAAGTCAAAGGAGCTAGCAAGCAAGAGAGACGACTAATATATAATATATAACTTCGTGAAAATCTGGGAAGAAGATGGCAACGAAGCAAGGAGGTCTCTCAGCGGGCGTAGCTTTAATGCAACAGCAGATAGAGATAACAAGCCTTCAGGATTTGAAACACTTCATAGATAAAGAATTTAAAGAAATTAAGGAAGAATTTAAAGAAATTAAGGACATGGTCCAGGATAATAGGGATAAATATGAACAGCTTGATAAAAATTTACAAATATTAGCTAATGGTATGTCTGATATTATCCTTAAGATTGATAATAAAGTTGAAGAGCTGGCTTTGAACCAGGAAATTAAAATGAAGGAATTTGATTTAAATCTTGTGAACGCTGCTGGAGAAATACAAAGGTTGGATAATGAAATAGTTATCTTGCAATTTAAGTCTATGGGAACAGCTATCAGACTCAGAGGAATTCGGGAGAATCCTAAAGAAGATATTAAGAGAATCTGTGCGGATGCACTGTCTATATTGTTGAAACTGGATGATTCTGCCAAAGTTTTCTTTAACATTGATAAAATATACAGAGTAAACTCACATGCAGCACTACAAAGACAACTGCCAAGAGATGTGGTTGTATACTTTATTGATAGAAATCTTAGAAATGATATCTTGCAGAAGTCTTTTCACTCTGCTCTTCAAATAGATGGAAAACAGATTGGTGTCTTCAAAGAGTTACCGCCAGCAATGTTGAAGTCTAGAAGGGATTTTGGATTCTTGGTAGCAGAATTGAAGAAAAGAAAGATACAATATAGATGGGATGTGCCAATGGGTATCATACCGAGATATGAAGGTGTGAGTTACCGTTTGAATACTTTAGATAAAGCCAAAGAATTTTATCACACAGTTTTGAAGACAAGCGTTATACCCTCGCGCACATTTACACCAACAGATATTGAGATGGAGCAGAAGCAGTTTGAAAAAGAGACGGAAGAACATATACAGTGTCCTCAGCTGGATTCTCCTGGACCTCCTTTAAGTTCTACTTTGGAGGAATTGTCGAAGACTGCTACAGAGGGAACTGTTCGAATACCAATGTTTAAATTAGATGAGCAATGTGAAACCAGGTCTACCACCAGACGAATTCAGAAACCGCAGAAGCAGAGGAGGTCCCAATCCCAGCGAGTTCAGAAAGAAAAAAGGATAAAAGGAAGAAGTAATTAGCCAACAGACTGAGGCCAGTTATTTGACTATCTAGATAAAAATATACAGATCTCTGCAATGCTGGTTCTCTTGGATGTGGAAAAGGATTACGAGTGAATAAACTGGAACCGGAGCATTTGCAGTTAATCTGGTTGTTACCCTATCACGTTTTTTTGGAACTTAATAATTCTGATGAAAAGTCACTCGGGGGTTGTTTATATAAAGGTGTTTTTTTCTTACTTAGGAGGGTAGTTGATATGAATTTGGAATATTTGTTGGAAGAAGGAGTTATCTTAAACTGGTTGTATTATAAACAGTTTCGGAAGAGATGGAAACAGACCTGAAGAGTTGGACTTATGAACATTGAAGCGGAAAGGATTAATATCATGTTGGTGTTCTGGGGAAAAATGTGGGTTGAACTTTGAAAGTTAAACGCTAAATCTGTATAGATATAGAATTCATGGGAGAATCTTTATAATATATTTATGGTATCTAGATGCGAAGAAATTATTATCATGTATGTAACCTAATGGTTAATTAAAATGTTGGAAGGGAGAATCTAGCAGGTATGGGTGTTTACTCCAACAGATTGATGCCAGTTATTTAAGAGGGGATATATGAGGGAGAATGCAAGGCAACTCATAGTTTTATTTGACTATCTAGATAATTATATGAAGATCTCTGCAATGCTGGCTTTCTTGGATGTGGAAAAGGCCTACGAGCGAATGAACTGGAACTCTCTAATCAAGACTTGAGAAAAAAAAATGGATATGTTGCATATTTTAATATTAGAAGTCTTGTTGAATATAACTTGGGACCTGAATTTCTTAAATGGCATAGCTATAAGGCAAAAGGTATATAGAACTAGCGCATTTGCAGTCGATCTGGTTGTTATTCTAGTACGTTTCTAGTTTGGAATAGCTGTTGGATGAAGTTTACAACACATTTTATAGATGGTATCTAGATCCTAAGAAATTATTATCATGTATGCATTGAAGTCGAAATTAGTTATTTCACATATCTGCTGCACTTAAGTAGAAACTTGCTATTTGTTATGTTCTAGTATCTTATACTGTTGTGGAGACATATGCTTGCAATCTATTGCACCCTTCCTGTGATAGGATTTAAAATCTTTCTATACCACCTCGGTTTCTTATACGGAAAGAGAACGTAACTTTGCTCTTTTCAAATACCAGAGCTATCTTTACACCTTTTGTGCTGCTAAGTGGGCAATTAAGCAAATGGAGAGGGGAAAAAATAACAAACCTTTTGAACCAGGAAGGATGCAAATTTGAGTTAGAATATATGGTCTAAGTTCTACAATGTGTTAGGTTATATGACATGGTATTTAGATTCTAAGAATTATCATGTATGCATTCTAATGTCTAACCAAAAGGTTGAAGGTGTGGGTGTTTATGGTGGGTCTGTTATAAGGTTTCTTAAAAAAAAAAGCATTATGTAGTTACTAGGTATTTTAGGCAAGAATGAGTAGATTGATAAGGAGATATGTAAGGGGTATAATGTGAACAGAGAAGATAATATCTGGGTTGTTTGGAATTTTCAGAGTGGTGTATAGCGGAAGTCAGGGGGGTGGGTTGGATTGGGAGGTGGGGGAGGGTTAGGGGGGTCAGGGGAGGGAAATATATTTGCATAATTACTTTAGAAGAGGGGGATAACTGGATGATATTATTTTGTGAGTAATTCATATTATGAGGGTTGGGATGAGGGGGGGTATAGTACTTGTATTTGATTTATATTACATGTATGGGGAGGGGGGGAAAAGGGGAAAATTGTTTTTGTAAAACTTTTTCAATAAAAAAAAAAAAGAGCAGCCTCGGACAATCCAACCGGACCACTTTCAATGGAGGGCAACTCGTTCCGAATCCGAGTGATTTTATCCTGCAGATATTCACCAAATATCCAATAAACATGTTATTTGAGGAATCTACCTGCCTCAGAGTTCTGCTTTTGATGGGTGCATTACTCGGAACGGTGACATAAAACCAACTCTTCTGAAGAGGGGTGAGGCCTGAATCTCAGCAACAGGACATGTTCTCCGGGGGGCTCTCCAAAGAATCGTCAGATTTCCTCCTATGTTGAGGGATGTTTAATCATAGCTGCCTTGTGGGGGCAGTGAAGAGGGGGAGCACAAGTAGGTGTGGTTGGGGAACCCACAAATCCCCTAAAACACCTGCAAATTGCTATGCAATTGCCCCTGGACCTAAAGGAGGAAAGGCAGCCATTGTGAGCTTCCATGGCTGAGCAGTTTGGAAAATCAGTGCTTCATCTGGGTGAGATAACAAGATTGCTTGAAAGTACAACATTTCTGTAATTAACCTTAACCTCCGGTTGAAAAACTTTTTTTTTTTTTAATATTGAAAAAGTTTTATTGGTTTTTACAATTTTTCCATCGGGTAGGGTAAGGGATACAAAAGAAATTTTGAAAACTTTCGCGTCGGAGTCATTGGCCCTTCCAGGGCTTCATAATAAATCGTTAAAAAAAAACATTTTTCATAAATACTACGAGGTGAAAACAAGTACATACTTCTAAATTCTCAATTCTATGCTGTCATCCGTTTGCAAAAATCCAGATACAAATGTTATACAATATTAATCAAAAGTCAAAGCAAAGTTATTTTTTTTTTGATCTAAGTCTCTTGGCAATTGTGTCTTCTGTCTCTCCCTCCAGGCCCCCAGCGGGCGGGGCCGTGGCCCCCCCTGCCCCCCCTGGATCTTCCCCCAGGACAGAGGAATGTTTTTTAAGAAAGGCTTCCGCCTCAGCAATTGTTTTAATCCTTATTCTTCCTCCTTCCCAGAACACCAACATTTCTTCAGGCATCGCCCACTTGAACCAAATCCCGTGGTCGTACAATTTTTTGGATAAGAAGGAAAATTTCCTTCTCATCTCTCTAATTTTTTTAGGGATCTGCTTCAAGATAGCGACTACTTTTTGCTGGTAACTTAACGGACCATCTCTCTGCGCCTTCAAAATTCCCTCCCTGGTTGACCTCCTAACAAATTTAATATGTATCTCTCTGGGTACCTCATTTATCCTGGCATATGCAGAGTTTATTCTGTAGACTAGGTCAATGTCCCCCCTGATCTCATCTTTGGGTTTATTTAAATAATCTGCTAAAATTGTGCTCATGAGTTCAGGAAGACATTCACCAGGCTCTTCAGAAATGTTCTGAAATCTTAAAAAATATAACATCCTTTCAAAATCCATCCTAGACATATGCCCATTTAATTCTCCAATCTCACTATTAACATTTTTAAGCTGAGCAGTTTGGAAAATCAGTGCTTCATCTGGGTGAGATAACAAGATTGCTTGAAAGTACAACATTTCTGTAATTAACCTTAACCTCCGGTTGAAAAACTTTTTTAAAGAAAGAGTGGCAGGAGATGGGGGACGGGGGGACGGGGGGGACAGGGACAGGGGGACAGGCGTTAGAAAGCTCTCCCACCCTCGGACCAGCAGAGAACAGACAGACGACGCCATTAACAGAATAAAAGAAACGATAGATCTTGAGAACTGTTTAACTGTTGAAGGGCTAGAAAGCAAACTGGAACTTTGACTGACTTTACTCATTACCTTTTACAGACTTTTACAGACTTTTACAGACTTTTACCTTGCACATTTGTTTTTCTAGTAATGCTAATAATTTTTGACAATCTCTCTGTTTTCAAGTGGTGAACTTAAAAGATAGAGATGGTGAATTATTTGTTTGCACTGCCATCTAGTGTTAAATAAAAGCTGGTTGAACAAAGTTGGCTGTAGAAAAAAAAGAAGAGAAAAGAGCTGTTTAAGAAAACGACCTTGAAGTAGGGCTGATAACATTGAACTAATGATAAAGTCTCTCTAGAAGGAAGAAATTAAGACCAGCTGTGTAAACACGGTGTTGCACTCTCTTGCTACATTATAATGGGCTGCTGAGAAGCAGAGAATACCTTTTGATAGTGTGCTTTTTTATTGGAAGAAGAAATTTGGTTAAACTAGACAACTCAGACTAAAGGGTTTCTTTTTTCTTTTTTTAACTTGTCTACTTTGGTCCTTTTCCAATGCAATTTTTATCTTTCTCCTTCCTTTTTTTTCTCTTCCCCCCACCTCTCCTTTTCTCTTTTTCTTCTTTCCTTTGCCGTTTTGCAAGGAAGTGTGGTTTACCATTGTGGAATTAATGATAGCAGCGTTCCAGTATCTCAGGGGTTGCCACAAAGAAGAGGGAGTCAAACTATTCTCCAAAGCACCTGAGGGCAGAACAAGAAGCAATGGGTGGAAACTAATCAAGAAGAGAAGCAACTTAGAACTGAGGAGAAATTTCCTGACAGTGAGAACAATTAATCAGTGGAACAGCTTGCCTCCAGAAGTTGTGAATGTCCCAACCCTGGAAGTCTTTAAGAAGATGTTGGATAGCCATTTGTCTGAGGTGGTATAGGTTTTCCTGCCTAGGCAGGGGGTTGGACTAGAAGATCTCCAAGGTCCCTTCCAACTCTGCTATTGCATTGCATTGCATAATTTTGGGGCTCTTTTCTTTTTGTTGAGCTGAGAGCCTTTTCACCAACCCCGTTTTTTTTTAACCACATGTTGGCACTACAAAGATCAAGGTAGCAAGAACCTGAAGACTGGGTCCAAGAATGGGGGTCAGTTTTGGTGCTTTTTTTTTTTTTTAAAGGCTGCTGTGGGCAATTCCATGATTACAATTAATTTACCAATTTACCTTTTGGATTATAAAATCAGATTATAACTCAAACACAACAATGTCAGAATCAAACACTGTTAGGATATGCAGCCTTATATTTGGGTTGACAATATATATGAATCTATGTTCTTAAGAAGTTATGTAGCTTTAAGAACTGAACTAAATTCTGATTGTGTTTGATTGGCTGTGCTGCTCAGCATTACCATATAAGCAAGTCAGGAACACAGTCAATTCTGTTGAGTCCCCAAGCCTATGTCCCAGACAGCTCGTCTGGTAACCTATGAGTCACCGCATTCCGGAGCTGAGCCAGCAGCTGCAGTGATTAACAGAGACAAGCTGTCTGGAATCTGTCTGGAAAGGAGTTACAATGTTGCAATCGCATTGCTAGGAGTTTCCTGCCTGGTAACTCTATATAAGAGGTTGCCAGAGAAGAAACCTTGCCAGTTGAATCTTGTGTGTGTTGTAAATAGTGTGAATAAACGTTCCTGTTGTTTTGACCATGCCTGAGTCGGAATCCTTTGTCTGATCTAACACTGGCGACGAAGGTGGGATTCAGGCCGTGGCCTTAGAACGCAACGGGTAACGAATACTTCAACAACAGAGCGCAGCGCGACGCACAGCCTCACCATGGCTACGGCGACAATGCCTCCGTTTGCACCGTTCGACCCGATGAAGGAACAATGGGCTTCCTTCTTAGCCCGGTTCGAGTGCTTCTTGATAGCCAGCGACTACGGCGAACTCGCGCCTGCCAGGAAGCTGAGCCTATTCCTCCAGTGCGGCGGCCCTGAATTGTTTGCGACCGCCCGAACCATAGCAGCACCCGCAGCGGTGCACGAAGTGCCGTGGGATGATCTCCTGGGCCGCCTGAGAGCACACTACGCGCCGGCGCCTTCCCGCATAGCGCATCGCTATGCATTCAGGCAATGTGTGCAACAGCCGCAACAGTCGGTAGCCGAGTTCCTGCAGAAATTGAGAGCGACCGCAATCCCCTGCGAGTTCCCTGCTGGCTTCCTGGAGGAATCCCTACTGGAGCAGTTTGTATGCGGCGTAAGAGACATCCGCCTAAAGCGCCGCTTGCTTTCAAAAACTGTCCTGACTCTCGAGCAAGCGGTGGAAGAAGCACGCGCGACAGAATTGTCGGAGATCTCCACATCCGACATGGGCCGCGCGCGCCCTCCTCTTTTCCCCACTCCGCGAGCGTGTCTGGTAGACGAAATAGCGCCGCTGGATGAGCTGGAGGAGGAAGACCGGGGGGACTGCATGAGGGTGACCGGGCACGTGCTGAATCGCGCATTCACACCGCAGCAGAAGTCCGGGAACTGCCTAGGCGGAGGGGCCCACCAGAGACCAGAGTGCCCATTCAAGGCATCGGTGTGCCGCAGATGTGGCAGGAAAGGACACCTAGCAGCTGTGTGCCGTGCTGCCGCTCCAGCGACAACGCCAGCTGCCGCCTCCAGAACCGGTCCACCAGGACAACGAGGGTCGCAGAAGTGTTCAGGACGCTACCAGCCACAGCCGACCGACTGCTTCGCGCTGGCGGAGATGCCCCCAGCTCTAAGCTACGACCAGGCAGAGAGTAGGAGACTGTCAACAGTGGTTTGCTTAGAGGGGGTGGGGGTAAAAATGGAAATAGATTCAGGGTCCTCTAGATCACTCATGTCCTGGGCGCATTTAGTTAAGCTTTGCCCCAAGCTCAGGAAGCGGGATCTCGGCCCCACAGCGACGATCCTGAAAGATTACCAGGGCTCACAAATTCCCATTCTAGGTCTGCACAGAGTGAGAGTAGACTACGGCCCCTTCCATGGATCCCTTCCCATCCTGGTAGTGGCCAAACCCCTAGCTGCCTTGATCGGATTGGACTGGTTTCCAGCCTTGGGACTGTCAGTCCAAGGAGTACACAGCGTGCCAGCCAGTTCTCCGGTAGACGAAGTAATCAGAGAGTTCAACGACGTCTTTGATGGCAGCTTAGGAACGTACAAAGGCACTCCAGTTTCCCTAAATTTGGACCCCCAGGTTGCTCCAGTCCGCTTGAAGGCCCGCAGGCTGCCGTTCGCGCTGAAGCCCAAGGTTGAAGCGGAATTGGATCGATTGGTGGCGCAGGGCGTGCTCGAACCCGTCGATCAGGCGAAATGGGAGACCCCAATTGTGGTCCCCATTAAGCCCGACGGGTCCGTGAGGATCTGCGCCGACTATAAGTCGACGATCAACCTCGGGCTTCAGGCGAACCCATACCCGGTTCCGGTGGTGCAAGACCTACTCCACTCATTGGGACGAGGTCGAGTGTTCGCGAAACTGGATATGGCGCAGGCCTACCAACAGCTCCCGGTGGATGACGAGGCTGCGGAAGCGCAGACCATCGTGACCCACCGTGGGGCTTTCCGCTGTCGCCGTCTCCAATTCGGCGTGTCCGTAGCCCCGGGGATCTTCCAGAGCCTCATGGAGCGACTGCTCCATGGGCTCCCTGGCGTTGTACCGTATTTTGACGACGTCCTGATTGCTGCTTCCAGCATATCAGAACTCGCCAAAACGTTACGGAAGGTCCTCAGAGTTTTCAGGGGCGCGGGTTTAAAGTTGAAACGCAGCAAATGTACGTTTGCTGCGCCTAGGGTGGAATTCCTGGGTTTCATGATTGACGCCCAAGGAATTCACCCAACCCCCTCCAAGGTCGAGGCCATCCAAAAGGCCCCCACTCCTGCCTCCAAAACGGAGCTGCAGGCATTCCTCGGCCTTTTGAATTTCTACGCGCCGTTTATTCCCCATAAGGCATCGCTAGCCGAGCCGCTGCATCGGTTGCTCGACCGATCCGCGGCCTGGCACTGGGGCAGCCGCGAAGCACACGCGTTCGCGGCTGTCAAAGCCATGCTCACGTCAGATGCGGTACTAGTCCAGTACCATGACAGGCTTCCTCTGACGCTTGCGTGCGATGCCTCCCCTTTTGGCCTGGGGGCTGTCCTTAGCCACGTCTTTCCAGACGGCTCGGAAGCCCCCATTGCTTTTTACTCCCGGACAATGTCTCAAACGGAGAGAAACTACAGCCAAATCGACAAGGAGGCTTTGGCTGTAGTGTCCGGGATTAAGAAGTTCCACAATTACCTCTATGGGCGGACCTTTTCTGTTGTCACGGACCATAAGCCGCTCCTTGGGCTATTGGCCGGTGACCGTCCGACACCCCCCATCCTGTCGCCCAGGATGACCCGCTGGACGGAATTCCTGGCAGCGTATGACTATACGCTGCTATACCGTCCTGGCAAGCAGATAGGGCATGCTGATGCCCTAAGCCGCTGCCCTCTCCCGGGGCCGGATCCGGCCCCTGTGCCTGCTCTCTCTGTCCTGATGGTCGCGGAGTCGGACTTGCCCCTGTCCTCTTCCGCCGTTGCCGCTCACACCCGCGCAGACCCCGTCCTCGCCCAGGTCTGCCGATGGGTGCTGAGGGGCTGGCCTTCGGGCAGTGTGGCTGAAAACTTTCGGCCTTACAAGTCACGCCAGCTGGAGCTCTCGCTCCATTGCGGGTGCTTGTGTTGGGGAGATCGGGTCATCGTCCCTTCCCCTCTCCGGCACATGGTTCTTCAGTCGCTCCATGCCAACCACCCAGGCATCGTCCGTATGAAGGCATTGGCCCGGAGCTATGTCTGGTGGCCCGGCATGGACGCTGAAGTGGCGGAATGGGTGGCCGCCTGCTCCTCCTGCCAATCGTCCCGGCCGGCCCCGCCGGTCTCCCCGCCGAGGGAGTGGAACGCCCCCAGGTGCCCATGGTCCAGGCTCCACTTGGATTTCGCGGGTCCCTTCCATGGCCAGAATTTCCTCGTGGTGGTGGATGCGTTCTCACGCTGGGTGGAGGTGATTCTCATGGCTTCCACCACAGCGGAGAGCACGGTGCGTGCCTTGCGCCGTCTGTTCGCGACCCACGGGTTGCCGGACGTCGTTGTGTCCGACAACGGACCCCAATTTCAATCCTCCACCTTCTTGGACTTTCTGGCCACCCAAGGGATCCGCCACGCGCCGGTCGCCCCTTATCACCCGGCGTCTAATGGACGCGCGGAACGAGCCGTGCGCTCAGCCAAGGAAGCCTTGGCCCGTTTGGATAAAGGGGACTGGCAGGCAAGGGTGGCCGCGTACCTTTTGGGACAGCATGTCACACCTTGCCCAGCCACAGGGAAAAGCCCCGCGGAGCTCTTGATGGGCCGACGCTTGCGGACCACTCTGGACAGACTGCACCCCGATTACGACGGGTTGCAGAGGGGCAACCTGCAGATTCCCACTCCTCGTTTATTTGAAATTGGGGACCTGGTTTGGGCAAGGAACTTTTCAGGGGAGCCGCGATGGATTGCCGCAACCATTTTGGACGTAACCGGACCCTGTTCTTACAGAGTCGGCCTTCAGGATGGATCCGAGTGGCGGCGCCACCTGGATCAACTGAGACGCCGCCTGCCCGAAACAGCAGTCACCATGCCAGGCCGTTCCTGCCCGTTGGCCCCCGTTGGGCCGTTGTTCTCTGCTCAAGCCGAGCAGTTGTTTGGAACCCCGGAGTCCCTAGCCGGTCCAGACCTCGTATCGGCGGGAACAGCACGGGGAGACCGCCAGGACCTCACAGCCCAATCTGACTCTCAGCTGGGGGCCTCGCCCATCGGGGAACCACCCTACCAGAATAATACTCGCCAGCAAATGCCAACTACCTCAAGCCCGGTCGCCACGCCCCCTCACCCGGACTTGCTAGGGTCGCCATTGCCGCCTACGGCGACTCCACCTCCGAGGGCAGGCCGCGATGACGTAGGCGAAGGCTCCGTGTCCCACAGGGAGGAGCCTCCTCAAGAACTAAGGCGGTCAGGGCGGACCCGACACCGCCCCGCCTATCTGAACGACTACGCGTGCGCATGTACTGTGTTGGACAGAGAACCTAGACACATGCGCACTGACTATGGGGGAAGGAGTGTTGAGTCCCCAAGCCTATGTCCCAGACAGCTCGTCTGGTAACCTATGAGTCACCGCATTCCGGAGCTGAGCCAGCAGCTGCAGTGATTAACAGAGACAAGCTGTCTGGAATCTGTCTGGAAAGGAGTTACAATGTTGCAATCGCATTGCTAGGAGTTTCCTGCCTGGTAACTCTATATAAGAGGTTGCCAGAGAAGAAACCTTGCCAGTTGAATCTTGTGTGTGTTGTAAATAGTGTGAATAAACGTTCCTGTTGTTTTGACCATGCCTGAGTCGGAATCCTTTGTCTGATCTAACAAATTCCCTGTTCGATTCCTTGTGGTTTCCTGTGTTTTCCTGATTGCCGTTTGAGAAGTTGAAGAAGAAGAAGGAGGTTTTGTTTGCATCACTGTAAGATAAACTCTGTTTGATGTAGGACTGTTATCATTGTTAGAGAAGATAGTCGGAAGAAGCATTTTAGTTGCTACAAAGTAAAGACTATTTTCTTACTATCACTGTTTTAGAGTTTGTTTGTGGTTTACAGCAACGTAGCTCTTTACTGTCCGGTGAATTACACTATTCTGCATTCATTAGCTAACATTGGTTAAGGAGCCAGAGTTGTATCACTGGTTCTGAACCCAGAGTTGCTAACAATGGTTATGGGCCCAGTCTGCACAGTGTAAATACCGGTTTACAGTTATAGAGGAGTTGCTAAAACACAACAAACTACTCTGGTGAAGATGGCACAAGTCCAGGGTCCAGATTTGTCAGTTATTAGATGGCTGGATGGCACCAACTATGTTTCCTGGTCCACCAAGTGCAGTTTGCTGTTGCGCAGAGAGGGACTATGGGAGGTTGTGGCGAATCCAATGGATGTGACTGCCTGGAGCGCGGATAATGCCGAAGATGCCAGAAAACTTGCAGAGTTTAAGCAAAACAACGAAAGGGCACTTTGCATCATAGGCTTAACACTTGATGATTCCCAGCTAGTGAATATTCGGGGTGAAATTTCTGCTGCAAGATGCTGGGAGAATTTAAGGAGACTGTATGTTTGTGACACTGTAGGAGCACACATACATTTAACCAGAAAACTGTTTAGGACAAAGCTCAGCAAGGAAGGAGACATGTTAGTTCATATTAACTGCATGAAGGACATGTTTCAAGAGTTGCAGGAAAAGGGACTGACTTTTACAGACCAGCACCAGGTGTACATACTGCTATCATCACTGGATGAAAGCTACGATGCTGTGGTAACATCATTTGAAGTGCTGCCTCAACAAGAACTTACATTAGCCAACATTTCTTCGCCTCTGTTAGAAGAGTCAAGACGGCGAGTGGAAAGGCAACAACTTAGAGCTGAGCCAGAAACTGTTGATGTAAATGTAAATAACCATGTATATACTGTAAAATGTTTTAATTGTGGGGAAAAGGGCCATATAGCTAAGTATTGTAAAAGAGTTAAACCACAAAACATAGTTAGAGAAAGGAAACACAAATGTAATGTAACTACCTCTAGTAAGGCATCAGTGAACCACGATTTGTGGGTTATTGATAGTGGAGCTTCACTATGTATCACTAGAGATAGAGGGAATTTTAGAAAAATGTATCCTTCAAGTAACAAAGTTTCTTTAGCCAATGGTTGGAAGTTAAAAGCAGTTGGGGAAGGAATAGCTAAATGTAAATTTGTACAGGAGGAATTGCATATGCTGTATGTTCCTAAGCTAAAGTTTAATTTACTGTCTGTAGAGTTTTAGTTAAGCTAGGTTATACAGGTACATTCAAGGATCATTATTCCAGGTATGGGTTTTGCTATCTACTCAAAAACAAAGCTGAAACATATGAGAAGTTAAGGAACTGGATAAGGTTTGCTGAGAGAAAAGCAAAGGGAAAGATTGTAACCATAGTTACCACAGATAATGGAACAGAATTTGTGAATAGCAAGGTTAAAACCATGTTAGATTCAATGGGGATACAACACAAGTGTTCTGCTCCATATCGGCCAACTCACAATGCACACGTGGAAAGGCGGGGTCAAACACTGCAAGCCATGGTAAGAACCATGCTGGCTGATGCAGGTTTACCAATAGCTTTGTGGGGTGAAGCAATGTTATGTGCAAACAGTCTTTTAAACAATGTAGTGAATTCGACTACAGGTAAAATTCCATATACATTGTGGCATGGCAGAAAACCTGATCTGAGTTATATTCACATGTTTGGGTCACCTGCTTGGGTGCATATACCATCACAGTTAAGACAAAAGGGGCAAAGTAGAGCTCAACAATTGATCTTTGTGGGTTACAATACAAACCATAGGTCATACAGGTTCTGGAAGAAAGGCATGACGAAGATGATCAACAGTAATGATGTAAGGTTCCTGGAATATATAAACTGGGATAAACTGCAGAATAAAAAAGAAATAATATTTGAGTCAAAACCTGAAAATACTCAAGTAGAGAAAGAGAAAGCAGTAGAGACTACTCAGGAGGTCTGGACTTTCCAATCGCCTCACCTCACCGCAGGGAGGCAGAGCCCGACATTCCTAGATGGTTCCGCCCCAGGCTCCTGATGGACCCAGATGGTTTCCAGAGGGAGCTTGGGCCAATTCCTGTGACCCTGCCCCGCGACTCAACTGAGGACCTAGTGACCGCATGGTTAAGTGCGGCCACGGGGGCCTTGGACCGAGTCGCGCCCTTGCGGCCTCTCTTGCGGCGACGAGTCACCCAGGCTCCTTGGTTTCCTGAGGAGCTGAGGGAGATGAAATGCCACAGGAGATGCCTAGAGAGCAGATGGAGATCTTCTCGCTCCGAAGCCGACCGAACACTAGTGAGAGCCCATATTAGGACTTACTTAGTGGCGATAAGGGTGGCCAAACGTGAGTATTGTGCCACCCTTATTGCATCCGCAGATAACCGCCCTGCCGCCCTGTTTGGGGTGACTCGCTCCCTCCTTCACCAGAGGCCGCGGGAAGCCCCTCTGCAGGGACGGGCAGAGGAATTTGGGATTTATCTGCAGGACAAAATCACTCGGATTTGGAATGAGTTACCCTCCATCGAGAGTGGTCCGGCCGGACTGCCCGAGGCTGGTCTTGAGGTACCATTCTGGGAGGAGTTTGACTTTGTTACTACCGAGGATATGGACAGGTTGTCAAAGAGACTTAAGGCTACCACATGAGTGAGGGGTCCTTGCCTTGAAAGAGTCTTGAAAGAGGCGGTAGTGAGGCCCCTCCTCAAGAAGTCCTCCCTGGACCCAGCATTATTAGAGAACTATCGTCCAGTCTCCAACCTTCACTTTTTAGCGAAGGTTGTTGAGAGTGTGGTGGCCCAACAGTTTCCGCGACACTTGGAGGAAATTGATTATCTAGACCCGCGCCAGTCCGGCTTCCGACCCGGTCACAGCACCGAGACGGCATTGGTCGCGTTGGTTGATGATCTCTGGAGGGCACGGGATAGAGGTTGTTCCTCTATCCTTGTCCTGTTAGACCTCTCAGCGGCTTTTGATACCATCGACCATGGTATCCTATTGCACCGACTGGGGAGGTTGTGGCTGGGAGGCACCGCTTTACGGTGGTTCTCGTCCTACCTCTCTGGTCGGTCGCAATATGTGTTGACAGGAGGGCAGAGGTCGACCTCGAGACCCCTCTTATGCGGGGTTCCTCAGGGGTCGGTCCTCTCGCCCCTTCTGTTCAACACATATATGAAGCTGCTGGGCGAGATCATCCGTGGTTTGGGGGTGGGATATCATCTGTACGCTGATGACACTCAGCTGTACATATCCACCCCAGACCACCCCAACGATGCCGCCGAGGTGCTGTTCCGGTGTTTGGAGGCCGTACGGATCTGGATGGGTAGTAACAAACTCAAACTCAACCCGTCCAAGATTGAGTGGCTGTGGTTTCCGGCACCCCGGTTCAGCCAGATTACTCCAACTCTGGCCATTGGGGGCGAAACACTGGCCCCCGTGGAGAGGGTGCGCAATTTGGGTGTCCTCCTGGATTCCCGTCTGTCCATGGAGGACCATGTGGCAGCCGTGGCCAGGGGGGCGTTTCATCAGGTACGCCTGATGCGCCAATTGCGCCCCTTACTGGATCGGGCTGCCCTTCGCACAGTCACTCAAGCACTCGTGACATCCCGGCTCGACTACTGCAACGCTCTCTACATGGGGCTTCCCTTGAGGTGCACTCGAAAGCTACAGCTAGTCCAGAATGCGGCCGCGCGGGTAATAACGGGAGCTCCGAGATACTCCCATATAACACCTATCCTGCGCGAGCTGCACTGGCTTCCTGTGGTCTTTCGGGTGCGCTTCAAGGTTCTGACGACCATCTTTAAATCACTCCATGGCTCGGGGCCTAGTTACATGCGTGATCGTCTCCTGCCCCATACATCCCTACGGCCGATCCGCTCCCACAGAGAGGGCCTTCTCAGGGTGCCGTCAGCCGGGCAATGCCGTCTGGCAACACCCAGGGGAAGAGCCTTCTCTGTGGCAGGCCCTGCCCTTTGGAACGACCTCCCTCCTGAACTTCGTACCATCTCGGACCTCCGCCTCTTCTGCCAGTGTCTACAGACACATCTTTTTCAGCAAGCCGTCCTAGCCTAACCTCCCGTTGGGGCTATTTTAAAAAACAAGAAGAATTTTTTTGGCAAACTACATAAAAAGATAATAGAATATGAAGATATATGTATATTCGGAGACTTTAATGCAATTGTAAATAATGGAATAGACTATAAATCCACAAAGATGAACAAGAAGCCAAGAAGAACCCTACCCAAAACATTTTTCACGATGATGGAAGAATTAAATTTGGAGAATAAGACACCCGAAAGAAAGACAATATACGTTCTACTCAAACAGACACTTATCTTGGTTAAATTTAGATATGATGTGGATGTCAACAGAGTTAACACTCAAAACATTCAAAAGAGACATAGACATAAGCACATGGGCTGATCATAATCCAATAATAATGATTTGGAAGGGACAGAGGAAAAAGGGGAGATGGACTTTAAACTTAAGTATATTAAATGATGCAAATATTTTATAATCTAGATTTAGTAATGAAATAGGTCTGTAGTTTTTAACTTGTAGGTTTGAGTCATCTTTTGGTATCGGCATTATATATGCCTCCGTCCATGTTTCTGGTATCTTTGCCTCCCTTAGTAAGTCATTAAATATCTCTCCTCTATCTACCTAGTCTGCCTGTCTGTGTGTCTGTATATCTATCTATCTGTTTATCTATCTATCTGTCATCTATTCCCTACCTATCTAGTTATTTACTCTGCCTGCCTGCCTGCCTGCCTGCCTGCCTGCCTGCCTGCCTGCCTGCCTGCCTGCCTGCCAGCCAGCCAGCCAGCCAGCCAGCCAGCCAGCCAGCCAGCCAGCCAGCCAGCCAGCCAGCCAGCCAGCCAGCCAGCCAGCCAGCCAGCCAGCCAGCCAGCCAGCCAGCCAGCCAGCCAGCCAGCCAGCCAGCCTATCTATCTATCTATCTATCTATCTATCTATCTATCTATCTATCTATCTATCTATCTATCTATCTATCTATCTATCTATCTATCTATCTATCTATCATCTATCTATCTATCTATCTATCTATCTATCTATCTATCTATCTATCTATCTATCATCTACGTATCTAGTTATTCTGCCTGCCATTCTGCCTGCCATTCTGCCATTCTGCCATTCTGCCATTCTGCCATTCTGCCATTCTGCCTGCCTGCCTGCCTGCCTGCCTGCCTATCTATCTATCTATCTATCTATCTATCTATCTATCTATCTATCTATCTATCTATCTATCTATCTATCTATCTATCTATCTATCTATCATCTATCTATCTATCTATAATCTATCTATCTATCTATCTATCTATCTATCTATCTATCTATCTATCTATCTATCTATCTATCTATCTATCTCTTTCTCTCATCTATCTACCTAGTCTGTCTGTCTGTGTGTCTGTATATGTATCTATCTGTTTATCTATCTTACTGTCATCTATTATTTACCTATCTAGTGATTTACTCTGCCTGCCTGCCTGCCTGCCTGCCTGCCTGCCTAACATCTATCTACCTAGTTAATCTGTCTTTCAGTGTGTCTGTCTGTCTATATATTTGTCTTCTATCATAAATCTGCACAGAAAGTCACCTAAAATGGCCAGATGCCCTCCCTTTGGCCCTTTACTCTGTTCGGACAGCCCCAAGGAGACAACATAAACTGTCACCATATGAACTGATATTTGGTAGCCCACCTACACTGTTGAGGAGGAATCTGGACAGCTGGCCGGATTTGGGCCATAAAGGGAGTGGTTGGAATTTATTTATTTTATTTTATTTTTCATACTTATATCCCGCACCCATCTCCCACAGAGGGACCCGGGGCGGCGCACAGGAGAATTAAAAACAACTACAAATATACAAAATACTATAAATTATCCTAAAAGAACATTAAACTCAAAACCCTATGCTAAAACATAATTAAAATCCCACTGATTAAAAACTTTGGCAAACTAAAACTCAGTCGGTATAGGGTGGTTCACGCCAGGCCGGCTTGGTGGAAAAAGTGCGTTTTTAAGTGCTGGCGGAAAAGGCGGAGGTTCGAGGTGACACAGAGTTCGGGAGGCAGGTCGTTCCAGAGGGTTGGGCCCACCACAGAGAAGGCCCTTCCCCTGGGCGTCGCCAACCGGCATTGACCGGCCGACGGCACCCGGAGAAGACCCTCTCTATGGGAGCGGATCGGTCGAAGGGATGTATGGGGCAGTAGACAGTCTCGCAGATAACTAGGCCCCGTGCCATGGAGCGCCTTAAAGATGGTCATCAGCACCTTGAAACGCACCCGAAAGGTCACAGGTAGCCAGTGCAGCTCCCGCAGGAGAGGTGTTATATGGGACTGCCTTGAGGCTCCCATGATCACCCGCGCGGCCGCATTCTGAACTAACTGTAACCTTCGAGTGCATCTCAAGGGGAGCCCCATGTAGAGAGCGTTACAGTAGTCTAGACGGGATGTCACAAGTGCTTGAGTGACTGTGCGAAGGGCGTCCCGGTCAAGTAAGGGGCGCAATTGGTGGACCAGGCGCACCTGGTAAAACGCCCCCCTGGCCACGGCTGTCACATGGTCCTCCAAGGACAGCCGGGAATCCAGGAGGACTCCTAAATTGCGCGCCCTCTCCATGGGGGCCAATAGTTCGCCCCCCATGTCCAGCGTTGGATTCACCTGGCTAAACCGGGACGCCGGTTTGGAAATGGTGCAGGGTCTCAACCAACAGGTTGAGAAATTGTGCACTTATGTTGTGGAACAAACCCCACCGAAATTGATCACTAAGTGTCATCCCTTCAAACCTGGGGATAAGGTGTGGGTCAAACATTGGAAAAAGGAACAGCTGGAAGGGAGATGGAAAGGGCCTTTTAGAGTCATAATGGCCTCACCACTAGCTGTAAAAATTGCGGAATCCAGATCTTGGATTCATTGGACTAGGGTCAAAGCGGCTGCAGATACAGACCAGCAGGTGACCACTAGTTCCACAACTCCCATAAAATTACCCTTGAGACGCAAATGATTACATATCAGAACGCTTACGCTTACTGTATACATATATCTCTATAGCTTGATATCCATAACCTTGATGTTTCCTGTTTGTCCTCCTGACTGCAGGCTGCTCTGCTGAAATCTTACTGGCAATAGATTTCTCTACGCACAGCAGTGAAGAGACCCCTGCTGAGTCACTCCGGAAGCTGACTTTCTACACATGGGTGAAGAAGCAATGGAGAAGGTGGTGCTTTTGTTTATACGAACTGGTAGTGTGTTAGGCAATGATATATGTATTAGCAACTTAGGACAATGGAGCAGACCACAAGACAAACTCCGCATTACCCATTCATATGCCATAGGTTCTGAGATGTGTATGGGGCATCCTCCTCTTGTATTTACACCAGAATGCTGGGGTGGAGTGTTACCACATCCTTGTTTGTTCCCCCAGGCATTTGATAGAGTGGCCAAGGAGGTGTGCCAAATCCGACAACCTTCCAATCCTGCTGTTTGTCGTTATGTGGGATATGTGTTTAGAATAGGAATGTGCTTGAGGGGCCCCTAAAAAGGGGGGTCTCCACCTATTACCTTGGATTGTGGGGAACCGCTCATTTGGGGGTGGAAGCGAATCACATCTACTTCTCAATTGAAACCTGGATGGAAGGGAACATGTACACTACATATCATTCCGGCAGAGTTTGGTCACACCCTAAATGGCAGGTTAGGGTGTGTCAGAAAAGTTAGGAAGGCAGACATACATGACATACTAGATGGTGACAACTGCCACCAATGCCTTATTCCTGAGGGGGGCATTAGAACTGCAAAAGGTACACCCCAATCCTGCACCCAATTTGATCTACTCACATGTACTTTTGGGACACCGGAGGTGACATACAATAGGTGTAACAGTACCGAAGGGGTAATTTGTTATCAGATACCCCCAATGCCCCAAGGTCCTCCTGAGCAGTTCAAGAAAGAGACCATAAAACATCCACCTAGTGCTCCCTTTTGCCCTGATAACTGTACTGTCTGTCTTAAAACAGTGCTGAAAGGAATGGAAATTACCACGACATTGATTTACCATACTCATTATCTATGTCTGGGGACTCATATGCCTTGTTGTTATAAAGGAACCTGGTATTCGATTTGCGACCAAAAAGCAGATTGTTATGATCCACGGATCAACCCGGCCCAAACATGGCTAATAGCTAGAGGACAAGGGTCCAGCAATGGGCCCATAATAGCACAAACTCAAATTATGTCAGCCACCAGTTAAGGAACATTACAATTCGATGTTTGTAAAATTGCCCAATGGCCTACCTCTTGTGGAACCGACATGATGTGGCATAGGTCGTATGCCACATTTACATATGCCCTTACCAAATCCCGGCCACATCAGGGAAATGGGACTGCCACAATAATGGAGAACGGTTTTGTCCATATTGGAAGTATGTAGCGTGGGCCATGTTTATTGGACCCGTGTCCCTCCTGGCTTGTACTGGCATCCTGGGAGGTGACACGAGGCTGGCTCCAAGAGGTTGTCAACGCATCCTTAAGTGAGGGTTCCTTGCCTGCTTCCCTAAAAGAAGCGATGGTGAGGCCCCTCCTTAAGAAGCCCTCTTTGGATCCAGCTCTTTTAAACAACTACCGTCCAGTCTCCAACCTTCCCTTTGTGGCGAAGGTTGTTGAGAGTGTGGTGGCACAACAGTTTCCCCGTCACCTGGAGGAAGTTGACTATCTAGACCCGCGCCAGTCCGGCTTTCGGCCCGGGCATAGCACCGAGACGGCATTGGTCGCGTTGGTCGATGATCTCTGGAGGGCCAGAGATGGGGGTTGTTCCTCCATCCTGGACCTATTAGACCTCTCGGCGGCTTTTGATACCATCGACCATGGTATCCTATTGCATCGGCTGGGGGGGTTGGGGGTGGGAGGCACCGTTTTACGGTGGTTCTCCTCCTACCTCTCTGGCCGATCGCAATTTGTGTTGACAGGAGAGCAGAGGTCGACCTCGAGACCCCTCACATGTGGGGTGCCTCAGGGGTCGGTCCTCTCGCCTCTCCTGTTTAACACGTATATGAAGCCGCTGGGTGAGATCATCCGTGGTTTTGGGGTAGAGTACCATCTTTACGCTGATGATACTCAGCTGTATATATCTACCCCAAACCACCCCAACGATGCCGTAGCGGTGATGTGCCAGTGCCTGGAAGCCGTACGGATCTGGATGGGAAGAAACGGACTCAAGCTCAACCCGACCAAGACCGAGTGGCTGTGGTTTCCGGCTGCCCGATTCAACCAGCTGACTCCATCGCTGGCCATTGGGGGCGAACATCTTGCCCCAGTGGATGGGGTGCGCAACTTGGGTGTCCTCCTGGATGCCCGGCTGTCCATGGAAGATCAAGTGACAGCCGTGGCCAGGAGGGCGTTTTACCAGGTTCGCCTGGTTCGCCAGTTGCGCCCCCTATTGGATCGGGACGCCCTTCGCACAGTCACTCATGCTCTCGTGACATCCCGACTGGACTATTGTAACTCTCTCTACATGGGGCTCCCCTTGAGGTGCACTCGGAGACTTCAGCTAGTCCAGAATGCAGCCGCGCGAGCAATTATGGGAACCGCAAGGTGTACCCACGTAACACCGCTCCTGCGCGAGCTGCACTGGCTGCCTGTCGTCTTCCGGGTGCACTTCAAGGTTCTAGTCATCATCTTTAAAACGCTCCATGGCTCGGGACCTAGCTATTTGCAGGATCGGATCCTGCCGCACACATCCACACGCCCGATTCGCTCCCACAGAGAGGGACTTCTCCGGGTGCCGTCCACTAGACTTTGTCAGCGGGCGACGCCCAGGGGAAGGGCTCTCTCTGTGGCGGGCCCAGCCCTCTGGAACGCCCTTCCCCCCGACATTAGAACTACCACGGACCTCCGCTCCTTCCGTCTAAAATTAAAAACATATCTGTTCTGCTTGGCTGGCCTAGGTTAGTCTCTCTTCGATGGGGCTGCTAGAAATTTTAGATGGGGATTTTAGTTTTTAATTGGATTTTTAGCGCAGGGAAATATTTAATTTGTTTTTTAACTATATGTATGTATTTATTGTTTTATTAGCCCTGTGCACCGCTCCGAGTCCCTTCGGGGAGAGGGAGCGGTCAACAAGTTTAATAAATTATTATTATTATTATTATTATATCACTCTGATCAAGGAAAGGGAACTTATCTCCAAATAACCAGGGTGCCCACCCTTTCCAACTGCCCATTATACCAGTGTAATATTGTTAATATCACTATACCTAACCCCCAATTATGGTTCTCCCGGTATGGATAAACCATGGGTATTCGACTTTGGGCATCCGGTACCGATCCCAGAGGTATAGTGCACCTGTCCCTAGAAACCCAATATCATCCCACACGAAATTACACCAGGTACTTTTCTGACTTTTGGAAGGAGGTAGAAATTCCAACCCTCAGTGCAGGCCCGAAACCTATTCCTTGAACTAGCGTCCACAATTGCTCATACCTTGAATGTGTCTAACTGTTTCATATGCGGGGGGACAAAAGTTGGAGATCATTGGCCGTGGGAAGCCCAGGAGTGGAATTATTCCAATCCATATAACATCTCAAGTATGCCCAAACATCAGCCAGGCTCACAATGGGAGCTGAGGTCATCCATTGTAGCACAATGGTGTTTAGTCAGTTCCTGCGGAAAAGGCTTCCATGTGGGAGACACTATTTGCCAAAGCACACAAGAATGGAACCCAAAGACCAAAAGATGGACCTATTGGCCTAATAAGACAATTGATTTTTGGGCTAAATTCTCTCTTGAAAATATCACCAAAGCTCCCCCAGGGATACATTGGATCTGTGGGATCACCGCCTATAGTGTCCTTCCTTCTGGTTGGAGAGGGGCCTGCACATTGGAGGTTATAAACACCTCTTTCTTTATGCTCCCCCTCGAACAACCTCAAGTGTTGGATGCAGACCATTGGGGTGGGAGACAGCTAAAGGCTGCCTTCAAAATTGGAGATTGGAAAGATGAAGATTGGCCCCCAGAACGCATCATTCATTACTATGATCCAGCTACATGGGCCCAGGATGGAAGCTATGGGTACTGTACCCCTATCTATATGTTAAATAGAATCATTCGGTTACAAGCTGCCGTTGAGCTAATCGCCAATGAAACAGCCCAGTCCTTGAGGGTCCTGGCTAAACAGAATTAGATGTTTCGAGATGCTATATATCAGAACTGTTTAGCGCTGGACTATCTCTTAGCCACAGAAGGAGGTGTTTGTGCTAAATTCAATTTTTCAAATTGTTGTCTTGAATTTGATGATATAGGAGAGATAATTGAGAATAGTAATAATAATAATAATAATAATAATAATAATAATAATAATAATAATAATAATAATAATAATAATAATAATAATAATAATAATAATAATATTTAATTTGTAAAACCGCTCCCTCTCCCCACAGGGACTCGGGGCGGTGCACAGGGAAAAAAATAAAACAATAAATATACAAACATAGCATAAAAACGAATTAAATCTAATACCTGTGCTAAAATCCCATTAAACACTAAAATACCCAATAATTAAATAAAAACCCTATAGCAGAGAGACTACCCTAGGCCGGCCAAGCAGAAAAGATGTGTTTTTAGTTTCAGACGGAAGGAGCGGAGGTCCGTGGTTGTCCTAATATCGGGGGGAAGGTCGTTCCAGAGGGCAGGGCCCACCACAGAGAGCGCCCTTCCCCTGGGCGTCGCCTGCTGACAAAGTCCAGTGGACGGCACCCGGAGAAGCCCCTCTCTGTGGGAGCGAATCGGCCGTGAGGATGTATGAGGCAGGATCCGATCCCGCAGATAGCTAGGTCCCGAGCCATGGAGCGCTTTAAAGATGATAACTAACACCTTGAAGCGCACCCGGAAGACAACAGGCAGCCAGTGCAGCTCGCGCAAGAGCGGTGTTACGTGGGTAGACCTAGCGGTTCCCATAATTGCTCGCGCGGCTGCATTCTGGACCAACTGAAGTCTCCGGGTGCACCTCAAGGGGAGCCCCATGTAGAGAGAGTTACAATAGTCCAATCGGGATGTCACGAGTGCATGAGTGACTGTGCGAAGGGCGCCCCGATCCAATAGGGGTAGGAGGATAGAACAAATTGCTCATGTACCAGTCCAAAAATGGAATGGTTTTGATTTTGGACAGTTATTTGGAACGTGGTTCCCAAAACTCCCAGGTTTGCAAGCAGTAGTAGCACTGATAGGTCTCATAGCAGCCGGATGTGTCATCCTACCATGTATCCTACCCATTTTCATACGCACCATCACAAATAGTTTGTCCCTGCTAGCGGAAAGAAAAGCTACGGCCCAAGTAATGGCCATGTGGGATCATGAAAAGCTCCAACATGACTTCCGGTTCCGGCTCCAGCGGCGACGAGCGAGCCTAGGGCTCGCTCGCCGCTTTGTTTCTTTTCCTGCCCCCCCACGGGGGCGAGACGCCCCGTTTTTGGGGGTCTCCTGTAGGGCCGGCTTGCCTGGGTTGCTCCCCCCCACGGCAGTGGGGAAGCGACCCTTGTCTTCGGCTCAGGTGGAGGAGGACATGCTGCGGGGGTTTTTCCCTTCGCCAAAGGAAGGCGGCATCGTTCACGAACATGGAGAGAGCTGATCGGCTGAGTCGGAAGGCTTCCCGGGGCTTCGGCTGTGAGGGGGAGAGTGAGTGATTTAAAACTTTTTTTTCTTTGCTGTCAGCCTGGCTGAAAGAACTTGGAGGGGGGTGCTTGCTTGTTAAACCCCCCCTCGGATTTAAAGCGGCACCTGAAAATGGCTCCTCGCTGCGAGGAAGCGGATATCTTCAATCCGGATTGTTTGCAACAAGGGAAAGTGATCTGCGGCTTGTATTGCAACAAAGTTTCTAGGTCTGGCTGGCTTGAAACAATTTTTTTTACCACTCTCTCCTTCTGGCTTTGAGCTTGGGCGGTGGAAGATGGCTTCTCTTTGTCCCTGAATGACGATTTTACTTATGAAAAATTCCCAGCATCTCTTTGTGATTTGGACTTCCTCTTGTTACTAAAGAAGATTTTTTTTTTTTGGATTTGTGATCTCTTCTCTGGAGTGCCTTCGTTATTATAATTATTGATCTGGAAAACTGTTTCTCTCTTGGTTCCTGAACTTTACAATCCTGATTTGAACTTTTGGCTCCTGATTTGCCTCAACAGCCCCACCCAAAAAACGCCATTTTAGTGGCATTGACTTTAACAGCTAATCATGGCACAAGAATCAGCACTGGCAAGCTTGGAATTAAGGATGGCTTCTCTTGAATCTGTTATACTAACTTTGGTACAAGAAATCAAGGCCCAGAGAGAAGAAAATATCAACTTTAAAAAGGAGCTATTGGACACACGGAAACAAATGCTGGAGAACACACAGAAGAATGCAGAGTTGGAAGGGGGGCTGGTGGGGGCTAAGGGAGAGATTAAAAATGTTACTAATGAGGTTGTGGAAATAAATGGGCATGTGTCTAGGATTGATATGGAAAGGATGACATATTTTTTGAGATTTCAGAATGTTTCTGAGGAATTTGGTGAATGTCTCCCTGAACTCATGAGCACAATTATAGCAGACTATTTACATAAACCTAAGGATGAGATCAGGGGGGACATTGACCTAGCCTACAGAATAAACTCTGCATATGCCAGGATAAATGAAGTACCCAGAGAGATACATGTTAAATTTGTTAGAAGGTCAACCAGAGAGGAAATCTTGAAAGTGCAAAGAGGAGGTCCGTTAATTTACCAACAAAAGGAGGTTGCCATCCTGAAGCAGATCCCAAGAAAGATTAGAGAAGCAAGAAGGAAATTTTCCTTCTTGTCCAAAAAATTGTTTGATTACGGGATCTGGTTCAGGTGGGTGACGCCCGAAGGGATGCTGGTGTTCTGGGAAGGAGGAAGAGTGAGGATTAAAACAGTTGCTGAGGCGGAAGCCTTTCTTAAAAAACATTCCTCTGTCCTGGGGGAAGATCCAGGGGGGGCAGGGGGGGCCACGGCCCCACCCGCTGGGGGCCTGGAAGGAGAGATAGAAGATACAATTGCCAAGAGACTTAGATCTAAAAAATAACTTTGCCTTGATTTTCTGAGTAATATTGTATCTGGATTTTTGTAAATGACTGACAGCATAGAACTGAGAACTTAGAAATATGTACTTGCTTTCACTTTGTAGTATATGAAAAATGTTTTTTGTTTATGATCTATTTTGATGTCCCGGAAGGGCCGATGACTTTGACGTGAATGCTCTCAAAATTTCTTTGTATCCCTTACCCTACCCTATTGAAAAACTGTAAAACCAATAAAACTTTTTCAATATAAAAAAAAAAGAGAAGCGTTGACAATTCCCTGGAGCCAGCCTCGTGTAACCTCCCAGGAGGCCAGTACCAACCAGGAGGGACACGGGTCCAGTAAACATGTGGTGGCATTCAACCGCCCCAATATCCTGTCCATGTCCTCAGGAGTCACAGGATCGAACTCCTCCCAGATAACATTCTCTGGACCTGCCTCAGTCAACAAACTTTGGTCAAGTAATCTTTGGTCTTTGGTTATGCTTAATATTATACTGCTGTATTTGCAAAAGAGGTCTTGGTGACCCAGACAGATGTATCCTGTTGCTCTGTTCTGCTCCCACATTCTGGTGTAACTTCCTTAATCCATCTTTGTATAAACCACTAATAGCCTCCTCTTGTTGATCTAAGCAAACTGTCTCAAATGGTATGTTTTCGATTCCCCCTCAACCCCATATTTGGACAAATGTAGGATAACAGGAATATTTATTTATTTATTTATTTATTTATTCAATTTATACCCCGCCCTTCTCCAAACGGACCCAGGGCGGCGCACAGGAAAATTAAAATACATACAAAACCTCATATAAAATTTAAAAAACTAATTCAATAGATCCTGTGCTAAAACCAGATTAAAATCCCCAAATTTAAAAACTATCTAAAAGTCAGTATAGGGGGCTACGCTAGGCCGGCTAGATGGAACAAATGTGTCTTAAGACACTTGCGGAAGAGGCGGAGGTCAGAGATGGTGCGAAGTTCAGGGGGTAAGTCGTTCCAAAGGGCTGGACCTGCCACAGAGAAGGCTCTCCCCCTGGGTGTCGCCAGGCGGCATTGTCCGGCCGACGGCACCCTGAGGAGGCCCTCTCTGTGGGAGCGTATTGGTCTAAGGGATGTATGGGGCAGGAGGCGGTCTCGCATATAACTAGGCCCCGAGCCATGGAGCGCTTTAAAGATGGTCGTCAAAACCTTGAAGCGCACCCGAAAGACCACAGGAAGCCAGTGCAGCTCGCGCAGGATAGGTGTTATGTGGGAGTGTCTAGGCGCTCCCGTAATCACCTGCGCGGCTGCATTCTGGACTAACTGCAGCTTTCGAGTGCACCTCAAGGGAAGCCCCATGTAGAGAGCATTACAGTAGTCGAGTCGAGAGGTCACGAGGGCCTGAGTGACTGTGCAAAGGGGGGGTATATATATGTAATCGGGGGTATAAAAGAGGGTCTTCATCAGTCTGACAAGGTTCAGACATTTTTATGGGCTTTGACGCTTCTGCTGGACCTGTGCACAATAAACTTTTCCTACTTTAAAGAGCTTATCTGTGTCCTGGCATTCCTACTTCATACCTATCAAGTTATTTATTCTGCCTGCCTGCCTGCCTGCCTGCCTGCCTGCCTGCCTGCCTGCCTGCCTGCCTGCCTGCCTGCCTGCCTGCCTGCCTGCCTGCCTGCCTGCCTGCCTGCCTGCCTGCCTATCTATCTATCTATCTATCTATCTATCTATCTATCTATCTATCTATCTATCTATCTATCTATCTATCTATCTATCTATCTATCTATCTATCTATCTATCTATCTATTTATCTATCTATCATCTATCTATGCATGTATCATCTGTCGTCCATCTTTCTAGTTATTCATTCTGTCCGTCCGTCCGTGAGTCAGTCAGTCTGCCTTCCTGCCTGCCTTCTAAATATCTACTATCTATCTATCTATCTATCTATCTATCTATCTATCTATCTATCTATCTATCTATCTATCTATCTATCTATCTATCTATCTATCTATCTATCTATCTATCTATCTATCTATCTATCTATCTATCTATCTATCTATCTATCTATCTATCTATCTATGCATGTATCATCTGTCGTCCATCTTTCTAGTTATTCATTCTGTCCGTCCGTCCGTCCGTGAGTCAGTCAGTCTGTCTGCCTGCCTGCCTTCTAAATATCTATCTATCTATCTATCTATCTATCTATCTATCTATCTATCTATCTATCTATCTATCTATCTATCTATCTATCTATCTATCTATCTATCTATCGATCGATCTATCGATCTATCGATCTATCTATGTATCATCTATCGTCCATCTTTCTAGTTATTTATTCTGTTTGTCTGTCAGTCAGCCAGTCAGTCAGTCAGTCAGTCAGTCAGTCAGTCAGTCAGTCTGCCTGCCTGCCTCCCTGCCTAGCTGCCTAGTTATCTATCTATCTATCTATCTATCTATCTATCTATCTATCTATCTATCTATCTATCTATCTATCTATCGATCGATCGATCGATCGATCTATCGATCTATCGATCTATCGATCTATCTATGTATCATCTATCGTCCATCTTTCTAGTTATTTATTCTGTTTGTCCGTCAGTCAGTCAGTCAGTCAGTCAGTCAGTCAGTCAGTCAGTCAGTCAGTCAGTCAGTCAGTCAGTCAGTCAGTCAGTCTGCCTGCCTGCCTGCCTGCCTGCCTGCCTGCCTGCATATCTATCTATCTATCTATCTATCTATCTATCTATCTATCTATCTATCTATCTATCTATCTATCTATCTATCTATCTATCTATCTATCTATCTATCTATCTATCATTTTTCTATCTATCTATCTATCTATCTATCTATCTATCTATCTATCTATCTATCTATCTATCTATGCATGTATCATCTGCCGTCCATCTTTCTAGTTATTCATTCTGTCCGTCCGTCCGTGAGTCAGTCAGTCTGTCTGCCTGCCTGCCTTCTAAATATCTACTATCTATCTATCTATCTATCTATCTATCTATCTATCTATCTATCTATCTATCTATCTATCTATCTATCTATCTATCTATGCATGTATCATCTGTCGTCCATCTTTCTAGTTATTCATTCTGTCCGTCCGTCCGTCCGTGAGTCAGTCAGTCTGTCTGCCTGCCTGCCTTCTAAATATCTACTATCTATCTATCTATCTATCTATCTATCTATCTATCTATCTATCGATCGATCGATCGATCGATCGATCGATCTATCGATCTATCGATCTATCGATCTATCGATCTATCTATGTATCATCTATCGTCCATCTTTCTAGTTATTTATTCTGTTTGTCCGTCAGTCAGTCAGTCAGTCAGTCAGTCAGTCAGTCAGTCAGTCAGTCAGTCAGTCAGTCAGTCAGTCAGTCAGTCAGTCTGCCTGCCTGCCTGCCTGCCTGCATATCTATCTATCTATCTATCTATCTATCTATCTATCTATCTATCTATCTATCTATCTATCTATCTATCTATCTATGCATGTATCATCTGTCGTCCATCTTTCTAGTTATTCATTCTGTCCGTCCGTCCGTCCGTGAGTCAGTCAGTCTGTCTGCCTGCCTGCCTTCTAAATATCTACTATCTATCTATCTATCTATCTATCTATCTATCTATCTATCTATCTATCTATCGATCGATCGATCGATCTATCTATCGATCGATCGATCGATCTATCTATCTATGTATCATCTATCGTCCATCTTTCTAGTTATTTATTCTGTTTGTCCGTCAGTCAGTCAGTCAGTCAGTCAGTCAGTCAGTCAGTCAGTCAGTCAGTCAGTCAGTCAGTCAGTCAGTCAGTCAGTCAGTCAGTCTGCCTGCCTGCCTGCCTGCCTGCCTGCCTGCCTGCATATCTATCTATCTATCTATCTATCTATCTATCTATCTATCTATCTATCTATCTATCTATCTATCTATCTATCTATCTATCTATCTATCTATCTATCTATCATTTTTCTATCTATCATCTATCCATCCATCCATCCATCCATCCATCCATCCATCCATCCATCCATCCATCCATCCATCCATCCATCTATCTATCTATCTATCTATCTATCTATCTATCTCTTTCTCTCATCTATCTACCTAGTCTGTCTGTCTGTGTGTCTGTATATGTATCTATCTGTTTATCTATCTTACTGTCATCTATTATTTACCTATCTAGTTATTTACTCTGCCTGCCTGCCTGCCTGCCTGCCTGCCTGCCTCTCTATCTATCTTTCTATCTATCTATCTATCTATCTATCTATCTATCTATCTATCTATCTATCTATCTATCTATCTATCTATCTATCTATCTATCTATCTATCTATCTATCTATCTATCTATCTATCTATCTATCTATCTATCTATCTATCTATCTATCTATCTATCTATCTATCTATCTATGCATGTATCATCTGTCGTCCATCTTTCTAGTTATTCATTCTGTCCGTCCGTCCGTCCGTGAGTCAGTCAGTCTGTCTGCCTGCCTGCCTTCTAAATATCTATCTATCTATCTATCTATCTATCTATCTATCTATCTATCTATCTATCTATCTATCTATCTATCTATCTATCTATCTATCTATCTATCTATCTATCGATCGATCTATCGATCTATCGATCTATCTATGTATCATCTATCGTCCATCTTTCTAGTTATTTATTCTGTTTGTCTGTCAGTCAGCCAGTCAGTCAGTCAGTCAGTCAGTCAGTCAGTCAGTCAGTCTGCCTGCCTGCCTCCCTGCCTAGCTGCCTAGTTATCTATCTATCTATCTATCTATCTATCTATCTATCTATCTATCTATCTATCTATCTATCGATCGATCGATCGATCTATCGATCTATCGATCTATCGATCTATCTATGTATCATCTATCGTCCATCTTTCTAGTTATTTATTCTGTTTGTCCGTCAGTCAGTCAGTCAGTCAGTCAGTCAGTCAGTCAGTCAGTCAGTCAGTCAGTCAGTCAGTCAGTCAGTCAGTCAGTCAGTCAGTCTGCCTGCCTGCCTGCCTGCCTGCCTGCCTGCCTGCATATCTATCTATCTATCTATCTATCTATCTATCTATCTATCTATCTATCTATCTATCTATCTATCTATCTATCTATCTATCTATCTATCTATCTATCTATCATTTTTCTATCTATCTATCTATCTATCTATCTATCTATCTATCTATCTATCTATCTATCTATCTATCTATGCATGTATCATCTGCCGTCCATCTTTCTAGTTATTCATTCTGTCCGTCCGTCCGTGAGTCAGTCAGTCTGTCTGCCTGCCTGCCTTCTAAATATCTACTATCTATCTATCTATCTATCTATCTATCTATCTATCTATCTATCTATCTATCTATCTATCTATCTATCTATCTATGCATGTATCATCTGTCGTCCATCTTTCTAGTTATTCATTCTGTCCGTCCGTCCGTCCGTGAGTCAGTCAGTCTGTCTGCCTGCCTGCCTTCTAAATATCTACTATCTATCTATCTATCTATCTATCTATCTATCTATCTATCTATCGATCGATCGATCGATCGATCGATCGATCTATCGATCTATCGATCTATCGATCTATCGATCTATCTATGTATCATCTATCGTCCATCTTTCTAGTTATTTATTCTGTTTGTCCGTCAGTCAGTCAGTCAGTCAGTCAGTCAGTCAGTCAGTCAGTCAGTCAGTCAGTCAGTCAGTCAGTCAGTCAGTCTGCCTGCCTGCCTGCCTGCCTGCATATCTATCTATCTATCTATCTATCTATCTATCTATCTATCTATCTATCTATCTATCTATCTATCTATCTATCTATCTATCTATCTATGCATGTATCATCTGTCGTCCATCTTTCTAGTTATTCATTCTGTCCGTCCGTCCGTCCGTGAGTCAGTCAGTCTGTCTGCCTGCCTGCCTTCTAAATATCTACTATCTATCTATCTATCTATCTATCTATCTATCTATCTATCTATCTATCGATCGATCGATCGATCGATCTATCTATCGATCGATCGATCGATCTATCTATCTATGTATCATCTATCGTCCATCTTTCTAGTTATTTATTCTGTTTGTCCGTCAGTCAGTCAGTCAGTCAGTCAGTCAGTCAGTCAGTCAGTCAGTCAGTCAGTCAGTCAGTCAGTCAGTCAGTCAGTCAGTCAGTCAGTCTGCCTGCCTGCCTGCCTGCCTGCCTGCCTGCCTGCCTGCATATCTATCTATCTATCTATCTATCTATCTATCTATCTATCTATCTATCTATCTATCTATCTATCTATCTATCTATCTATCTATCTATCTATCTATCTATCTATCATTTTTCTATCTATCTATCTATCTATCTATCTATCTATCTATCTATCTATCTATCTATCTATCTATCTATCTATCTATCTATCTATCTATGCATGTATCATCTGCCGTCCATCTTTCTAGTTATTCATTCTGTCCGTCCGTCCGTGAGTCAGTCAGTCTGTCTGCCTGCCTGCCTGCCTTCTAAATATCTACTATCTATCTATCTATCTATCTATCTATCTATCTATCTATCTATCTATCTATCTATCTATCTATCTATCTATCTATCTATCATCTATCTATGCATGTATCATCTTTTTTTTTTTTTTTGGGAGTCAATTTTTGTTTTTATTTTTAAACAAACACAAATAAGTATAACAAAAAACAAAAAAACATAAAGTCCATCTTCCATTACAAATTGTAGAAAATGTGTCAGTTGGTTACATACTGTACATCTCTTCCATAGTCATAATCATATCAAATCGCATATTTTAGTTCAAATATATTTATATATATTACAATTATTATACCTCAACCTTCATTTGACTATCTTGTTTCCAGCCATTGATAAAATTTATTCCAAATTTCATAAAATTGTTCATTGTCTTGTTCTCTAATTTCAAATGTTAATTTATTCATCTCTGCACATTCCATAATTTTGTAGATAATTTCTTGCTCTGATGGTAATTTGTCATTTCTCCAATTTTTAGCAAAGACGATTCTAGCGGCTGTCAAAATATTCACAATTAGGTATCTCAAATTTTTGTCGAATGTTTCTAAATTAAGTCCAAGCAGGAAGAGTTCGGGTTTGAAATCTATTTGTTTTCCTGTTATTTTGCCCAACCATGTGTGGATCATATTCCAATAATTTTGGGCCTCCGAGCAAGTCCACCACATATGGTAGTAAGTACCAGGCGTCTGATGGCATTTCCAGCATTTTTGAGATTTGTTCTTGCTCATTTTTGAGATTCTTGAGGGTGATAGATGCCACCTGTAGAACATCTTGTATAGGTTCTCTTTATAGGCTGTTGACATTGTCATTTTGTAATTCTGTGTCCACAATTTTTGCCACTTGTCTAGGTCGATCCCATGCCCGAAGTTTTTCCCCCATATTATCATTGTTTCTTTCACTTGCTCTTCCTGGAGTTTAAACTCTAATAAGTAGGCATAGAGTTTTTTAATTGTTTTTTCATCGACGCCTGTTAATATTTTGTCTAATTCTGTCATTTTGTCATAAACCCCTCCTTTTTTTTGGTCTTCCTTATATCTTGAGTATATTTGTGTGTATGTGTACCAATTAATATCCATTCCTTCTTGTTTTAGTTCCTGAATAGTCTTAAGATCACCCCTTGAGTTTAATAAATCCGAATATCTAATTGTTCGTTCCCTTTTGTGTATTATTGCGTATGTAAATGCTTCCGTAATTGATACCCAGACTGGTATTTTGAGATAATGCAATTTCTTGATCTTCTCCCAATTTACAATCAGAAATTCCCTTACGTAGTGCCTTCTGAAAATGCCATGTTTCCTGGTGGTTCGGTACCATAGAGCTGCGTGCCATCCTGATGGCAAATCATGTCCCTCTAATGCTAATAATCTTGTATTTCTTAGTGTAATCCAGTCTTTAATCCACATCAGATTCGCAGCTTGATGATATAGTTCCCAATCAGGCAATCCCATACCTCCCCTTATTTTGGTATCTTGTAAAATTTTTAATTTTATTCTAGCTTTTTTCCCTTGCCATATGAACTTTAAGACCATTTTCCTTAATTTTTCGAAAAAGTCCTTGCCCAATCTAATTGGGATTGTCTGGAATAAGTATAGTACCTTAGGCAAAATATTCATTTTTATCGTGGCTATTCTCCCTAGTAATGATAGTTGTAAATTCTGCCATCTCGTAAGATCTACTTCTATTTGTTGCATGAGCTTAGAGTAATTCTCCTTTTTAAGGGTGCTGCATCTCGACGTCAAAAGGATTCCTAAATATTTAAGCTTGTTTGTGATTTGAATTTTCAAGATTTCTGTTAATTCTTCTTTCTGTCTTCTTGTCATATTCTTTGTTAAGATTTGTGTCTTGTCTTTATTTATTTTCAGACCTGTTATTTTCCCATATTCCTCAATTTTCCCTATCAGTTTGGACGCGGTTGTAAGTGGTTCTTCGAGAATAAAAACTAGGTCGTCTGCAAAAGCTTGTAATTTATATTGTTCTTTCCTAATTGTCATTCCCTTTATTTCTTTGTCTTCTCTTATCTTTCTATTTAACACTTCTAGCGTTAATACGAAAAGTAAAGGTGATAGTGGGCAACCTTGTCTTGTGCCTCTTCTTATCTGGATGTTATCTGAAAGCTCTCCATTTATTATTATCTTGGCTGTTTGGTTGTGATATATAGTGCTTATAACATGTATAAAGTTTTGACCAAATTCCATTTGTTCTAGCTGCTGCAACATAAACTTCCAATTCACGTTATCAAAGGCTTTTTGTGCATCGAGAAATATCAAAGCCATTTGTTTTTCAGAATGTGCTTCATAATATTCCAACGTATTCAAAATTATTCTCATGTTGTCTTTAATTTGTCTCTTTGGTAAAAATCCATTTTGATCTGGATGTATAAAATTGTTTAAGTATTTTTTGAGCCTTTCTGCTAGTATTGATGCAAATAATTTATAATCCGAGTTTAACAATGAGATTGGTCGGTAATTCTTTACCTGCAGGAGATCTGTTCCTTCCTTTGGTATCAGTGAAATATAGGCTTCTGACCAAGAATTCGGCATTTTGCTACCAGACATAATTTCATTCATCAATTCTAATAGAGGAAAGGATAGTACTTCCTCCAAGGTTTTATAAAACTCTCCTGGGAGGCCATCCGGTCCCGGGGCTTTCCCATTTTTTTGTCTTTTAATAGCTTCAGTTAGTTCCATCATCGTTATCTTTGCATTTAGTATATTTCTGCTATCATCCGCTATAACCGGGAGATTTGCCTCTTGTAAGTAGTTTTTAACATCCTGTTCTAGTGTATTTTCTTTTTCGTATAGTTTCATATAATATTCCTGAGCAATTTTTTTTTTCTCCTCATTTGAGTAATGTATTTGTCCTTGTTCATTTTTTAATTGTTGAATCTTCCTTGTCTCTCTCTCTTTCTTT